>JAZKJV010009125.1:0-520356 GCA_037367405.1 Ottelia alismoides
TTAAAGTATAGGGGGGTAATGAATCCTCATTCATCACTCTTTAAACTTTCTTTTAGCTAAAAATCTTTGCAAAATACTATGTATATATTTGTAAATAGAATAAATTACCAAGTTGCATGCTTTGTGTAAATACCAATAATTAGCATGTTTTTGTGAAAAAATAAAAGAATAAATAAATAAAGAAAAATAGGGAAATATTTAGAATAAATATTGAGTGACCTAAACCCAAGGGAGGGCCAATCATTGGCCTGACCGCAAAATAAAGCAAGTAGAGAGAGATAGGGCCATTCATCATTGTATAAAACCCCCTCTTATGTATATATATTTTATTTTTATAAAAATAAAAATAAAAATGTGTTTCTCTTATTTTGTATATATTTATAAAAATAAAATAAAAATCATAAAAATTAAATAAAACAAAAAGAAAATAAATTCTCTCTCTTCATTGTATGTATACCGTGTATATAAGAATAAAAGACCTATTTATTTTACCCTTGTAAATAAATAATAAAATCAATAAAAATTATTTTATATTCCAAATTTTATATTGTAAATAAATAAAATATAAAATTGGGATAATTATAGAAAAATAAAATAATAAAAAATTGAAAATACATAGGTATTTATACCGGTATATAATATTATATTATGTATATACCTTAATTTATTTTTCAAAAAAATAAATAAAAATCAATAAAAAATACTTTGAAAAATAATAAACATTTTTTATTTTATACATATTTCAAATAAAATCATTTGCTATTTTTTATATAAATTTACAAATAATTTCCAAATGCCGAATTCTCATTGGTCCACGGGGATTGTTGACCCCCGGTCAACTCCCCCCACCCCCGGACCACATCCTTCGCGGACCTCGTTTCGACCTGATTTCTTTGCATTTTCCTGACGTGATCCTCCTCCCATTTGCCCAAACCCCTGGCTCTGACTATCGACGGACAATCCATGATCCACGCCCGATCTTCTACTTAGGGGTCCAAGCCTCGATTTGCGCGCCCAACTCCCATCTTCTCGGACCCCTGCCTGTATATATCCTTACCTGGAGCCGCAATTTGATTCACCTTTGGCCCTCGTCTTCGACCTCCGTGACCTCCACCTTCTTCCTCGAGTGACAGCGAGTGCGGGAGCGTGTTGCAGAGAGCGATTGGAGGCGTTTGCCCTAGGTCCGGCGACCATCATCGCCGAGCTCCGCCACCGACGAAGCCCGAGCCTCTGGAGGCGTCGCTCCATCGAGACAAGGACCCCAGGAGGACCAGGACCTCCATCTCAGACGATCTCGACCATCAGGTAACCTTGTTAGCCAGTAGCATAGCTTGAATTCCAGATTTTAGGTTTCGCGCCGCCGACCTTCGCCGGCCGATTCCTGACCATCCGATCAACGATTCATCCATTCGACCATCCTATCATTTCCACGAGTCTTCTGTCCACATTCTGCTCTCATCCACTCCCCTTGGTTCACCCCGGACACAGGGCATTGGATCTCCTCCGCCGCCACTCGCCGGAGACCCTCACCACGCCTCACCCAATCACCAACTTCGCCCGCTAACGGTTCGAGGCAGTTTTCCCTCGACCCCTCTTTCTTCTTATGCAGGTTACAAGGCTCAGGAGCCTCATCTGGAGTCTCAACCATCAGAGCACAGCAGTCCATTTCGTTCACGTCGTCGGGGTCCTCCAGGACCTCCCGGCCTCATCGGAGCTCTCTACCAGCTGCGGACGATCAAGGCCCTTCTTTTCCCCATTCCAACAGCATCAGAGGCCGCCCTGAGCACGCGTATTGGCCGGGCAAAGCTCGTCGGGGAACTGTTCTTTGAGGATCCTCCATAGTCATTCGATCGAGTCTCCTCCTCCAGGTCTACATCGAGTCGTTCATCTTTGGAGAGTTATTAGCCATCTGATCATCTGAGGAGCTCATCTAGAGCATCCATCGCCAAAGGGGTACCATGCATCTCAGCCGTCGGATCTGAAGAGGACCTCCTGCGAGCTGTTGGATCTTAAATAAAGGGGTAAATATCACTTAGGCCCCTATCCTTTAGCAGTTATAATTTAGTCCTGTAATTATTAGTTGTAGTTGTTTTTATTTTGGAATAATTGCACTTTGGATCTGGTAGTTTTAGTATTTGCATTTTAGTCCACGTATTTGTGGTGCACGTGCTTCAACACGTGATATTTTGGGCGTTTTGCATGTATTGGGCTGGGTTTTATGAATGTTATGAATTGAACTTTTAGTTTCAGATATTTCATTTATACCTCTGTGCGTGATGTATTTGAGCATGAGTTGAATTTAGCATGAAATTTACAGTTGACCCCCTACAGTTTTCGCACGCGTTTCATTTTATCCCATAGAACTTGTTTTTCTTTCATTTTGGTCCCTGTGTGATGTGCCTCTTCCATTGGTTAAATAAAATATCAAATTAACTCCAAATCCACTGAAATTTGGACACGTGGCACCTGCCACTGTGTAAAAATTTCAATAATTTTTGGTACATTTTTGTTTTGATTTTCTATTTTTATAAATTCAAAAATCATTATTTTTACTACTGTTTGAATTATAAAATCAACTAAAAATATTAAAAATCAGCCAAAAATTCTAAAACAAATAAGCTACTGTTTGTTTGTGTGCCTTCTTGCTTCATCCCAAATTTCATTTGATTTGGACTTATAAAACCCCAAAAAATTACAAAATCCTAAAAACCCTATAAAATGATTAAAAATTCTAAAAAATTCAAAAAATTGCAATTTCTTTTCCTGTAGCTTAGTTTTTACTTGTAGTTTGATATAAAAATTGTTTCCAGATTTTTAGAGGTTATTTCATATTTTTGAATAGCCTTTCAAATCTGGATGCACATTGATTTCAGTTTTTAGCCTTATTCCATTTTTATAAAATCAACAAAAAAATATAAAAATCTGAGAAAATTACCAAAAATACTTAAAAATATAAAACCCAAAAATATTTTTATTGGAATTTTTTGACTCATTTTATGTTGTTAAATAATTTATTGGGTGTGCCCTTTTTTATTTTCCTTTATATTTTCTTCATAATTAAAAATCACAAAAAAATTAAAAATCCATAAAATCTACCAAAAATTTTTCTTTATTTATTTGATTTTCTGACTACTTCGTAGGCTTTTTTGGTCAATCCGTGCTCCTTGTGTTCGACCCTGGTCGCTATACCAGGTTAAATAAATAACGAGACTGATATTCGATTTTATTGATTGATTACTTTTATTTTGGTGGTCTTGTATTTTTCTTGTTGATTGAGCCTCGCTATTCGGGTCACAACGACCCTGATTATTTACACCTTAGCCTGATAGTGAGATTTGCTCGGTCAGCTATCCGTCCCCGCGCTCCCTTGACGCGCCGCATCATCTCCCTTGAAGAAGAATAGCCTTCTGCAATGGCTTCTCTCTCTAACTCTCTATCTCTCTCTTTGCACAATGGAAAATTGGGAGAGAAGAAGTGACATTTGTGTTTTTCTCATTGACTTTTATGGTGATCGTAGGGAGAGATTAATGGCATATTAATATCATTTAATTGATATTCTAAATTTGTTTGTCTTCATTGTGCAAATGAGAGAATAAGGAAACTTGGTTTGGGCTAAATTCATCCTCGAAATTTCTTAGAATCCGATAATGTTGAAGAGGTATGGATATTCCTTTGTATCTTACATTCTAGCTTCCAAGTAGTCTCTTTCTTTGATTATGCACTGATATGGTCAATCATCTTTTCAATCAGAAACTATATAACTTATCATCGAATGTAAAATTAGACTATATTGCCAAAGAACTTTGTAAAGGGTTAGGATCGTACTTTTCTCAACATCGACATATGAAAGATATTATGTACCTTTTAATATTCATACAAAAATGCAATGCCATAAGTCATCTCAGGATTCTTTTCTTTCTGATATCTCAAAAGATCCAAAAAGAAACACCTTTCGTTTGGGAGATTTTCATAAGCACATGTTCTTTAACTGCATAATTCAACTCTCTTCTATGACAATCACTATAAAATCATTTTCTACTTTATGATGTCAACAATCTTCTTCAAATAGATCAACACCCTTCATACTAGTTTGACTTAGCTCTTGTCCCAAAATATGTTTCTTGTCAGTATCGGTCCAACATGAGGATGATCTATAAAGTCTCCTATACAATGCTTCCCATGGAGTCGTCTTGATGCTCAAATTGTAGTTATTATTATAATCACTCCCCCTAATGTAGGAACCTCATGTAGCCAGACATTCGAGAACAAAATCTACAATGTATATCCATATCTTCACCATCATAACTTTACTATAGTAGATCCATTATTCATTTTTTTTGTTATGCATGGGTGAATAGTGTACATTAACCTATGAGCATCAGTTAAGATATATTTCCTTAACTCGTTGTCATCCAGAACCCAAAACTATCATGGCATATCACAATTTCATCGACTGCATTTATGAAATCAGAATCTTCCTTCTTGGATGTTTCAATCTTTTTTTTGACATCGATACCTTTTTACATCAACTAATCCTTCTAATTTCATCAACCTTTTCCCACTGCATCGCCAAACTTTTAGTGTAAAGATTACTACTGCTAATTCCAAGTCAAGAGTATGGTAGTTGCACTCTCAAAATTCTTATTGTGGCACAATGTATAACAAACAACATTTTTATTTCATATGAAGTACTCCCATATTTTTTATCAAATGAATTAGTGTGAACTACTAATGCTCTGGTGTATAATAGTAAGCTTTAAGACAGAGTCATGCTAATTCTTACTTAAATCTTGGAAAAGTTCATTTACGTTCCTCTGAATGTACAAACTTTGCGTCCTTTCTAATGAGATTTGTCATCATTATTGCAATACATGAGAAAATTTCTATATTGATAACAATATACCTTGTCACCCTAGAAATCGTGAATCTCTAAAATATTTCTCAACATACTCCAAGGTAAAATAACTTTCATCTTAATTTATCCAGCTTCAATGTTATCAAACATTAAATATGAAAATACTAAGGAATATGATTTTGTCCAACCCGATGTTACACTTAGATCACTTAATATAGACCTAATGCTGACAAAAGGTTTTGGATACAATATCGAGATGTACTTGGTATTTCTCTAGGCCACCAAAGTATATAACAATATCATTCACAAAGACGATCATAAATTTATCATGATCTTCCCAAAAAAATTCTATTCATAAACTCTGTAAAAGATGCAAGGACACTTATAAGATCAAAATGCCTGATGAAATAATTCACAATGATCAATCTTTAATCTGGAAGCTATTTGTAGAATGTCATCTTCCTTTGTTCCATGCTAATTAGAAAAGATCTTCTCTTCATAATCAAATGAATAAATTATTGATCCCAAGCAGTAGACGTTAATCCCTCAAAGTTACATTATTCATAGCTTGATAACCAATGCAGAGACTAAGACATATCTTTACTTTTCACACAGAGAATAAGTGTTCTTTATGAGATTCATTGAGTCACAACAAAAAATTCGAGTATCCCACTTTCACTACAACCGATCCTTTGATTTTCTCTATTCAATAGGTGTCAATGTGTAAGGAGTTTTTGAAATTAGTGCAGTTTATGGGGTAACATCAATGGGAAAGTCCAATTCTCTATAGGAACATAATATTGAACGGTCATCTAAAAAGGCAATAAGAAAAGTCATTAACAATATTTTTTTGATATAACTGAGCTGATCATGTATACCTAATGAACCATTCACCAGTTCTCATACTTATTGAACTCCATCTCACTATCACATCATCTTCGGTCATCTTATTATCATGTCTAAGGTAAAATCAATTCATTCAATAGGAAGCCTCTCCGGAAAAAGTAGATTCTATTGTGTTCAGTATATCACTACTTTACCCAATCTTTTAAATAAAATATTCTGAAGATCTTCTCTTATGGTAATCTATAATTCCAAAAGTCATCTCATCTAATGCATCAAATGCTTAACTTTCACCATATCATGTTTACTATGTACGATGAATGGATTGTTGAGAATAAGACCTTCAGTATAAATCGATCAAAGTTTGTGCATGACATCTTCACTGCTAAGTCATAATTATTACCAACTCTGATAATTATTGATGTGTATCCTTTGTAATTTCATTATCCAGAGATGACTTGCGACCTTTGTTCACCTTAATTCCATAATGAGGGGTCACCTGAGTAAAAAAAATCAAAGTGTCAACTAGTTGCCTCTACTACCTAAGTTTTACTCTATTCTTCTTAGTCATGGGTTACGATCAATTGTGGATATGCTACACCCAGAGGAACTCTTGCTCTGATATCATTTGTAACGGAATGGGTCAAGCTAACCGGTGGAAGCATAAAACATTTAGTTTCCCGACCGAACCGTCACCGATAAGAAAACATTCTAGAAAAAGAATCATAAATCCAATTCAATCGGGAGTTCCATTATTACAACATCACCAGGGTATACTTGCAAAAGAAAAACTGAATAATTTCACCATATAAGTATCCGTTCCAGTGGGCATACAGATATCCACTTTAATCCATGTAATTATTCATACCACGTTCAATGTCTCGTTGAGTCTGCCACACGAACATGAGTGCTTGATCAAACTTGCTCTTCACCTGAAATAGGTAAACATAATTTTACATGAGCCTAATGCTCAGTATGTATCGAGGTCCATGCATGGGAATTCTAACGATGTTTTAACCTGTTATAAATTCATGTGCTTAACCCTCAATGGAATAGCATCATTACGTGACTAATTGTTCCCATGCATGTCTAGCTCGTTCCTAACATATTTAAATTAGCTTCTTTCATACAAGTGAGTATACATAGGTAATAAGAATAAGAATAAATAACATACATGTCCATCATCTTGTGGGGCATATTTTATAGTTCATAACATGTACATGTTCTTTTTTATCATAATTCACTTTGCATTTTAACCCCAATGACTTTGATGGCTTACATTTCTTAAACTAATTCTTGTACGACATGTAATGATTTATTCCTTATTAAACCATCTCTTGTATAATATATAATGGTTTATCTTTAATTACACAAATTTCTTGCATAAAATGCAATGGTTTACCTTTATAAACCATATCTTTCATAACTTGCAATGATTTACCATTATAAACCATTTCCTTGCATACGTATAATGCTTTACCATTGTAAACCATTTCTTGCATGAATTTTCAATCCATTCGCACATATACCTTAATATTAACGTAATGGCACATATGCCTACGACATTAAAAAGATTGCATGTATGCCCATAATATTAATATAATTGCACATATGTTCATTACATTAACATAATTGCATATATACCCATGACATTAACATCATTGCACATATAACCATAACATTTTCAATGTTTAGAATTGTCTTGATTGCTATATTTTTAGGCAGCTTTGATGGCTTTGGTGGCTTTATCGCTGGCACTAGCGATCCATGAACATACATGACAATGTAGCTACAACTGTAGAGAACTTAGCTTTTGCCTCTTTGGTTCCTTGCAACCATATGCCCCTTGCAGTGTTGCCCCTTGGGCCTACGATAATTGGAATCTAGAGGTGGCTCCCACTATTAGGTGTAGCACTTAGATCCGCTTATCGTTATCATGCTGTTATTTATCTTAAGGAAATTCATATTCTTTTATCATCATTTCCTTTTCCATACAATAATGCTTAATTTAACAGTTCGATTTCAACATCTTACTATTAACTTTTATTACTTGATAGCTTGAATAATTACAAAGAGACGTGAAATACATAAAGATCTTATCTTAATAATGGTTATAACCATAAGAGACATAGTCAGTATTTTTTTATATAAATTTTGTAGCCGTGAGTTGACCATATGATTTACCATAAAAATACTACATTCAAGAAAATGCAATTAACATCAATTTTTTTGACTTTATTATAAAATAAATCCTACTCAAATTAAGGTTCATCTTTTTTTCAAATTTCTCAATAACAAAGATTACTTTTCACTGGTGAAAAGAATAGAAAAAAAATTAATATTACTTTAACAATTACATCTGAATCTCGTACAACAAGTTCCATAAATAAATATTGATATCTTTTGATGTAATTATTGCCACCATAACTAGTATTAGTCAAATATAAAGTGTACTGTATTCGTTAGATCATAAATATACATAACCCAATATACAGTATTGAAGTACATGCATTCCGTGTTAATGCATAGTCAATCATGTGATATATATTATACATATAATGACTTGTTTAAACAGAAGACCCCTCTCTTTTTCTTTCTTCGATTATGCTTATTATCCCGGCTTTTGAACGAATTCCGAGTGGCATAAAATTAAGGTACTCGAATCAAAGTGATGCATCATTTTTTTTGCTTGTCAAAGGATACCACCGATGGGTTCTTTGAGTATACCAATCAACATTAAACAAATAATCTTTCCCATCTTCATGTGATTCACCTAATAATTCTTGCTAAATTACATTAGATTTTAAAATCCATGATATAATTTCCCTACTTTTTAGATCCAAGGAAATCGACTTATTTGTAAACTTATGAATTCAATCCCTTTTCAATGGATGTACAACATGATATACGAACCATCTAAACACAAAATAACGTCTTTGAGTACGGCAAGACCCAACCTAATATTATATAATCCTCTTTTTGTTGTTAGCAATGGTCGAACAAAGAAACATTCATGTGATAGAAATATAATCAATAAGATTATGGTTGGGGAATGATCGTCGATATATTGGTAGCTATTCCAAGGGTTCGCCACATACATTAGAATATCTTGTTCAAAATCAAGTCGATGCATATGTGTATTAACCTATGAATTTGATGCATGCGGAAAAGGTCTTATTCGAACAAGGTTTATATTCATAAGTAAAATCCTTTACCGACACATATATTTATATATCGTAATCATAAACCGATACATACCTCAAATCCGAGTCCGTACACCTCCAAGTCGTGCTTACTTATCCGTGACTATCTACGCTATCCGTCCCCGCGCTCCCTTGACGCACAACATCATCTCCCTTGAAGAAGAATAGCCTTCTGCAATGGCTTCTCTCTCTAACTCTCTATCTCTCTCTTTGTACAATGGAAAATTGGGAGAGAAGAAGTGACGTTTGTGTTATTCTCATTGACTTTTATGGTGATTGTAGGGAGAGAATAATGGCGTACTAATATCATTTAATATGTATTCTAAATTTGTTTGCCTTCATTGTGCAAATGAGAGAATAAGGAAACTTGGTTTGGGCTAAAGATGCAGCCGTTACAATATCTCAGATGAAGGATATTATTTTCACAAGACACTGAAATATCTTCTTTTTCATCCAAGATATTCAGATAGACATGTCCATACTGAATCACAGAGACTGTCAGACTGCTGAGTGTGAGTAAGTCTCCTTCCCATGATCACACATCACAGTTCTTATTAAGCTAATATGATCAAAAGTTATTAATTCAAATTAACACCTAGTACGTTGATCATCTCAACATTGTAATCATTGGTTTTCTAATCAAAAGAATAATGCAACTAAGACAGCGAGAAGTCATGCTCACATTTCAAGTTCCTAGAGATTTTAAGTGTAGTGCACAAGCCTGTCAGTAAAGTGATAGTCCATCTCCATCCAGGGAAGCTCAGCCTCTTTCTCCTCGCCAACGCCGTCCTTCCATTCTCAGCATTCCCCAGGTGATTTTCCAGATATCTATTCATGGTTTTTCTAAAATTTTCTAAAATAAGACTAGTTTGGATCCCTTTGTTACTGAAGACATTCCTATAAGAAATTACAGATGGTGAAAAAAGTTATAGAGATCGTTTATATATTTGAATTGGCAGCATGGAAACAAAGCAGAAAATGTGAGAAATTGTATAAAAACCGGTAATAGCCCATGCATGCGACCACCAAAAGCTAGAAAGAAAAAGGAATACCAGCAACTACAAAGAATTTCTTCGAGAAAAAGGACTATCTATAATGTTGTCAATAAAAGTTAGCTTGCAACTTGGGATGCGCCAAAATCAATACATCGAACATAATAATCTCAATAGAAAGTTCGCCTGCAAAGATGTCAAAGTCTCTGAGCCTTAAACATGAACAAGCACAATTTAGTAAGAGTAAATCAACCAAAACAAGCCGCAATAATGCAAACTCCTGAAGCAATTGAAGCTTTCTCTGAAATCTCTTAGACTGTTTTCAGTTCCCTCTCTAGCACATATTGTCATGAACAGGCCATCGGTTTATTCCTGCATGAGAAGCATTCAACTTCTTATCCAGAGACGAAGTTACAAAGTACATTCCTTAACCTTTTAGCAAATGGGCATGCAGAAAAGAGCATGATAACAGTAACCTATAAAACTTGAATCACATTAAGCTTATCAACAAGCACTCTGAACAACATGCGCAACATGTGGAGTATCACATGTACAGTGAACATAACAAGAGTGGGGAAAGAGATACCAGATCTTCTGAAGAAATGGCTTTTGCATATAACTGCATGATCAAGAACTGCAGGATAAATAAATATGTCAGAGAAACTAAAATCACAATTAGTAAAAAGGAAAGAGCGGGGCTACGATAGGCTATATATAATTAGATAAGGCAAGCTGTTGGTTAGATGGATAATACCTCCATTAATTTAAGAACCAACAAGTCACTCCATTCCATAACCGATTTAAAAAGGAAAGATCGATGGAAATCCTTGCTTTCCAGGTTTAAAGGAATACATTTAAAGGGAAAGATGCATCCTTTCTCTGTTAATCGTAGCTAATTGGTCCATCAAGAGGATGACAGGCACGCTCATGAAAAATCTGATTTAGGTCTACAAAACGTGGAAATTTTCTTGCACCCTTACTAGAAGGACATATGTCAATTCATGCCTTCACAATTAGCATTCTGCTCTTAAAGTCAAAGTAAATCACAATCATATTAGTTACTAAGCATTGATCTATGACCAACAAAAGCAAGATTGTAGAAATCAGTAGTCGGTACTCGGTCGACGGGGTCACTTACTAAGCATTAATCGGTAGTCAGGTTTTAGTTGATTTTGATTTTTTTAATTATGTTGAATATATAAATCATTTTATATACATATATTCTTATATATTTACATAGATTTGTACGATTTCTATACTACTAAATGAAATAAAAAGTAATTGAATTTAAATAAAATATTAAGCATATTAGATTAATTTACATCTTTAAAAATACAAAAAAACTATAAAAAATGAAAAATCTTTATATAAAAGGTGGTCGATTAGAGTCTGATGGACCGACTATTTGCCTACTAAGCATAGTCGAGTCAGCTACCTTTGCGACTCGACTAGCGACTTTTACAATAGTGAAGAAAAGAAACACATGCAAAAGGTTCACAAAGCACCTAGTGGCTCACATTCATCGACCGTGAAAGTGATGAAAGAAAATTGATAAGTGGGTATATCGATTTAAACATCGTCAAAGAAAATTAGATCCCTAATGTATATAATAATAAAACAACTTCTGACCATAATTTTATGGGTTTTTATCAGTTGTGTCCCTTCGAGATATTGCAATATCAGTTATGCCCATATCTTTTTGGGAATATCAGTTGTGCCCTTGACTTTTTGTTGTTCTATCAGTTGTGTCCCTCCGTTAGTTTAACCGTCAATGAGTTGACTTGAACATGGGTTTTTTTAAATCATGGTACAGTTATAAGGGTATAATTGTCTGCATGTCTACTCCACATGAACCCTGCATCTCCCTTTGACTCTTCTTCCTTCCCCTCTCTCTCGTTATTGTTCATGTGAATCTGTGTTTCCAATTGTGCTCCTCCTGGAAAATTCGACGTATTGTGATGACCGAACATGTTCACCATATCATCACCATATATGCAAACAGAGAAGATTGGTACACTCCACCACCTCTAATCCCTCCAACGCCATCATCACATAGCAAGAATCAGGAGGTCTAAATCCGATAGGCTCCTCCTACTGCTGCCAATTCCATCACTTCTGCTCCATCCCCAACCCCATGTTCTGAGCTCAACCCACTGCTCCATCCATGTCCCACGACCGGCCCCTCCTCGACCAATCTCCCAAAATCGCCTCCGACCCTCCGCCTTCCCTCTCCAACTTCCCCAGAACACTCCCAGAGCCCCCTTTGCGCGATATTGAAGGTACCCAATTCCCCCTTCCACCTCTGGCAGCGTTACCTCACACCAACATCATCACCACCTCTCGTCGGAACTGGTCCGGCCGATCCGCCGACGACCCTTCCGGTGAGATATTCCCTCGATCCGGCTTCGGCGTCCCTGTGCGTTATGGCTCGAGAGCGGAGTCGGATAGATTGGGTTCCTCCCTGAAGGACATCCCTGATGACGAGACCCGCCTCGACGTTGTGGCGTACGCTGGTCGTGAGACGAAGGTGATGCTCAACAACTCTGGAGCTCAGTCCAAGAGGAGCAGATTGGAAGCTCATATGAACAGAGAGATCATATTCCTGTCAATTATATTGTTTGCTATGTGCACTCGGGTGAGTGTTCTTCATGGTGTGTGGCTCGGGAATCACAAGGATGAGCTCAATTTGACGTCGTTTTACCGCAAGACGATTTCTCCAAGAGCCCACCAAATGATTATAACTACTACGGTATTGGAGCGGAGGTTGTCTTCGCTTTCCTGATGTTTGTGATCATCTTCCATATCATGATCCCGATATCGTTATACATATCGATGGAACTCGTCAGGCTTGGGCATGCGTATTTCATGATCAGGGACCATGATTTGTACGATGAGGTGAGGGGGTGCGGGGGGTCGGAGGGGGGAGGTGCGGGGGGGCAGTGCAGGGGGCGGAGGGGGGAGGTGCGGGGGGCGGTGCAAGGGGCGGAGGGGGGTGCGGGAGGTCGGAGAGGAGAGGTGCGTGGGGCAGAGGGGGGAGGTGCGGGGGGCAGTGCAAGGGGTAGAGGGGGGTGCGGGGGGGCGGATGGGGGAGGTGCGGGGTCGGAGGGAGGTGCTGGGAGCGGAAGGGAGGTGTGGGGGGCAGTGCGGGGGGTGGAGGGGGGAGGTACGGGGGGAGAGGGAGGTGCGGCGGGCGGAGGAGAGGGAGGAGAAGGAGGATGGGGACGGAGGCGGGGAGGCACGTGGGTGGAGCAGGGGCCTCGGGGGAGGCTGCAGGAGAGCTCAAGGCGGAGGAAGAAGGAGCTGTGGAGGAGGAAGAGAAGGGAGGAAGAGGAAGAAGATGGGAGAGGAGGAAGAGAAGGGAGGAAGAAGACGGGGGAGGAGGAAGAGGATGAGCAAGGAGGGAGAAAGATAAGAAAAAGGACTTTTCCAGATTTTTCGTTTAATTTAAATCATGTTATATCTCAAAGTTAACATCTATTTGCATTGAGAATGAACAGCAACTAATCCGAAGGGCACAACTGATAGAACAGTAACAAGTCAAGGACACAACTGATATTCTATAAAGATAGAGGCATAAATGATATTACAATATCTCAGAGGGACACAACTGATAAAAACCTTAATTTTAAACAAACTAATCTCTCAAAAGGGATTTTTTTAGCCATAAAGCTAATCGTCTATCAAATTATACGAATGAAATAGTTTTAAAATCGTAAGTTTAAATATGTATCTCATCACAATCAGGTAAAGAAGCCGGATATGATAGGTTGTCTAATTTATCAATATTCTCTACAAGTACACATAAATGAGAATTTTATATTATATATGCACCTGTCTTTTTGTGGAGCTTTCTATATATATATATATATATATATATATATATATATATATGGGAAAAGGGAAGCTACACCGGGTGGTGCAGCCAACTAGCTACACCCGGGCATTTTTCTCATTGGTTTTTGATTTTTTTTGAAGTAAACCTATGTGGATTTACTTAGTTTATTTGAGTAGAATATGTGTTTCAAATTTCATGCAAAACAAACATTCCTAGCATGCCCATCTAGATAGGGTCAATTTCAATAATTCTGAGACCGTTAAAATGTGATAGTCTTGATGGAGATGATAGAAGTGTCGAATTTAGTTGAAATTGTATGATATCATGGTGATATGCAGTGATTTAAATCCCCCTAGGTTTCATTTCAAAAAACACAAAAAAACCAATGAAAAAAAGGGCCGGGTGCAGCTAGTTAGCTACACCCCCGGGTGCAGCTTCCCCCAGCCCCTATATATATATATATATATTTGTCCCTCGGTAATGTATCCAGTGAGATCTGGAATAGACTGTGTGGTATTTATCTCAAAAAATTGTAAATTTTATAATGGGCACAAATATGAACCAAAATCACTATAGAAAATAAAACCTAGAGATGAACAATTCATGCATAGTACCATCATTAGTCATTAGGTAATAGAGCCTTTTCCTCCTCAGTTCGTCCAGTACGCTCATAAGTTGTAGCCGATCAATGTGCATGTATCAAGATAACCACACCTACGGAGAACCTCAAGATGGATACCTATAACGACAACATTCGAGCAAGCAACATGAAATATTTGGTGTGGCCCTCGTCGTCGAAGAGCAAGGACTAGGCATTGTGCTGACAGCACAAAGTTGCAGAAGAGCAACGCCAACAGCGGCGTCGAGACTTCGAGTTTCAGGTTTCGTATTCTACATTATACTTTAACATATAGTTCTTAAGAAACCTTGTGTGTCTAAGTATCCCTCATCATCGCCGGTTTAAGACTTTGTGTTCTTACGCGTATCCCCGACGAGGGGCGGTCAGAGAATCAGTGTTAGAGGCAAGCTTGCACCATGCTTTTATGCAACTGTTTGAGATCTTGGCCCGAGTTGGAAAGGTGCCTTACAGAGTGGCCCTTTCATACACTTCGAGGGCATTCACAACGTGTCCCACGTGTCAAATTTTAAGACGTACATCCAAAGTTCAAGGCATGTGATCAGCTACAAGGACTTTGAGCTGTGGTGTCAAACCTCTCCTTCCTGAGGAACCTGTTTTGATACTGGACCATGCCAATCAAGAGGATGATGGGAAAGGAGATTCCTTTAGTCAAGGTCATGTGGTTGAGTCAAGATATTGAGGAGACAACTTGATGTTGGGTATACTTGTAAATATCCAGCCCCAACTTGGGGGTTTTGCAGCCACAACAATTTGTGGCTATTGCATGGGCACACTTGCAAGTTTTCCAGTCTTTTTGGAGTCCCATTCCAGGGAGTATCGACCCTCAATTCCAGTAGCCGCCACATTCCTATTCCAGCGAGAAGAGCATCGGCCCATTCCAGCCCTACTCGTTCCCAGCCGATTCCAGGAGCGCCAGCAGCAGGGGTTTTTCGGAACCCATCCTCTCCGTCTTCCTCCACGCGAGCGGGAGAGCGCGAGAGAGAGGCCGTGCTCGAGGGCAGAAGCAGCTCGAGTCTTTGGCATAGCAGCTAGGGCTTGGAGTTGGGCGTGGGAGCACCGTTTGGGCGAAGCTCGAGAGGAGCAGCAGTGCTGAGGTCGTTGCGGACGACCTCAAGGGCCGAGCTTCGACTTTGGGACTCCATCGGGAGCCCACAAGGGGAGTTACTTTGTCCTCCTTATTTGAGCACAATATTGGTATAGTTAGATACCTAGGGATAGTTTGTTCCTTGTTGAAGAACTATCCATTGTGTGTGCTTGTACCTCGGTTTTGTGGGCAACAAAACCGGGAAGAACATTTGGATCATTTTGACCGTAGTGCTTGGTTGCCCGGTCTTGCCCGTGTGTTTTTCCCTTACTCACATCGAGCAAGGGTTTCCACGTAAAAATTTTGTCTCGTGTGGTGCTTGTTGTGCTTGCTTGTGGTTGCTTGTGTTTGTTGCCATTTTGAGTTCCCGTGTGGGGAACATATGTATTGTGTTGTGCCATCTTTGCTGCAGGACAGTTTCAGGGGATACAGATCCTGGGTTGATTATTTCCGCATTATCGATATATCCCCAACAAGTGGTATCAGAGCTCAGGTTTGAGAAATGGGCAAAGATGAGGAAGGCACTATGATCAAGCTCACAAGCAGCAACTGGCAGATTTGGAAGGCCAAGATGGAAGACATCTTATATTGCAAGGACCTCCACGATCCCGTGGAGGGGGAGAGCGCCAAGCCAGAGAATATGTCAACGGCGAGTGGACGAAGTTGAACCGAAAGGCCATTGGTACCATTCGGAAGTGGCTTGACATGTCGGTGTTCCATCACGTGGCCGAGGAGACCAATGCAAGGAGCTATGGGACAAGCTGTCCGAGCTCTATGACCAGAAGACCGCTACCAACAAGGATTTCTTTATTAGAAAGCTTGTGAACCTGAAATACAAGGATGGATGCAAAGTGGCAGAGCACTTGAATGATTTCCAAAGCATAATCAACCAGTTGACATCTATGGGTTTGACACTTGACGACGAGTTGCAGGCACTTCTCTTATTGGGTTCTCTGCCAGACAGTTGGGAGACTCTTGTAGTCACCGTGAGCAACTCTGCGAAGGACAGCAAGTTGACCATGGTTATGGTCAAGGGAAGTCTCCTCAATGAGGAGATTAGACGTCGCTCTTCGGGAGAGGCATCCTCCTCTTCACATGTGTATGCAGTTGAGAGGAGAGGAAGATCCAGCAGCAGAGGAGCGTCACAGGAGAGGCAGAAATCCAGAGATAAGTCCAAGGGCAGAGGAAAGTGTCACCATTTCCAGAAGCCAGGTCACTGGAAGAGAGATTGCAGGGTTTGGAAGAGAGAACAAGATGAAGCCAAGAAAGAACAGAAAAAGGAAGATGGTAATGTAGCTGCAGTTGTGGCAGATGAAAGTGCAGATGAGGTGATTCTCACCATCCAGGACCAGTGCTTGCACGTAGGGAGTGATTTGGAGTGGGTCGTTGACACAGCCTCCTCCTATCATGTGACTCCACACAGGGAGTTCTTCACCACCTACACTAGGGGTGATTATGGGAGAGTCTTGATGGGTAACGAGAGTTACTCTAAGATCATTGGCATGGGCACCATCTCGATCCAGACGGATGTTGGGTGCTCAATGACACTCCAGAATGTGAGGCATGTTCTTGATGTACGGCTTAGCCTTATATCTGGTTCACAGCTAGATAGTGAAGGCTACCATCTGAAGTTCGGCGACAGCAGATGCAAGATTAGCAAGGGTTCTCTCATCATGGCCAGGGGCAGCTTGTGTCACACACTCTACATGACTAGAGTGAAGGTCATGGATGGCAGTTTGCATGCTAGTGAAGCAGATAACTCAGATTTGTGGCACCGTCGGCTTGGCCACATGAGCCAGAAGGGCTTGCAGCTTCTTAGCAAGAGAGAGTTGATCCCCTACCACAATGACATCACATTGTCTCCTTGTGATGCATGTGAGGTTGGGAAGAGCAGAAGTGCGCCATACAGAGCGAGATCCAAGGTGAAAGGAGACCTTTTGCAGTTGGTTCACTCGGATGTTTTTGGTCCTATGGACACAGCCTCTTTGGGAGGCAACAGGTATTTTGTCACCTTCATTGATGATGCATCTAGGAAGGTGTGGGTGTATGTGCTGAGGTCGAAGGATCAAGTTTTTGATTGCTTCAAGAAGTTCCATGCCATGGTTGAGCGTGAGACAGGAAAATTGTTGAAGTATCTATGCACAGATAATGGGGGAGAGTACACCTCCCATAGCTTTCAGGGCTATTGTGCATAGCACGGCATCAGGCATGAGAGGACAGAGCCAGGCACACCCCAGCACAATGGTCTAGCTGAGAGGATGAACAGGACCATTGTTGAGAGAGTCCGCTGTATGCTGAAGACAGCGAAGTTGCCCAAGACTTTTTGGGCTGAGGCGGTTCGCACCGCATGTTACTTGGTGAACCGATCTCCATCAGTTCCTTTGGGTTTTCAGATTCCAGAACACGTTTGGACAGGGAAAGATCCCTCATATGCTCATTTGAGGGTGTTTGGATGCAAGGCGTATGCATTGGTACCCAAGGAGCAGCGGAAGAAGTTGGATGACAAGGCGGTGCCTTGTATTTTTCTTGGCTATGGAGATCAGGAGTTTGGATACCGTCTTTGGGATCCAAGGAAGAAGACAGTCACCAGACACAGGGATGTGTTCTTTTATGAGAACCAGACATTGGCTGAGGACACCACTGAGAGTGGTGATGGAGATGAGATCTCCATGGATGATGACAGTGATGAGGACACAGAGCCCTCTCCACTACAGGGTACAGGTGGAGAGGATGGGCAGTTAGAGCAGCGCGAGCTAGATGCAGACCCCGTTGATGCAGGTCCAGGGGACCTAGGGCAGGGGGAGCAGCCTCATCCAGTTGCAGACACAGCAGAGCCTCAGGTCAGGAGATCTGAGAGGACACGCCAGCCATCATCCCGTTACCCCACTTCCAGGTATGTGATGCTCACAGATGCAGGTGAGCCATACACTTTTGAGGAGGCACAGGTGCACAAGCACAAGGGTCATTGGCAGAATGCAATGAATGAGGAGATGTCATCTCTCAAGAAGAACAACACTTATGACCTTGTTGAGCTTCCTAAAGGGAAGAGGGCCTTGAAGAACAAGTGGGTGTACAAGCTGAAGTCAGATGACAGTGGCAAGCAGGTGAAGTACAAGGCCAGACTGGTGGTGAAAGGGTTCAGCCAGAAGGAAGGAGTGGACTATGATGAGATCTTCTCCCCAGTGGTGAAGATGAACTCAGTGAGAATGGTGCTAGGACTTGTTTCTAGCATGGACCTTGAGCTGGAGCAGATGGATGTGAAGACGGCGTTTCTTCACGGTGATTTGAATGAAGAGATCTACATGGAGCAGCCACAGGGTTTTCAAGAGAGAGGGAAAGAGCATATGGTATGGAGGTTGAAGAAGAGTCTCTATGGCTTGAAGCAAGCCCCGAGACATTGGTACTTGAAGTTTGATGCTTTCATGGGAAAGCAGGGCTTCAAGAGGACATCAGCCGACCCATGCCTATATGTTCGTCGTCTTCCTAATGACAGGTTCGTCATTCTTTTGATCTACGTGGATGACATGTTGATTGTAGGTCATGATTCCAACTTGATTGCAAAGCTCAAGAGAGAACTCTCCAAAGAGTTTGAGATGAAAGATTTGGGCAAGGCCAGTCACATCCTTGGGATGCGGATTACAAGGGACAGGAAGAAGCACATGTTGTGGTTGTCACAAGAGAGCTATGTTGAACGCATATTGGAGCGGTTCAACATGAAGAATGCAAAGCCTGTCAGTACGCCCTTAGCTTCTCATTTCAAGCTGACCAAAGAGTCATGTCCTTCTACTTCTGAGGAGAAAGCATAGATGTCCAAGATTCCATACCAGTCAGCAGTTGGAAGCCTCATGTATGCAATGGTTTGCACTAGACCCGACATAGCCAATGCAGTGGGCGTGGTGAGTAGATTCATGTCCAATCCGGGGAAGGACCATTGGGAGGCCGTGAAGTGGATCTTGAGATACTTGAGAGGGACCTCAAGTATGTGTCTTGCTTTTGGGAGGTCAGATCCCAAACTGTGTGGCTACACTGATGCAGATATGGCAGGTGACACGGACCAGAGAAAGTCCACCTCAGGCTACATTTTCACTTTTGCAGGGGGAGCCATATCATGGCAATCCAAACTACAGAAATGTGTTGCTCTCTCAACTACAGAGGCAGAATACATTGCAGCAGCAGAGGCTGGGAAAGAAGTGTTGTGGCTACAACGCTTTCTTGGTGAGTTTGGATTGGATGACAGTGAGCCGGTTGTGTTTTGTGATAGCCAGAGCGCTATAGACTTGAGCAAGAGTAGCATGCACCATTCTCGCACAAAACACATTGATGTGAGATACCATTGGCTGAGGGATGCAATTGAACAGAAGCAGCTCATGTTAAAGAAGATTTACACCGATGAGAACCCCTCAGACATGTTGACCAAGGCAGTCACTCGTGACAAGCTTCAGCTCTGTAGAGAGCTGAGCGGTGTCACCTCTTGTTGATCTCCATCACAGGACCACACCTCCCCGTTGGGGCTGGAGGGGGAGGTTGTTTGGTATACTTGCAAATATCCAGCCCCAACTTGGGGGTTTTGCAGCCACAGCAATTTGTGGCTATTGCAGGGGCACACTTGCAAGTTTTCCAGCCTTTTTGGAGTCCCATTCCAGGGAGTATCGACCCTCAATTCCAGTAGCCGCACATTCCTATTCCAGCGAGAAGAGCATCGGCCCCATTCCAGCCCTACTCGTTCCCAGCCGATTCCAGGAGCGCCAGCAGCAGGGGTTTTTCGGAACCCATCCTCTCCGTCTTCCTCCACGCGAGCGGGAGAGCGCGAGAGAGAGGCCGTGCTCGAGGGCAGCAGCAGCTCGAGTCTTTGGCACAACGGCTAGGGCTTGGAGTTGGGCGTGGGAGCACCGTTTGGGCGAGCTCGAGAGGAGCAGCAGTGGTGAGGTCGTTGCGGACGACCTCAAGGGCCGAGCTTCGACTTTGGGACTCCATCCGGGAGCCCACAAGGTGAGTTACTTTGTCCTCCTTGTTTGAGCACAATATTGGTATAGTTAGATACCTAGGGATAGTTTGTTCCTTGTTGAAGAACTATCCGTTGTGTGTGCTTGTACCTCGGTTTTGTGGGAAACAAAACCGGGAAGAACATTTGGATCATTTTGACCGTAGTGCTTGGTTGCCGGTCTTGCCCCGTGGTTTTTCCCTTACTCACATCGAGCAAGGGTTTCCACGTAAAAATTTTGTCTCGTGTGGTGCTTGTTGTGCTTGCTTGTGGTTGCTTGTGTTTGTTGCCATTTGAGTTCCCGTGTGGGGAACATATATATTGTGTTGTGCCATCTTTGCTGTAGGACAGTTTCAGGGGATACAGATCCTGGGTTGATTGTTTCCGCATTATCGATATATCCCCAACACTTGAGAACCTGAGGCTGATATGAGAGAGAAGTATCGTCATCTATTTATAGGCTTGAAATCTAAATTCTAGTCAAATTCCATTTGAGATGTTTATGGATTTCGCTCACTTTGAAATTTTTATGAATTCATTCCTTTTTGAGATTTTTATGCTTGGAGGTCAGGATTGGGATCAATTTAGGGCACACAAAGTTTCGGGGACAAGACTTCCTTTAAGATTTTTATAATGTAAGATCCTTCGTAATAGGATCCCACCTTTCTCATTTTTCGACTTGGAATCAAATCAGACAAATGTCATTCATTCTTGTAGTACACATCGAGATCTTTTCAATGAGCCGAAGAACATCGACATCATAGTCTGTGTGAGATAGTTATGTGTGAAATACGGTGGGCTGCAGTTATTGGATCCGGATCCAAATCCATATCCGATTCATGCTGAACCTATCTAAGAGGGGGCTAAACCAAGTGGGTTGGCTCAGAACACTCAGCCACCTCGCTAGAGCTCCTCCACTCTCATTGCAGAGATGCTACGAACGTGATTTTCCAGCCACCGGCCGAAATCCGAGTAGACAGTTTTAAAACGCTCGGGGCAAGGATCGTCGTAGACACATTCGTGTTCCATAAAACACCGTGAAACTCTCATTCTGCACAAATGAAACTCGTGGGAGAACAATTATGTACGTATGGCTTTACCCCACTTTTGCTATAGATGTATGTGATTTTCGTACCACGGGTTGAGAACACTATATTCTGCTTGTGGGGGTGTCAATTTCAAGTTTTGATGAGTTTTTTTTGTCAAAATCCGTCTATCGCATTTTATTTTTTTTATTTTCCTATTGATATGATTGGTGTATGTGAATGGAAATTTATATTCGTGGTGTGGGTACAACTAGGACATTGGGGTGTAATTTATTTCATGATCAGAGCGACTTCATGGGATATCATCAGAGCAAAATCCATCTATGTCTCAGGTATGGTCGATCAAGCCAAATGGACTAATCGAATTAGACCTTACCGATTTTGCCATTATGGTTAATCGATCATTTTGTCCCAAAATGATTGACCGTGGTTGTTTTGTTGATCGATCGTATTGATGGGTCATCAAAATAAGATGATCGATCATTCTGAGATTGAAGACCCATTCAGACTTCAAAAATAATGTATTTTTGACTCTAAAAAGATGTATGCCTATGTAGGATATTATAATATATGATAAATGTATGTATTAATCATAATGGGTTCCTAAGTAAAAGAAATTGATCCAATGTAACCTAAATAGAAATAAAAATCGATACGATGAGCCTAGGTGAGTGAGAGCATCATTCTAATGGTCAAGAGATTCCCATAACTGACATAGTTACATCTTGTGGTCAGCAAGACACCTTTTCTATTGTTTCGTTTCTTTCCATGCTGTAGTGATATTTCTTAAGTGGCATGTGTGTAGTGGAGTACTTGCCGTCAAGGGAGGGGCATGCACCCTTGGGGCCCTCGGTAGAAACTTAGATGCTATGAACTCAACAGTTGTGTTAGTTGGAGGACTTGTTTCTTGGCACACTTTGAGGTGCCAATATGCCAATATGACGGTGTTTACCTTAGTATTTAACATGCCCTAGAGCCCAGTTTTAGTGTGCAGAACAAGTAATCTTGGCTGGTAGTTTATGTTTCACTTTTCACTTGAGATTAACACTCGTGTACTGCCTAGTATACGCCATATTAGTTAGTATTCTGAGTGAGAATACTAAGAGGAGAGTTATGGGATTTGTGGTTATTGAAGTCAGGAATAAAACAAGTTATCATTTACATAAGGAGGAGTATAGGATAGTCGACAGTTTTTTGACTATGGATGGATGATCTTAGTGATCGGTGCCCTAAACTCGTGCCTTACACTATGTGGACTCTGACACATGAGCAATGAACTTGGGTAGTTTTGTGATGGCTTCATGTGTTAGTAAATATCTTGGGGAATCAAGTTGAACACTCATGATTAAATATTTAGGTTATCTTATATAATTATATATAATGAATTAATATTAACATGCAATTATATTGAGCTTTAGTCAAATTTATACATAATATTATAGTCTACAAAAAGATTTACAAAATTTTATATAAAAGTGTTAGTTTGTGCTATTTTTATTAATTTGTTTTTGTGATTTTTAGGCACTTTTTGTATACAATGCTTATGATTTGCAGGCGTCATGTGCATAAATTAAGGTGAAATGTATTGAGTTGACTCCGGATTTCGCTTAATTCAAATACATTAACACGAATAATAGTATAGTACATGATTCAACACACCCTATGGTCAGATCTTGCTAGTCCTAACAGTGGCAAATATTACAAAAAGGAAAGAAATGCGGAGGAAATAAACATAGACGAGAGTTAGTAGCAAACTCACCCACAAAATCTTAAGTTACTAAGTCGTGTTTAGACAAGTGATAGACACGGAATTGTTAGAAAATTACATACCAAGATATATTTTAATAATGACGCGCGATTTTTTTATAGACACTCATAATATTGTATCTTTGCATCATGCAAGATTGAGAAAAATATGATATCCAAGCCTTCAAACCAAAGATCAAGCTTTTTATTATTTTACTCAATTGGTGTTGTATTTCTCACATGTAATTGTGCGGGTAAAAGCTCACCGATGCATATGCATGCATACATGATTATATGAACATGCCATTCACCCAGAATTCCAAATTGTATATACTCCCCAATAGTAATCGATTGCATTTTTGATCTGACTCATTACATTTTGATAGTTACAATTTGTTGATTGATCATTTTATGTTACTTCTTAAATATTAGTTAAATCAACAAATATATCGCTTTTGTGATCTGATCATTCACTTACTACAAGAAAATATGAAAATTGCGACTATATGTTTGCGATTGTGGGTCACATTTTTTACCACAATGCGGCTTTATTGTCATTTCATGTTGTCATGCCTCCCATTTAGTTGCGATTATAATGTCATGGCACAGTAGCTGCGAATGTAATCGTAGAATTTTTGACTACCTTTGCGACTAAATTGGCAGAATAGGTCGCAAAATTTGGCATCATATTTTTTAGAATCGCAAAACATATTCCCTACCTCCAAAAAATTTCAAACCCACGCATGGATGCCCCCATCTTTTCCCATTCCAGAAGCAATCCCCCTGCTCTCCACCATACCTTCACCCTCATACACCCACCCTATCGACCCGACCTCCACAAAGGCATTGAGAAGCTCGTTGAGCACGCCATCAAGAATGACCCTTAGTTGAAGACCACGATATGTGACAAGAAGCAAGACAACCCATGTACACCCCACATATCATACTATGACGCTCCAAGGGCCCGAGTACTCAGTAAACTCGTTTTCACGCACATGAGAACCACGTACAAAATGCATACACAAGAAAGAGAATGACATAAAAGACTGAAAAATAAAATTTCTTTTCCATTCATTCATTCACATAGTATCCATTTCATGTCCATAAAATATATGTATGCATTTGAAATGCCCATAAACACTATATTACACAACAGTTTCTCTAAAGAAGCTACTAGTAAAAAACATGTAAAAGTGACAACACTATTGTACCACAAAATGTGTAGCTACACAAATAGAACCTCTAACACGAGCCGCTTACTATTGTGTTGCTCTAGTGCACCAGGGGATCTAACGCAATGGGAATGCTATGAGCAAAGCTGCCCAGTACGGTGCTAGAAACTTAAACAAGACATGGTACTAATAAAAGTGTGCAAAATAAAACAAACTGGATAACCATGTCCTCACAAAAAGAACAACATTCCAATCTTTTCATTATCTTAGATAATCCAAGCATCATAGATACTACGTGGTCTTGGTCCACATGGGATCTTACACTATGACTCTAAGGTACTATGTACCTTAGTGTTTGGGTGCCTCCGTAGGCATGCATGTAGAAACTGCATCATAATGTTAATGCAATATACATTATATAATGTTGATACATTATATACAATATATGTATATAATGTAATATTTACCAATATCTAAGTAGTAATATATTTTGGTTAGTTATTTAAGTACAACATAAGGGGGTGTTCGTTTGGAGGATAAGGGGGAATGGAATAAGGGGAATAAGCCCCCAACACGCTTCCCCGTGGTACGACTATTCCCCATTATTTCATCATATTTCACTCTTATTCCTATCTTTATCCCACCTTACCTACCTTTATTTCACCTTATTCTTCTTATTCTTATCCTCCAGCCGAACGGAGAATAGACCCTTATTCCTCTTATTCTCCATCCTTATTCCTGCTTATTCTCCTACCGAACGGGCCCTAAATGAATTAACGTAGTCTAATATATATTGTATCAAATAATATTTTCTGCGTGAAGTAGTACACATGGGCTAATAATCCATTTGTTCCTTAAGTTCTAAGTAAAGTTTTTCCTACTCAGAGTTAGAGACTCAATGGGCCCTTGAGCACATGGTCCGTTCTCCAAGCCCACTGAGCGGCCCACCAACAACACCGGCACCTCACCTTTTTATGTAACCGTACTCGCCACCTTCTGCCCTTCAAAGACGGAGAACCCATTTTGGAGGGGTCATCGTTTCACTTCATCGATGATGGAGTGGTGACCCACCGCTATCGCCCATTTCTCCTTCGACCATTACCTTCTAAGCTATTGTCGCGGCCCGTCGTGGCTCGACCACATCTGTTGCCCGTTGGTGTCAGCTCCACCGGACCTGGGCTCGAGCTCGAGGACCCTACCCTGGAGGCTTGCACCATGGTATCTCCATCAATGTTATTGAAATCGGATCAGATCGACCGGTTCAACCGATTGGACCGGTGAACAGAGCATAGACTGGTCCAGTTAATCAATTTTCACAATTGGGGTCAAATTGGCATTAATTTTGTTCAACCAACGGTCCAATCGACTATTTGCAATCCGACTTAACCTGGTTCAATTGAAAGTAAATCACTCAACCATAATTCAAATTCGAGTTTATATTAAAAAATAATAACTATGATGTGTGTTGAACTCGATACCTCTTATAACCAATTACTCCAACTCAACTTTTTAAAATAGTTGGATAATAAAAATAATTAAACTCCTATTATGTTAGAGTATTTAGTTCAAATATATATACACATACACGAATATCATTTAATGTTGCACATTCAAGAAAATATTTTATGTAGAAAGTAAAAGAAATTAATTGTTTGTTTATTTTATATTTATTTCAAGTGTGTTTGAGTGTGTATTCCGTATATCCTCTAATCCATTTTGATTTTATTACCCGATTCAATCATTATTCCTTTACCGATTTGGTTTAACTTGATTTTAAAAAATAATGACATCATCATCCGATTGAACCGATTTGATTCCATGTTCCAACCCTATCTAATATTTTTTGTTGAAATTTCTAATTCTATCTCCGATTCGATTTCAAAAACCTTGATATCCATTCTGAGCCATTTCAAGACCTCGATATAATCGAGGCGTCAATAATGCTTAGCAACTGAAAAGTCCGTCGTTATGCTCCTTCCTGTTTGGTTGCAGGGTTGGGCAGGGTTGAGTTGGGCTGGGTTGGGATGGGTGAATAGTAATCTGTGAAGAGGAAGTACCCTTGTGAATAGTAACCAGGATTGGGCCAACCCTGCCCAACCCTGCAACCAAACAGGCGCTTAGCGTTTAGTTTGTTTTAACAGTGTTGTACTAAATTATAATTTTATAAACCTTGTCTCTTTGTTACAGATTAACAACTTTTGGATTTTTAAAAATTTGCAAAAAAATTGTATTTTGTACTTAGTTTTTGCTGTTGTGCCCTCTAGGGACTTAACAATTTTTTGACTACTTAGGGTGTGTTTGGATAGTGGGTTTAGGTGTGTTAAACTGGTTGCAGGTAACCCATTTTTGGGTTTTGTTGTTTGGATAGAGGGTTAAACTGGAGGTGGGTTAGAAGTAGGTTTATTGTGATATGATTGTATTGGAGTTTGAAAAAGTGATTAGTTATTGTGATGTGATTGTATTGGAGTTTGAAAAAGTGAGTAGAAGCGGTATAGTTTATAATTTTTATATGATATGATGGTATAATATATTATTTTTTTGATGGAACTGATGATGGGGAATTGATTTATTTAATTTTTTAAAAAGATAAAAAATGGGCCCCACTTTGAAAGAGAAGGGAGTGGGTTAGGGTGGGTAAACCACCCCAAGGGGGGTTTACCCCCCTAACCGAACATGACCTTAGGGCCCGTTCGGTTCGGGATAAGCATGAATAAGGATGGGGAATAAGGAAAATAATGGTCTATTCTTTGTTCGACTGGAGGATAGGAATAAGGAGAATAAGGTGAAATAAAGGTAGATAAGGTGGGATAAACATAGGAATAAGAGTGAAATAAGATGGAATAATGAGAAATAGTCGTATCATTGGGAACCGTGTCGGGAAGAGAATTGTCCCCTTATTTCAGGGCTTATTCTCCAACCAAACATGGCCTTAGTTTAAAATTCCTACTTTTACCAAATTCGTAACATGAAAAAAATGAAAAAAAATAAATAAATGCGTTGTCAGTATTCGTAATCACACGCAGGTCCCTGATTTTAAAGATAGTTATATATAGACCCCTGTAATTTGAGGAAATTACATTTTGGTCCTTATAACTTCAAAATATTTAGAACATAATGACATAGGTTTAACTACGTTTCAAGGCTCTAAACAAAAAACAAAACAATGGTCAACTTGATCAATAAGATCAAAAACCAAAATTCAATAAACACTCGTGCAATTTATCGCGTCTCAACATTCAACCTCAACTTTGCGCTGTTCATCTTGGCTATATATTGAGAAACTTTTCTGAAATTCCACAATCTTGGCGAGCAACGACACATCTAAATTCCACTTTTTAACACATCAATTTTTCCTATTTCCGGATATTCAAAACATCAAAGAAATTCAGATCGGTGCATTTTTGTATGTTTGATGGGATAATACGAAGGAGAGGTGATACCCATGTGTGTACATCTAAAAAAACTGATTTTTCTGAGAATGACTGTCATGAGCACGTAAGTTACATTAGAGGAGGGGGTTTTCAAAGAAAGTAAAAAAGCACGCATAATAATGCAACAAACAAGTACACCAAAATAAAGTTTTTAAGGCTCATGATAAGAGGAGGGTTTTGGGCTCGAGGTTTGTGGAGTGGGGGTGTGATGTGGTGTTCTTGCAGGAAACCAAGCTGGACACGCTCACGAGCTTGATTTGACACTCTTTCCGTGCGGGGTCAATTTCTGACTTCAACTCGCTCGGGGCAGTTGGCTCCGCGGGCGGGGTTCTCGTTGCCTGGAAGGGCTCTGTTTTGCCCAGCGTGGGGAGCTGAGGGGTGCACATACCCTGATGGTTCTCCTCGAGTGCCTTCGTTCGGGGACGATGCTGGCGCTCTCTTGTCTTTATGGTCCGTGCCAAAGTTCTGAGAGGGAGCAGCTTTGGATGGACCTGAGGGAGGTTAGGGAGGCTTTCCCGGGTGTCCCCTGGTTGGTGGGGGGGGGACTTCAATGTCACTTTACTTTCGTCTAATCGACCGAGGTTGCGGGGCGGTCAGGACCCCGGTTCCGAGGCCTTTTGTGGAGGTGGTGGATTCGCTGGAGCCGGAGGTCTTGGATGCGGCGAGCACCAGGTACACCTGGCGTAACACCAACTCGAGGTCGCACATCGATCAGTTCCTCGCATCGACCGAGCTTCTGGAGCCCTTCCCGCTGTCATTCATCATGGCCTGGCCACGTTCCTGGTCTGATCACATGCCTATCCTTTGGGATTCCGAGGATCCTACGCCCGCTCGTGGATTCTTCTGTTATGAGAAGGCGTAGCTGCTCGAGATCGGTTTCTGTGACTTGGTGACATCACACTGAGCTTCGGTGGCGGTGGCTGGTTCTGCTACGACTAAGTTCGTCCAGAAGCTGGACTCCTTGCGGTCCAGGCTTTACGCTTTCAAGAAGGAGTCGAGGGAAATCCGTCGCGCGGTCAGGACGGAGGCGGAGGGGGTGATGAGCTGGATCGACACGTTGGAGGACGAGCGTCCCCTGCTCGAGGAGGAACTGAGGCATCGGTCTGAGGCACAGAAGCAGATCATTGACGAGGACAGGAAGAGGGTCACCAAATAGAGGAAACAGTCTAGGCACAGATGGCTTAAAGAGGGTGACGCAAACATGGTCTTCTTTCACAGGGTGGCCAACGAAAGGCGGATGGAAAACTTCATCAGATCATTACTCGTTGGCGGGGAGACGATGGAGGGGAACCGGGAGCTTGGGAGAGCGATTGCGGATCACTTCTACAGGCTCTCCGCTAGGGGTACTGGCAGGCACTGGAGATGGTCAGGCCTGGGAGCGGTGCGCCTATTGGGCACCCATGCTGCTAGTCTGACCCATTCTGTTACTTTGGAGGAGTTGAAGACGGTTGTCTGAAATCTCAACGGCGATGGCGCTCCAGGTCCAGATGGCTTCCATGTCTCCTTCTACAAGGAGTTCTGGGATTTGGTTGGTGGTGAGGTGTTGGAGGTGGTGGCGGAGTGCTGTCACGGCGGTTGAACAAGGCGTTGGTTGTACTAATCCCGAAGAAGGCAGGGGCTAGAAGAATCAAGGACTTTCGGCCGATCGCGATTTCCAATGTGTTGTACCTTATTATGGACAAGGTGTTCGCGACTAGACTGAGTAGGGTCCTGGAACACTTCATAACCCTGACTCAGACTGCATTCGTTCCGGGGAGGCAAATTACGGATAGCCTGGTTTTAGCCTCTGAAATTATTGCGGATTAGAAGAAGAAGGGCAGACATGCCGTGCTATGGAACGTGGACTTCACAAAGGTTTTTGACATGCTGGACCGGCGCTTTCTTTGGGCAGATTTGCACAGAAGGGGCTTTCTTGAGCTCTGGATCTCCTGAATGAAGCGCTGTGTGACCACGGCTTCCCATATAGTCCTGGTCAACGGGCGCCCGGAGGGAGGATTTTTTCAACAACAGAGGGAAGTGAGATAGGGCTGCCCTCTCGCTCCCTTGCTCTTCATCATTGCGAAAGACATCCTTGCTTGTATGGTTGACAGAGTGCAGCAGGTGGGGCTAACGTGCGGCTACACGAGGGATGACTTGAGGATCCCGCTACTTCAATATGTCGACGATACCATCTTCTTCATAGAAGGGGGCATCGAGGAGGCTAAGGGTATGGAGGCGATGCTGGAGCTTTTCAGTGAGATGTCCGGGCTGAGGTAGAACAACAACAAGTCCAAGATGGTCCCGTTCTGTATGATCGAGGAGTTGGCAGGTCTCTACAGTTCAGCGCTGGCCACCGAGACCTCTGGTCTCCCCATTCACTACCTGGGCCTGCCTCTAAACTCCGAGAGATCGAAGACGGCGAACTGGCTCGCCGGTTGGAAGGCGGCAGTCCTCTCCAAGGGTGGTCGCCTGGTGCTCTTGAGGGCGGTGTTGTCCGCCATGTCGGTTTACTATTCCTCCAGGAGGCTCATGCCTGCATGCATTAGGAGGAGGTTGGAGGGTCTGATGAGGAGATTCTTGTGGGGAAAGAATGGGCAGGGTACTGGGATGCACCTGGTTAGCAAGGACGATATTAACTTGCGGAAGTGCGAGGGGAGGGGGGCTTGGGATCTATCGGCTAGGCGAGCTGATTGAGGCACTGTCATTGAAGTGGGTGGCCAGAATATGGGGAAGTTGGAAGGATCTTTGCTGCAGTCTCCTACGACGGATCTATGGGACTGGGGGAGGGGGGGGGCACCGCCCGAGGGGATCGCGACGGTTGGTACGCGCGGGTGGAGACCGTCCCTCCTTTTGGAGGGCCATTCAGTCACTCTCTGTCAACTTCCGGACGCTGTTCAGGCCTGCGCTTGAGGATGGGCTTCGCTTCACCTTCTGGAGGGACGACCGGACGGACGGGGGAGCGCTATCCTTGCGCTTCCCTCGTCTATTTGCATTGGCGACGGACTAGGATGTTAGGGTTGCTCCTTGTTTGGTGGATGGGAGCTAGATGTTGGCTTTCCATTGAAACTTCTCTGACCAGTGCCTTGAGGAGTTCTTGCAGTTGCTCGACACGCTTCGGGAGGCTCCGGAGCCCTCTTTGGGTCGTGACCATTGGATTTGATGTGGTGGTTCCTTCTCTGTGCGGAAGGCTTACTCGACGATCTGCAGGCTACCACCCACTATCTCTGCGGAGATGGTGAGGAATTGCGCTTTCTTCTGGGGGCTGGGTCTTCCGGCGAAAATTACTTTCTTCTTTTGGTTGTTCAGGAGAAAGAAGCTGATGACGTAGGACCGCTGTGCTAGATTACTCGGAGCGGTCTCTAACAGGTGCCTGCTGTGCGGGGGGGGGGGGGGGGGGGTTGAGACTCCAGACCATCTCTTCTTTTCCTGCCCATGCGTGCTACCAGTTTGGGCGGACCCGGGTGGTAGGGCGAGTGTTGAGGTTTCTTGCAGGGAGTTGACCGCGGTCAGGCATCGGCTGAAGATGGAGTTGTTGCAACCTCTTGCGTTGGTTTGGTCTATCTGGCTGGCTAGGAATGAGTTGTTTTTTTCTAGCCATAGATTTTACAAGTAAAACGTCTGTATTCGTGCATCAGGGGTGTTGCGCTCGTAGCTTGTCTAGAGTGCTTTTTCTGTACTTTTCGTTTTTTGTTTTTACACATTTTTAATATACGTATGGGGTGAACATCTATGAGTGTCTCCCCCTTTTCTGGCTTCAAAAAAAACAAATAATGTTTTTACGGACTTGAGTAAAGGTCGTGATAAGTGATGAAACTCTATTTTTTGTGAGGATGAGTACTTCTGGAAGAAAGTATAATATTGGCAACATCTCTGTTGTAAGATAACATGCAACAAGAAGGAGGCATAGTTCATTTTACAGGAGGACAACAAAACACTCCTTATTACGAGATATGCGGGGTTGCTTCTTCCGACATTAGATTGTACAAATATGCCCAAGAGAAGGCACTTTGAGGACACCTATAGATGGTGGCAACAAATATAGGGGGTGAGTTAATCTCACGATAGGAGCTTGCAAATGAGGAGGATGGACCAATATAGACTCATGACATTGTGGAGACCATAGACTTGTCTTTCATATAGAGACATTATAGAAGTGGGACTATGAGTCTTGTATATATAGTAGGGTTGATGAATTATCTTCATACAATAATACAAAACAAACAAGGATAAATAGAGAGAATATGATGAAAAGAGTGTTGAAACATAGAAAGTTGTTGTTGTTCTCAACTATTTTTTCTTCTCAAACAATTACGAGAGTTGACCGACCATCAATATACCTTGTGCCATCGTCTTCAATTGCTTTCATGTGGTTGGTTGCATATCTATTTTCACCAACATTTCCCAATAACTTGAGGGGCGATTAAGATCGTTCCATCAGATACGGTAGAGGAGAGAATTGTAATGCCTTACTCCCTGGTTTATCAGAAGGTACGGTCACCATGATCATCTCCCTTAGCAAATAGAACAAGGATTTTTGGGAGTTGCCGGATAGCCCTCTCTAACTATAGGGAATGATCATTCAACCAGAAACGATGATGTTGTTAGAAGATGTAATGATGAATTCCCATGTACTATGGAGTATATTGTTAATTCAACATCACCCTTTATATAACCATAATCCTCGAGCCACTCATTTTACTCCATAATTATTTCGTAACAAAAAAGAAAAGAGCCTGGCGTGTAAAATAGAAGTAGATACATTGTCGAACATCTGTAAATCCACGTGTAACCCGACCACTGTTGTTGCTTTGTTTTGGCAGGTACTTCACTCAAATCTTACACATATGTGTACAACTTTCTTTATACGTAGTCTTCCATACATAAAACAATGAGGTATCATTCGTTTTATTTTTTTCCCTTCTTTTCTCTAATTTATAGCTTGTTGCTGATTTGTCTTGCTTGTCCTTTCGCCCCCAGGGAGGAGTGACGAATAAAATTTTGCCCATTTTGTGTAATGATAGTGTTAGACGTTAGTGCATGAATAAAGTTACCCTAATGTAATGATATGCCGCATATGTATGGAATTTACAGAGAAAGATGAGGATCAAGCAAAGGCAACTTAGGCGGGCCCTTTTGTTAATTATCTTTCAAGCAAATTCTTGGGGATGATGATTAGGGTGCATATTATGGTCTACTACTTTTAGCAGTGGCCTCACCATGGATGGGATCCTCTACCAAATTTTGGACATTGATAGGAGAAAGGTGACAATGCATTTTGTCGACTATACATCGTCCATATCAAGAGGGACCCCTGTCCACAAAAGCGAAATTGATTGGGTAAATTTTAAGTAAAGTTGGGCAATGACTATTCCATGCTTCCTATCTTCTTCATGTTTGGATGCGGGATAGCATCCATTTGAAGGAAGTAAATAAAAATTATTCACTATGCATCACTGAAATGCAGAATATTTAGCAAACTTTTTTGCTAAATAAATGTAAGTTTATTGTATGTACTAGAAAATGTAGCACAACAATTTGTGCATTGAGAAATTATAGATTCTAAGGGAACAACTTCCAAATTAATTTATGATATTTACAATGAATATAAGAGATGGATCAATGTTACCTTTGAAGCGTGAGTTTCTACTAAAGAAACATCCCGAATCAAGTGTGATATGCTTATATCATTCTCGTAGGCGCGGAGATCAATCATGTTGCTTCCCACGAACCCAGAAACCGACCAAGGCAACAAGAAGAGGCCTGCAAGAGATGAAGACTCTCAAGACTCTTCTATATCTCAAGGGAAAAGAAATTATAAGGGACTTTGTTCTCCAAAAAATGTATTAAAAGAGAGAGCCATGTTCTCCTTTTATACTTACAACACACGTCCTATGTGTGTGTTGTTGTCCCTTGGATTCTCAATCAAGGGTTTGGAGAAATTCCTAATTTAATAAAGATTTTCTCTCTTTTTATCTCCAATTAATATCAATTAATTAATAATAATAAGCAACAACTTTTGAATCCTAATTCAGTTAAAAATCAAGTTGTTGCCTCCATGCGCAACATGGTACACGCCCAACATTGGCTATAAATAGCCAATGTCGTTGTCTTTTATTTATTGATTAATTAACTTGATCATCTTATTGTCAACGTTGAAGAAATTGTAGAAATAGTCCTTAAATCTTATGTATCATATTGATGAGCACAGAATTAAATGTAAATTCAATTTACAGCTAAAAAATGTGAATAAAATTCACACAATCTCATGTTTTGAAAATGTTATGTAAATCATATTTACATAAATACGTATATGAGTCATATCTATATAAATATTAATTATTGTGAATCACTATTCACATTAATTAATGAACTGTATTTGTGAATCTTATTTACAAAATTACCCTTATGAATAAAAAGTAATAATAATAATTACAACATTGACATCAACAGATATGAGTCCTAATCCAATTAAGACTTATGAGATACAAGTACATATACTTGGAGATAATATCCGGGAGATCATACTATTCATGTATAGTGACTTGAAAATCTGGATACAGATCCAATTTCAGGGTTCATGCTATTTTAGTAAAATATTGATGAGCTGAATCCAACTTCCTGGACCATTTCTGTTTCCAACATTTAGATATAAAAATAGATTTGAAATTGAAAATTGGATTCAAATGAATTGTGATTTAATCCAAGTAAATCACAAATCATAGCTAAATGGATCTACTAAAATCCATCGTGTTTCATCACTACCTCGGAGTTGAAGTGTCATGGTAGATGATCTATTACGATAGATCTAACCATGAGCATTCCTAATACTCATTTATCTTCGTACTGGAAGACTGTGATAAATCTGAAGTTCAAACCCTAGTTTGGTTGTCTTCTTCAGAATATATCAACAGATTTCTCTTTTGGTAATCGAGCAATAATATCAATCATATAATTTCCAAAAGCATATATTAATATCTCGAATGCATGTCTTATTCATAAATAAGATGACCATGCATGGAATTATTTTGATCGCAAATCATCTTATGAGTGAGCTATATCTCCCGATTCATCAACTATGAACAGGTATGATTCCTTCGAGAGATCATACATCTCATATTACTTCATATGCACACCAACTCTCTTGTATATGGACCTTAGCGAGGTCACCAACCTATTAGTCTATCAAATGTGCATACTCATGCATATACATGCATATTTCTCTCAGGTCAAAGGATGAGTGCCTGATCGTGATAGTTACGATTCAGGTCTTATTTTATCTGGACCTCGTCAAGTCATCTCTCTAACTTGATTATTCCAACACTTCTGCATCTCCTTTCCTATGTAGAGGACTTGCATCAAGAAGCCGATTGGAAATCAATCTTTAGAGAAAGATTGCCATCTCATCCTCAGATTGGAGATCTTTATTCAATATCACATATTTGAAGTCATTTATGTCCTCTCAGATGCATGGTATTCAATATGGTCATTGTACATAACCCTTGTACAAAGGGACCTTACTATTAATTATATTCACAGTCATTTTTTCATTTCATTTTCATTTCAGATGAACATGATAAAACAATAGCTTTTATTGCATTAGTAGGTCACCAAGGGCTTATGTAATATTTCTAAATGTTACTGGGTTATACTTAGGAAACCCAGATCTGATAAAAAAATAAAAAACCAAGTTGACCACACTAGAAATTATAAAGTAATGATATTAATATCTTACCAATTAGTTATTGGAAAATAAATTACGAGTTAGGTAATTCTTTTTTTAATAAAACTTAAGAGTTGTATATATATATATATATAAGTTAGCTATTAATTTGTTGGTACAAAACTAAATATTATCTATTTGGTTGGTTTTGCAAAGAAAATAGTCAAGTGATTGTTATTTAATTAGATAAGGATAATTAATTGTCAACAAATTGAGATAGATGGATTTTTTATATTAGAAGATAACTTTATAATTAAAAAGGTAGGATAATTCAGATTTTGAAAATCCATCTATTTTATATGATGGTGAGGAGCCATAAATTAGTTGAATTTTCATAACTCTCTCTTCCACCCCCCCCCAAAAAAAAACACCCATCTTCCATCCCCAAATGAAGGCTCTAAGGTGTAGAAAGTGGCTCCAAGGTCCAATGGTTCATCGGAATTCTCAAGGAAAAGGTGAAGGACATATATCCCTCCTTATGTGCTCTGTCATGCGACATATTTGAGCCATATTAAATCTTGATTACTTCTCATCTACAAGATCATCCAACCATTATATGATTTTATAATCATGGTTTTTATCAATTGTGCCCCTCTGAGATATTACAATTTCAGTTATGCTCCTCCCTTTTTGGGAATATCAATTATGCCCTTGACTTCTTTCTCCATTATCATGTCTGCCCTTCTGTCAGATTGACCGTCAAAGAATTAAAATAACCATAGTTTATTCAAACCATGGTGTTGTTAAGAGGGGTATTTTGATCAGAATACAATCTACCCTCCTTTCCCCTAACCCCATAAGCGAATCATCTGGAGATGGACTTCCTCCTAGGAGGAGAATCATCTAAGATTAAATCATTGAGAGGGAAATCACCTGGAACCTCACATCAACCCTCCAGATTCATCTATCCTCTTCCTCTGTGTTTGATTCTTGTCCATGAATATTTAAGTGGCCTAGCTTTACTTTGTAACTTTTTTTGGTAGATCTGATATGAATCGTAGAAGGTAGTACGGATCTGAGTACAACAGTATCATTTTCCTTTGTCTTCTTCATCGTCGGCTAGAGTAGCAAGAGTACCTCCAGCAGGATAGATCAGGGAGGAGGGGGTGGAAGGAGATGCTAAAAGGGGTGAGCAGGGGAGTGAAGGATATGGTGAGATCCTTAAGCACATCACGAAAGCGTGAGGATCACATCGTATGCGATCAGGAGCGACTAGTCGCACTAGTAACTCAAGGCAGCGGAATTTAAAATTTTCATCCGAGGAAACCACATGATCCAAGAACACTTCTCAGATCGTTTCATGTAAACAACAAACAAGTATTAGGTTTACCTCATGAAGCGTGGTTGCGATCGAGTCTATAAACGAAGAGGCCTCTTGTCTCAAGTCCGATCCGATGGAGGAGATGCTTGCGAGCGTGTTGATGAAACATGTGCCTCTCGCAATCCATGTTGATGATCCAAGCGACGAATCTCCTGATCTTGTCGGATGAGATCCAATGTCTTCTTCATGAGCGAGGCGCACCGAAGGAGATGGAGATTTACGAACAAACAATCTGGCAGCATAACGGTGACGATGCGGGGATGGCGACTCTCTCTAGGGCTCCATGGTGGACTGCCATAATGAGAGAGAGAGAGAGGGAGGACATTTAGAGAATGAGAGAGAGAGCATGTGTTGTTGTCTCGAACTTGCGTGTCAAATAAAAAAGTCTAGGGCTACCCTTCTATTTATAATATTTTGGGATTCATAGATCTCAATCCATGGACAACACAAATTCAATGGTTGAGATTGATTTGTGTTTTCAATCAATGGCCATGATTTTGTCGCACAAATTTGCAACAATAATTTGTTGCCTTTGAAATAAATTAAATATATTGAACATCAATCAATATATTCAAATTAAATCAAAGCAACAAACATGGAATAACTTGGAAGGAAAACAAGCCTCCATCCATGTATAGGGTGGACGACCACCAACTTGGAGAGCCCAAGTTGGCCGTCCACTCTATGCATGGAATGGAAGCTCTTTCATTCCATATATGTTTAGATCTTATATCTCACATAATATTCCACATATGCAACAACTTTTGTTGCAAAATTATTCACCAAAATAATTTCAAATTATTTTGTGATAATTTCAATCATGCCATTGATAATTGTGAATCACATTCACACATCCAAAATAAAATGTAATTGTATTTACAATTAATTGTTAAATGTGAATTCAATTCACATCAACTATTAATTCGTAAATACAAATCACAATCAGTTCTCTCTAATATATTATAAATCATATTTATAATATCCATGAATAATATATATAATGCTATCCACATTATTCATATCCGTGATAATTAAATCTTATTTAATCATCTTGGATCTTTATTCTCTTGTGTCCAAATAATATGAATCACATTCATATCATTCACATCTTTGACAACTAAATTACATTTAATTATCTAAGATAACTCTCCATGAAATATGAATCAAATTCATATTACTCATGATAATTAAATCACATTTAATTATCAATTTTCTCAATGCTCGGGTATATATATCAATAGTGAAATTATCCATGAACTCTTTCAAGGATAATGCGCTGTCTTTGCGGATACTTGGAGATAAGGACATGGCAATTGTATTGGCGACGAATACCCATTCATCACTCTTTATTCTTTTATTTTAGCTACAAAACCTATGCAAAACACATGTAGATACTTGTAAATAGCAATAATTATCATTCAGCATGCATTGTGTAAATATGCATTATTAGCATGTTTTTGTGCATAAATAAAAGAATAAAGAAATAAAAGAAAAAGAGAGAGATATTTAGAATAAATATTGAGCGACCTAATCCCAAGGGAGGGCTCAGCATGGGCCTGATCGCAAAAAGAACCCAAGTAGAGAGACATAGGGAAGCTCATGTGTGTGTATATACTTGTAAATAAATAAAAATATTTTCCTGTAAATAAAATAAAAATGCATTTTTGTGAATATGTATATATTTGTAAATATAAGATTAAAATAAAAATGAGAAAAACAAAACAAAAATAAAAATAAAAAAATGCCCTTCCTCATTGCATATATGCCATGTACATAGAATCACTCATCTATTTATTTCTCTTTATAAGTAAATAACTAAAAATCCAATAAAAATATTTTCTCATCCCATATTTCATGGTGTAAATAAATAAAATAAAAATCATAAAAATAAAAATAAAATAAAAAGAAATAAAATAAAAAAATGAAAATGAACCTTGTATATATACCATGTATGTATATAATTAAAAGTATTTATTTCACCTATGTAAATAATTAATAAAAATATAATAAAAATACCATATTATTCCAAATTTTATTCTATAAATAAATAAAATATAAAATTGGAATAAAATTTATAAAAATAAATAATTAAAAATCAAAAATACATATTGTATATACCTATATATAATAATACTATTTTGTAAATACCTAAATTATATTTCAAAAAAATAAATAAAAATCACGAAAAAATAATTTAAAAATAAAGCAACATTTTTCATGTTTCGACTTTTTCGAAATTCGGCCATTTATTTTTTTATTTAATTTCCAAATAATTAATAAATGGCGTGCTCCCATTGGTCCACCTGGGATGTTGACCCCCGGTCAACTCCCCCCCTGGACCATTTCTCCCGCGGATCCCGCGCGCGACCCGACTTCGACTAATTTCCTAAACAAGATCCGCCCGCCATTTGCGCAAACCCTGGGTCCTAATTGCACATGATCCTTCCCTGATCCACGCCCGGAGATTTGCATCGGGATCCGAGCTCCGAATCACTCGCCCGATCCTCTTCTTCTCGAACCCCTAGCCGTATAAAGCTTGAGCTCCACCGCACAGTTCACGTCATCTTTGGCTTTGCTTCTTCCACCCAGGACCTCCACCTGATTCCCTAGAGTGACAGCTAGCGATTGGTGTGTTGCAGAGAGGAGGAGGACCCCTCCACCACTAATCCGGCGACCTCCTTGTCGCCGTGCGCCGTCGTGAGCAGCGCCAGAGCCTTGGGCCTTTGACGACCCTCGAGGCGAAAACCAGAGCTCCCAGAGCTCACCCACAGTCGACTCCCGCCATCAGGTAAACCTAATTCTTCCTATATTCCTCTAATTTTTGATTATCCCCAAATCGCTCCGCCGCCATCGTTCATTGATTACTCCCGCTCCGATCATCCATTCCATCGTCCGACCTGACCGTCATCATCGCCATACTCCTTTTCACGTTCTACGCCCTTCCATCTATCCCGGTTCGCCCAGGAACTGGGAGTCCACCCTTCTCCGCCGTCGCATCGCCGGAGGGTGCTGCCCCGACGCACACAACCACCCGTTCCACCTCTCACTAGGTCGAGGCAGTTTGCCCTCAACCCAAGAGTCTTTCCATGCCATTTTGCAGGGCTAAAGAGATCCATCTGAGGGTCTGGACATATAGGCACAGAGCTCCAGCTCCTCCTGCGTCGCCAGAGCTCCTCGGAGCTTCCCGACGTCATCGGAGGAGCCCACCAGCCGCGGGAGCCCTTGGCGACTCTATTCCATATCTTTGCAGCCCCCACGGAGGTCCAGCACACCCGTGGTGCTCCGGCGAAGCTCGCCGGCGACGTGCTCTTCCAGGATCTTCCGTAGCCGTTCGTTCATCCCCGGAGCCCCAGTTTTGATCAGGACCGCACGATCAGGCGAAGAGGAGGCCGATATCCACCACCGTCCGATCGACAGGTGGCCGCCTCATCGCCCTCCATCCAGACGAAGGGGTGCCCTCGCCTAGCCGTCGTCCGATCTTCCACGTGGCACACCCTCGTCCCTCGGATAATAAGGGGTAATTTATACTTAGGCCCCTCATGTTTTGCATTTACTTTTTAGTCCTGTGAATATTAGATGTAGTTGTTCTTATTTTGTAAAAATTGTACTTAGGACATGAACCTTTCTTGTATTTGCATTTTCATCCCTGTTTGTATGAGACACGTGCTTCGTCACGTGATGTTTGGTGAAATTGCATGTCTGGGCTGATGTTTTTATGTGTTAATGAATGAAATATACTTTCTGATATTTGCATTCATGCCCTTGTGAATGCTTGTATTCGACATGTGCTAAATTGACTGGGTAAATTCCAACTTGTTCCCTAGGCTTTTAGCACCTGTTACTAATAAGCCCTTGGAACTAAGTTTTATTACATTCAGGTCCCTCTGTGCCCAGACCACGTGCAGCGCGCGTGGGATCTTGGAATTTTTGCACGAGGGACCCCTGGCTTTCTAGATTTGTTACTTTTAAGCCCCTGCAAGTATGTTTTATTACGTATAGGTCCCTGTGCACTATGAGACCTTGTGCCAATTAAATAAAATATCAAATCAAGTCCAAATTTTATGAAAAATGGACATGTGGCTCCTGCCACAGTGGAAATATTTCACTAAAAATTTGGTACATTTTTGAGGCATTTTTCTATTTTTAAAAATTCAAAAGCCTTTATTTTTGTGTCTGTTCAGATTATAAAATCCAAAAAAAATATAAAAACTCTTTTAAAAATTCTAAACAAATCAAGTTTTGTTTGTTTATGTTTGTTTGAATTTTTGTGTGAATTTGGCTATTTTTGGATTTATAAAAAGCTTAAAAATTAAAAAACCTTCAAAATGCATAAAAATTATAAAAAATTATCAAAAATCCAAAAAATCACAATTTCTTTTCCTGAATTTTCTTCATTGTTTCTATTTTTCATAAAAATTACCTCTAAGCCTTTCCAGGACCATTTGATATTTTTCTTGTCCCTTTTTAGCTTGGCTGGACAGCAGTTCTCTGTTTTCACCCTTTTTGATTTTTAGAAAATTTAATAAAAAATATAAAAATATCAAAAATTCACCACAAACAGTAAAAGACATAAAACATAAAAATATTTTTGTTTGAATTTTTGGACCATTTTTGAGTGTTTAAATAATTGGTTGAAGTTGATTATTTTTGCCTTTTATTATTTTCCTTATTATTAGAAATCCAAAAAATATAAAAAGAATTTAAAAACCACCAAAAATCATTGTTTTTCTTTTATTCTGTTTGAGACTACTTCGTAGGCTGCGAGGCCAACTCGTGCTCCCTGAGTCCGACCCTGGGTGCTACACCAGGCTAATCTCATAGCCAGGGCCACTATCTTTGATTTTCTTGTTTTATCTATTTGTTTGGTGGTTTGTTCCTTATTTTTCTTGATTGAGTTGAGATCTCTATCGATCCTGGTCACAACAACCTGAGAGTGATTATTTTCATCTGATCCGGATTGATCGATTTGCGGCTCATCAATTGGTCCACATATAGTTACTTGGATATTGAGATCTTACCTCAAATCCAGATATTGCAGACCTCTCATAGATCCTTGATTAAATAAAGACCACAAATCTAATATTCTCATTACATCTGAATCACATTCAGATCAATGTCTAACATTTGGACCAAGATCAGATTACTTCTCTACTGAGAGTAGTCACTAAAATTGAGACACGTATCGTCACTCTCTAGGAATGGAAGCGTCATGGTTATATAATCGTTTATGATCACATCACCCTCAGATATTCCAAATACCTGTACATCTTGCATACTGGAAGACCCAGAATAAACTCGAAGTATTAGATCAATTTTACATTGTCTACTTTAGGGTTTTATCATAAAGTTTCTCATTTGATTATTAGGAGTTGGTATCGATCATATACTTTCCAAAATCATATATCATACCCAGATGTTGATCATATACTTTCCAAAAGTATATATCAAACCTACAAATTCGATCTAGCTTCCAAAGTGAGATGACCGTGCACGGAATTTGATTATTCCCAATATCTCATGAGTGAGCTCATGTCTTCTAGTTCAGTATATGAACCTGTATGATCCCATTGAGAGGTCGTATTACCCATATGCCCTTACATGCACACTAGCATGCTGGTGTATAGACTTCGATTAGATCATCAACCTATTGGTCTTCCAAATGTATATACTCAGATATATAGTAACACATCTGTCTCTGGTCAGAGGATGCGTGCCTATATCGTGATAGAATACGACATCGGATTTTGGTTGTCTCGATCTCATTAAGTCAACTCTTTGACCTAACTTATCTAACACCTCTGAATCTCTATTCCTATGCAGAGGACCTACATCAAGAGGTCAGTTAGATATCAGCCTTTAGAGAAAGGATTTTCATTTCCTTCTCAGGCTGGAGATCTTCTCTTAATAATCATTTGACGGTGTTGGATGAGTCCTCAATCTAGCTCTTTAGATATTCATCCAAGCACCGGCCTTTGTGATTCAATAATTGAATCAACAACTATATGATTATTAATATAGCCACAATACATAACCCTAATTGTACTAAGGGACCTATTATGCAAATTAATTATTTTTCATTTCAGATCTGGGAATGATATTCACAATACCATTTATTGCATAATGGCTCGTCGTGGGATCGTATTTCCAACAGTCTCCCACTAGCTCAAAGAGCTATTAATGGCTAATCATTAAAACCACACTCATGTGACAGTCATAGACTCATAGGCTATTACAAAAATAGTTAGGTAAGATGATCAATCACTTTGTTCCCAAGAGACTACGCTAAATCCTTTTACGATATTTGCATATCCCCTACTAACAGTGCTCGCATCCAATGCGAATGTTGCATCTTATGCAACCAATAATCAATTTTAATTATAGTATCATTGACACCATACCTCAATAATAATTATAAAAGTATGTAATTTCTATTATCTTTATCAGAGTACCCTTATTCCCAGAGATCTCTATCTCCTAAGGTATCTACAGTTAAGACCTTTTACTTGAAGATAAGACTTAGAGATCACTATCTCTAAAGTCTTTTTATCTTTGAAGATATTGTTATTACTGCAATCAAGTGTTTTATGTCCATAGTAGGATTAGTAATAGTTTACTACTCCCACTGCATGGTATACATCTGGCATTTGTACACATCTAGCATACACTCGGCTTCTCATAACTGATGCACAAGGGCAAGAATTTCTAGCATTTATTTCTTGAACTCTTTAAGGTGTTATTCCTTTAGATAGGCCAGTACCATATCTTAAGAGAAGAAGCCTTTCTTGAAATTTTCCAGAAAATGGAACTGTCTAAGGCGTACTACTAAGGTGACGATCCCAATACCCTCTTCGCTTTGCTTCTGAACACCTTCAGAATTAAGACCCAAGAGGTATCCTTAAGATCATATCACAAGGTATGGAATAACCTGTCTTTAAAACACTTATTATTATCCTTAACTCCTTCCAAATGATTAGGATATCATCTACATTTATCATGATGAACACAATAGCACTCCCACTAAGCTTCTCATGGTTCATCAGGATTCTATCTGATCATAACATTTATAATTTCATCAAATTTAATGTTCAAAATACATGAAGCTTACTTGAGTCCATAGATGGGGTTCCTCAACTTGCACACCTTGCTTTCCTAAATCATGAAACCCCGGAGCTACTCCATATGAATATCCTCGTAGAGGTATTCATAGAGGAATGCAATCTTGACTTCCATCTCGAAGATATCAAAGTCAAGTTGTGTAGCTATAGTTAGCAATATTCTGATGGGTTTAAGCATGGTCACTGGAGAGAAAGTATCACCACAAATGATGTCTTCTCTTTGGTGTGTATCTTGAGGATACGAGCCGTGCTTTCAAGGTCTCTACCTTCTCATCAGGTTCCCTCTTACTCTTGAAGATCCATTTACACCTTAACATATCTCAATTATATAGGTGAATCCTCGAGGGTCCTTATACAACACTTGTATATGAAATCTACTTTAGACTTTACTTCTATCATCCATATTTCCATGTCATGATCTTCAGAAGCTTCATCACATGAAGTAATATCATTGTCAGATTTCTCTAACACATGGAAACCATCCTTAAATTCTTTTGAAGAGGTATTAGTGTTTCATCTTTAATTGTCCTTTTAATTTCTGATTTCAGGATCCTCATTATCTTCTCAAGACTAAATGAGTTCCTTCACTTCATTGCCATCTTAATTCTGAAGAGAGTCATACTCTAAGAATCATATCCTTAGAGATTAGATCTTTTAAGAATCTCAAGGTCATAAAGTAGGTATCCATTGTCATCCTTTATTTTCCTAATGAAGTAGCACTCTCTTGTGCTAGATTCCAACTTACTTGCATCTATGACAAAGTTATGGACCGAGCAATATTAAATCCTCAAGTGTCCAACATTATGCTAGGTTCCAAACCATAGCTCATGAGGGTTTTTGGGATAAGATCTGCATGGAATCTTATTAAGAATATATATTGTAGTCTCTACTACATATATACTTGGAAACTAATAGGTAATTATGCTAAAAATCATCATTGATAAAATCATGACATACATGATCCAATTGTATCTCCCTATAACTCTATTGAGTTTAGGTTTATTAGGAGGAGTGAGATAGGAATGATATTCCCTTCTCTATAAGGTATTTCAGGAATTCATCTAATAGGTACTGAGTACCTAGATTAGATCATATTCATTTTCATCTTCCTTCAAACTTTAGTTCTAAAGCAAAATTGTGAAATCTTTGAACATTTCAAAGGTTTCATAGGTGAAGAGAAGAAGTCTCATATCACAAATAATCATCAATTGATATCACATATCATTAATAATTATTCTAATATAGATGATCCACATACATCAATATATATGAGATCCTGAATACCTTGGCATCTTACATCATTCTAGAATAAGGATGCATTGGATAATTTCTACTTTCGAATACAATATTCACAAGTATATATGCTTTGAACCATTAGACAATCTAAAGTTTAATATCTTACTAGTCTATTGATCAAATCAACAGACAAATGTCCACGACTTGATGTTAGATCATTATCAACTGATTTTCATCCTCCTATTGATTTTATAAAGGTTTAATTTTCAGTATCAGAAATGTCAATGAACCATTCATTAATTTTCTAATTTAGTAGAGTCCTCTAGATGTTAGATTACTTTCTGAAATAAATCCATCATAACTCTCTATGATAGGTCTATTTCAGAATTCATGTTTATTTCCAACATTTAGAAGTAAACCATTAGTGTATTCTAATATCTTGGTCATAGAGACATTCTCTAAGACTAAGGGCTCTCCCTCTGAAAAATGAAGTCTATCTATCCAATAGAGATTGTTGCAATAATTGCATCAATATCCACGTGGATGACTATTAAACCTTAAAATCAAATTTATAGTCTTCTAAAACATATGCAACCAATTGTAAGTGTTATTAGAAGATTGAGATACAATTATTAGACTTTATCTTATCTAATAAGCAATTCAATATCAATGAGTATTTGTAGATTATTCAGATGCACTATCCGAGTCCTTCTCTGAGGATTCTAGATAGACTTGATAGTCATATTATCAACACATTAGCTTATTGTAGTATTAGCATTTATCAAACTCTTTGGATGTCGTATGGAAATTACTTAATCATAATTAATTCCTTGACTTTCCTTCTTGCTTGGGTCAGACCCATGATTCCACTACGCTCCCTTCATCTATAAACAACTATTGCTTAAGACAAAGGATCTCTTATATTGAATTTAAGAGATTTCAATATAAGAGTACTTCAACATTTATACATGCTTCATTCAATTCATACAATATGAATATTATGAATCTTCATGAATGACTTGAATATGGACAGTAGAATGATGACACGCATCGTATCTACATACTTCTTAACTCTTTAAGACTTAGGTTGAGGTAGGTATTCAAACATTTTGAATAAATCATCTCTTGTAGAGCCACCATTCTGCATGATGCAGTGAACCATCTCATTCATGATTAAATGTCGAGAGCACATATGTATGCCAAAACATCTTCTTAGATTTTATAAGGATTAATTGACAATTACGATCATCATCGACATGTCACTTCCAAATTACATTCAATGAGAGATCAAGACTATAGCAACATACAACCCTAGGGTTGTAGTCCTATTGTCTATTAGTTTTCATTCCTCATTATTATGAGGAAATTTGCTCATTGCAACCACATACATTATGTGTCCAACTGCAAGTACAATATCTTGATCATGGATCCAATCCATGATATTTTACTGGTTATATTAAGTATAGTATTGAGTGAGTTTAATGAAGGATTATATAAATAAGGAATTTGCATAAATGTTTATAAATATATATTTCACATTGATTTAGGAATTTTTATATCAAAGTTGGCTTGCCTTGTCAACAGTGAGAGTTCATTCTCTTAGTCACTTTCAATGTAAGAGATATACTTACCATTATATCTCAAACAAGATCTGAGATCTTCTTCCTTATCTTTGTCACATCCAAATAATATGAGAACTTGCAACTCGGATGAAAAGAAGTGGGAATAAATTCTGCCTTGCAAGTCCAACTTGCATTCTCAATTCAGTCTTTACTACCTGGGCCCACCACCCCTAAGGTGATTTTGACCTATCATTAATTGAACCAACCATCAACATGAATACAACTCGCTATGCACAATCCAATATGGCTCCAATAATATGAGGACTCCAGATTAGGGTCACTACGTATACGTCCTTACTCTTTCGAGAAGCCAAGAGCCTGATCTAGAGGCGCTTGTATGCAAGAGCTGTCACTTCGAATAGGCTCTCCTACATACAACCCCTGACGACGAAACCCTTTACCTTGACAGGAGACCATGGATGTCACTTATGTGATCCTCCATATCATCTTCACATTCTAATTAATCCTAATGAATCATATTCATTACGATTAATTCTTCCAAGGAAAATACAACTCTATTCATAAAGTATTTTAATTTTAATTGGATTCTAATCATTCTAATCATATTAAATCAATGATCCAATTAATATCCAACAATCATTCTTTATTGTACTTGAAATATGGTATTTTCTCAAATACATATTATTCGAATTTTAACAATTAAAAAATATATCATGATCTCTCTAGCATTATCCCTTACCTACCCGTTGTCATGGACAGTACCGACGAGAGTGGGGCAGACCGCACATAGTGCAACCTGCTACCCCAACGCTCCCCATCTAGACACCATATCTGCCTCGGAAAAGGATAATACCAAATTGATCACTTTGTACTTGAGATGATAATCGATTTTTCAACCGAACTTATACCATATAATAATAATCAAAATATTTTTTATTAACATTATAAGGAAATTTTCTAAAAAAATTTCCAATCCTATTCAAATAACTATGTTTGTTGGAAAGTAGATTGATTAACCAATTTGTGATCTAGATAATATCTAATCAATTATTGGTTAAGGTAATGTCATTTAAGGAAATAATTATCATCAAATATTTCTAAAATAGTTATCCATAATTATCCAAGAAATTAACCATGAATTTCACTAATTGATTAAATAACAATCACAAGGCTCCTAATTAGGAATGTAATTTACAGCAGTGACCCTCACTTACTAAAGTTAGTATTTCTCAATCATTTTAAATCCAAATCATGAAAAATAAGATTCCAAAGTTTGCTAATTTGATTTACAACATAACCCAAGGGATATGCACGCATTTATAGGTGTTTCAAATCAGTAATTAACTCCTTAATTACGTCAAGATTCGTAGTCCCTGAAATAGTGGATACATGTTCACTAATGTGATCATAACTTGAGCAAATAGATTCCGAACCACGCAAACTTAAATCCCATGATTTTCTTATTTAATAGTGAACATAAGACAAGTTATGATTTTATGTTTAAATGTTTCAAACAGGGCCGAACATAATCACAAAAAAGAGCTGCGAGAATGAAATGCGATAAAATTTTCTCAAACCATAATGAACCAAAGTCATCTTAGGTTTATGGATCATATCCGAAACCTCCATCCTAAGGCTCTGATACCGTTTGAAGGATATGGTGAGATCCTTAAGCTCATCACGAAAGCGTGGGGATCACACCGTATGCGATCGGGAGCGACTAGTCGCACTAGTTGCTCGAGGCAGCGGAATTTAAAAATTTCATACAATGAAATCACATGATCCAAGAACACTTCTCAGATCGTTTCATCTAAATCACACACAAGTATTAGAGTTATCTCTTGAAGTGTGGTTGCGATCGAGTCTCTAAATGAAGAAACCTCCTGTCTCAGGTCCGGTCCGATGGAGGAGATGCTTGCGAGCGTGTTGATGAAACACGTGCTTCTCGCAATCCATGATGATCTAAGCGACGAATCTCCTGATCTTCTCGCACGAGGTTCGATGTCTTCTTCACGAGCGAGGTACACCGAGAGACAAAGATTTACTAGCAAGAAATCTGACAGCATAACGGCGATGCTGCGGGGATGGCGACTCTCTCTATGGCTCCATGGTGGACGGCCACAATGAGGGAGAGACAGAGGACGTGTAGAGAATGAGAGAGAGAGAGAGAGCATATGTTGTTGTCTCCAACTTGTGTGTCAAATAAAAGTCTGGGCTACCCTTCTATTTATAATATTTTGAGATCTGTGGATCTCAATCTATGGGCAACATAAATCCAATGGTTGGGGTTGATTTGTGTTTTCAATAAATGACCATGATTTTATTGCACAAATTTGCAACAACAATTTGTTGTCTTTGAAATGAATTAAATATATTGAAAATCAATCAATATATTTCAATTTGAATCAAAGCAAAAAACATGGAATAACTTGAAAGGAAAATAAGCCTTTTTCCATGTATAAGGTGGACAACCACCAACTTGGAGAGCCCAAGTTGGTCATCCACTCTATGTATGGAATCGAAGCTCTTTCATTCCAATTATGTTTAGATCTTTTATATCACATAATATTCCACATATGAAACAACTTTTATTGTAAAATTATTCACCAAAATAATTCCAAATTATTTTGTGATAATTTCAATCATGCCATTGATAATTATCAATCGCATTCACACATCCAAAATAAAATGTAATTGTATTTACAATTAATTGTTCAATGTGAATCCAATTCACATCAACTATTAATTTGTAAATACAAATCACAATCAGCTCTCTCTAATATATTATACATCATATTCATAATATCCATGAATAATGTGGATAGTGCTATCCACATTATTCATATCCTTGTTAATTAAATCTTATAATCATCTTGGATCTCTATTCTCTTGTGCCCAAATAATATGAATCACATTCATATCATTCACATCTTCGATAACTAAATCACATTTAATTATCTAAGATATCTCTCCATATAATATGAATCAAGTTCATATTATTCACGATAATTAAAACACCTTTAATTATCATTTTTTCTCAATGCTCGGATACATATATCAACAATGAAATTATTCATGAACTCTTTTAAGGATAATGTGCTTTCTTCACAGATATTTGGAGATAAGGACAGGGTGATTTTATTGTTCTACATATAGTTACTTGGATATTGAGACACATCTCAAATCCAGATATTGCAGACCTCTCATAGATGCTTGATTAAATCAAGACCACAAATCTAATATTCTCATTGCATCTGAATCACATTTAGATCAATGTCCAACATTTGGACCAAGATCAGATTACTTCTCTACTGAGAGGAGTCACTAAAATCTAGACAAGTTTCATCACTCCCTAGGAATGGAAGCGTCATGGTTATACAATCATTTATGATCACATCACCCTCAGGTATTCCTAATACATGTACATCCTACATACTGGAAGTCCCAGAATAAACCCAAAGTATTATATCAATTTTACACTGTCTACTTCAGGGTTTTATCCCAAAGTTTCTCATTTGATTATTGGGAGTTGATATCGATCATATACTTTCCAAAAGCATATATCATACCCAGGTGTTGATCATATACTTTCCAAAAGTATATATCAAACCTACAAATTCAGTCTAGCTTACAAAGCGAGATGACTGTGCACGAAATTTGATTATTCCCAATATCTCATGAGTGAGATCATGTCTTCCGGTTTAGTAAATGAACCTCTATGATCCCTTTGAGAGATCGTCTTAGTCATATGCCCTTTCATGCACACCAGAGCACCGGTGTATAAACCTTGATTAGATCATCAACGTACTGGTCTGCCAAATGTACATACTCAGATATATAGTAACACATATGTCTCTGGTCAGAGGATGCGGGCCTATATTGTGATAGCATACGATTTACGACTTTGGTTATCTCGATCTCATTAAGTCAACTCTTTGACCTAACTTATCTATTACCTCCGAATCTCTATTCCTATGCAGAGGACCTACATCAAGAGGTCAGTTAGATATCAACCTGTAGAGAAAGGATTGCCATTTCCTTCTCAGGCTAGAGATCATCTCTTAATAATCATTTGACGGTGCTGGATGAGTCCTCAATCTAACTCTTTAGATATTCATCCAAGCACCAGCCTATATGATTCAATAATTGAAATAACAACTATATGATTATTAAGATAATCATGGTACATAATCCTAATTGTATTATAGGACCTATTATGCAAAATAATTATTCTTCATTTCAGATCAGAGAATGATATTCACAATAACATTTATTGCATAATGGCTCGTCGTGGGCTCACATGTCCAACAGGGAGGAGAGTGTAGAGGGGGCTAGTGGAGGAGGTGTGGGGTAGGTTGGGGAGGTGCTGGGGCAGAGGGGGAGATGCGAGGGCGGAGGGGGAGGTGCGAGGAGATGGGAGGAGCACGGGTGGGGGTGAGGGGGAGGAGCTGGGGCATAGGGGGAGGTGCAGGGGCAGAGGGAGGCTAGAGGGGGAGGTGCGGGGTGGAGGGAGCAGCATGGGGATAGGGGTGAGGGGGAGGATCTAGGATCAAACTAGTGAGGAGTTGGGGCGGAGGGGGAGGTGTAGGGGTGGAGGGAAGGTGGAGGGGGAGGCGCGAGGTGAAAGGGGAAGCACTGGGCGGAGCGAGGAGCAGTGGGTGGGGGTGAGGGGGAGGAGCTCGGGGTAGGTTGGGAAGGAACAAAAGCAAAGGGGGAGGCTCGGGGGCAGAGGGGAAGCCGCGGAGGAAGGGGAGGAGATGGGGGCAGATGGAGTAGCTAAGAGGGAGGCGGAGGAGGCGGTGGTGGAGGAGGAGAAGGAGGATGGGGAGGAGGAGGAGAAGGGGAGGTAGAGGAAGAAGAAGGGGGAGGAGGAGGAAGATGATGGGATCATCTTCCAGCCATCTATTTTAAATTTAATTCTATGTGCGTCCCCAAAGTTAACGTCTATTTGCGTTGAGGATGAACGGTCACTAACCTGAGAGGTACAAGTAATAGAACGACAATAAGTCAGGGGCACAACTGATATTCCCCAAAAGGAAGGGCCATAACTGAAATTGCAATATCTCAGAGGGGCACAATTGATAAAAACCCTTATAATTATGCATTAGAATCTCTTTTGCATACAAACTTTTTATTTATGTTTTGATTACAATATTGGTCGTTAAAATGTAAAGTGAGATCAGATTTTGGTGGGGAAATTTTTATATCCGAATCAAAATCCGAACCGTAAATTTGGGTCGGCTTTTATTTGAACGGATCAGAACAATCGGGAATGAATCCATGTTAGATTGGACATTTTTTATGTTCAGAAATTTATTACAGAAAATCTTACCATTGGATTTATAATCTGAGATTGCATAGATCGTTGAATCATTAAACTACAACCCATGTTTCGTATCAATCGGATATCATTTTATAGGTCAATTTAATTTTCTCGTAGAATTGTTCAAAACCGAATATATGCGAATTTGGGGAGACCGTGCTTTACCCATCCACCCACGTGAACACCCAATCAGGGGGTGACACATGGCACCCACGTAGGCACGTTGGAGAGAAGGGCTTGTGCTTTTGGGGAACAATTTTTTTGGACATTTTATGACAATATCATTCTTCTTCTTCCTTTTTATACTTGAGACCTTTTTACACATTAAATTAAAAGGTAGGATGTATTGGAGATTTCGTAGACATATCCGGGGGATAAGAAAAGTGGAAAAATTAGAAAATGTGCTTAGATGACTTTTTCAAGGGGAATTAGTAGCAGTTAATTATCTTGCTATCTTGGTGAAATTGCATGTAGGCCCCTAGGAGTCTATCTTAGTTTATATGAATGTTTTGAGGCCTTATAAATTCCAGAAAAATTCTATAAAATCAAAAAACTTATATTTCGACTTTTTAAAACTTTCAAGAAATTCTGAAAATTGTAGAAAATTATGAAAATACCTGTGTGCCCCAAATGTACTTATTTATGCTTGTAATGTGTGGTTTCTTATGAAATAGAACATGTATTGATCCATAATTTGTCTCTTAAAATGTATTTTTTGTATACGGATATTGTTGATATATAATTGAATTATATTACGGAGTTTGAACCTCAAATTATTATTATTATTGGGCATTGCTTTCCTTTATGAAGGTCATGCATTGTTTAAACTTTGTGATTATCATTATAACATTAACGATGGATAAAAGGTAGCATATTTGTGATAATTGATGTTTATGATAAACTTTTTATAAAGTGACTTAGAGTGCTTTGTGATCCTCTTCGTATCACGATTTCTACTTGCTAAGCTTGGAGATGCCTTATGTTTCTTCAATATTTATGAAGTCACCATACTCCATAAATATTGTGTGCATAGTTAAATATTCCAACTTAAATTCCATCACTTAAATGCAATTTGAAAATAGAGACAAGAACATAGATGTGTTGGGATACTAATACGCCGAGGACTCCTTGTCCCTGAATTACATAGTAACTCGGAGCCATACCACTTGGAACGTAAGTTCCTTAAGATATGGGCTAATCTTCCACTAAATTTTACAAATGTGTCCGTGAAAGTATTAAGTGATGTTACAATTATTTCACTTAAGTACTTGGACTAATATGAAGATAATAACACAAAGAAATCATGAACCAAAGGGCTTTGGGTAGAGATTGTGTGTTGGCTCAACTCGAACTTAAGGGGAGGAAAAGAGATTAGGTCGCACTACTATGATCTAATACTACATAAATACATGCACACTCGTGTTATCTTTCGTGTGACAAGGATTGCTTATTTAGTCATCATGTGAATCCTTATAGTGACAAGTAGTACCTTATAACATACTGGTGTATCTTTAGTATGCAATAAGTTCAAGAATAGCCACTCAATCACGCATAGCAAGGGGGTTTTGAGAGTTCTTTTAGATTCTTTCCTACAATAGATATGATTGTACTTTGTTCGCTCATACTTAGTGGCTAAAGTATGATACGTGTGTGTAAATATTTCTTAACTGAGCTAGTTAGCTCACCTTTCATTTTGTGATACAGGTAAAGGGATTGTTCAAGAAGAGACACTTGGCGGCTATTTGGAGAATTAATCACTTCTGATAAAGATGTGGTCTTTTGATTCTAGTTTCAGTGGACTATTTTTTTATTTTGTTATAATTAGGATGTATATATGACGTCATGTAATAAATTCTTTGTAGGTATTCTTTTCTTTTGAGATATTATTATATGTCATGTTATCTTCTTTCATGTTGATATATGGACATCTTTGTTCATGATGGAATTGGTTATGGTTGGTTATATGAATGTTTCATATTTGATGCTAGATGACTCAATTTTGGGTTGATTGATGAGATTAACTCCCCACGCAAGGACATTCGTATAGGATTCGGATCGGTCTGGAGCAGGGTTGTTACAACTTAAATTCCAATAGTCTCACACTACACGTTAAAGCCATTCATGTACAAATCTCATCCCATATTAATTGTGTTAATCTTCAACTATTTGTCAAATAGTCGGGTAAGTTGATTAGTCACCCTATCAGTGGTGAATATGTCTATTTCTGTTACAAACTTGCATATCCCAGGTGAACATTTACTATATCCAATGTAGTTGCCACATCTTATGCAACCATATCTTTACTTTGTTGAAACAATCGTAGTGTCCTGCTTCTTTCTATACTTAGCTCACAGAGCACCACCATCCAACAAAAAATAAGAACCCCTTACTTGACTTTCTATCATCCATATCTGATCTAAACCAGTGTACGATAAAACTTGGAGATCATTATCTCCATAAATCAAGATGTGGTCTTGAGTTCTTCTTAGGTACTTAAGATACTCTTCACTACAGTCCAATGTTTCTCTCCATAGTAGGATTGGTACCATCTTACCACTCCCACTACGTGGCAGATATCTAGACTAGTATACATCATGGCATATATTAGGTTTCCCACAGCAAATGCGTAAGGGCATCCGACCATGATTTTCTTTTCCTCAACAGTTTAAGGAGTCATCCCTTTAGATAGGTGAATACCATGTCTTAAGGGAAGGAAGCCTTTCTTGAAATTATCCATGATGAATCTTTTCAAGATTTTCATGATGTATCCTTGTTGTGATAGTTCCAATATAGTCTTTTGTCTGTTTCTGAATAGTTTCAGACCCAGGATATAAGAGGCTTCTATGAGATATTTCATCTCAAAGGTATTGGACAACCAGATCTTAACACTAGTCATCATCCATGTATCATTCCCAATGATAAGGATGCCATCTACATAAAGCACAATGAATACGATGACGTTGCCACTAAGATTCTTGTAGACACATGGTTCATCCAAATTCTGCAGGAAATCATAACTCTTTATGGTTTCATTGAATCGGATATTCCAACTATGAGAGGCTTGTTTGAGTCCATAGATGGGTTTCTTTAACTTGCACACTTTTCCTTCCTCAGTTATGATGCTCTGAGGATGCTCCATATAGATATCCTCTTTGTGGTATCCATTAAGAAAAGCGATCTTGACATCCATCTGCCCTATGTCATAGTCCAGATGTTTAGCTATAGCAAGCAAGCCCTGATGGATTTGAGCATGGCCACAGGAGAGAATGTCTCATCATAGTCGATGCCTTATGTATGTGTGTAACCCATGGCTACAAGTTGTGCTTTGAAGGTCTCCATCTTCCCTTCGAGTCCCCTCTTTCTCTTGAAGATCCATTGCAACCAATGGGTTTGATCGATGCCGTGAGTCCACATGCTGAGGGTGGTACTGAGGCCACCATTTCTACTTCTGCTAGTCCTGTTGTCTTTTCGTCTGTACATGTATCTCAGGATGTTTCTGGAAATAAAGGAAAGGGTTTGTTGTTTTTGGATCCACATATGTTGATTGATGATGTTTGTGTGGATTCTGCTGTTCATGAGCATGCTAGACCTTCTCCTAGTCCTTCATCTGAGAAGGACCCTGTGATCCCCTTTCCACGAGCACTCCATATGGCAAAGGGGAAGAAAATAGAAAATCAGAAAAAGAATCAGCAGGTAGAGTTCAGCCAACAGATGATCGATAGATTCCATATTCAGCTGACTCTTCAGGAGGCCTTGGAGCACATCCCTCTACTCCAGAGATCACTCAGAGACAGGACCACAATTAGGAGGAAGAGGAGGAACCATCAGTCAGAGATCCATGTCCTTACTCGTGCCACGTGTTTCGCGATTCATAACCGTCTGCCAACCAAGTGGCCAGATGCAGGAGCCCCTTATGTCAGATGTCACATCCATGAGTAGAGGTTCGACCGCACTCTATTGGACAATGGTTCTTCGATCAACCTACTTCCGGCAGCCCATCTCGACCGCTTCGAGTTGGGTACTCTCCGACATAGCAGGACGGTCCTTTAGTTTGCTGATAGATCTGTCAAGAGGCCGAAGGGGTTGCTGAAGGATGTTGTCGTCACGATTCAGGGCCTGAAATTCCCCGTGGACTTCATTGTATTGGACATGGAGATCCCTGAGTCTGTGACTGATACCCCCATCATTTTAGGACGTCCGTTCTTGGCAACAGTCAAGGCAGTGTCCGATCATGATAGCGGGAAGATATACTTTCGCGTCGAGGGGAGAGTATACAAATAGAGACGGTCGAGGAGACTAGAGCCAGAGATTCAGCTTGCTCAGAGCCGACTTCCAATTTCGAGCAGATGATAGAGGCAGGGCTAGACATCCACCAGGACTGCGATTTTGTGATTACAGATGATGAGGCAGTTTGGGCAGATCCAGTCATACAAGCCATCCTCTCACCTTCAGAGTTCGCTGATGCAGAGACGCCAATAGAGGAGAGCTTGGAGAGCACGTTCCTGATCAAGGATACTTTTCAGGCAGCAGAGCTGGTCCCCGACCCTGAGACAGATTTTTGTGAGTCTGATACAAACCCCTCGGAGTCAGATATTGACTGGGCAGAGTTTGATGATTTTATACCGTATCTGACTTCCACTTAGCCTACAACTAGGGAGGAGGCTGATTCCAGGCATAGAAGAGACAATCCAACAGAGCAACCTTTTCCAGATTTAGATTGTGAGCGAGAGTTCTCATTCTCCCATGCAGATCTGGCAGCATTCACTCAGACCTTTCAGAGGCCAGATCCGCCAGCACCTACTTGTCCAGAGCTGAAGCCGCTACCATCATCGCTAAAGTATAGGTTCCTTACGGGTGAGCATGAGATGTACCCAGTCATTATCTCCGCTGATCTGACTGGAGAGCAAGAATCCCTTCTGATGGGGGTTCTTGAAAAGAACCGCAAAGCAATAGGATGGAGTGTAGCCAATCTCCATGGGATAAGTCCGGCCTTGTGCTCCCACCATATCTATCTCAAGGAGGACGCGAAGCTGTCGCGTGAGTTCCAGCAGCGGCTGAACCCGAACCTTCGAGATGTTGTCATGAAGGAGATCTCGAAATGGTGGAGCGCCGATTTTCTCAACTCCATCTCCGACTCCATGTGGGTCAGTCCATTGCATGTGGTGCTCAAGAAGACGGGCATCACCACAGTTGTCTGTGAGTCTGGAGAGGAGATCGCTACCCGGGTACCCACTTCTTGGCAGGTCTATGTGGACTACAGACGATTGAGCCAGGACACCAAGAAGGATCATTTCCCCCTACCCTTTATTGATAATATTATTGAGAGACTGGCAGGGAAGAGCCATTATTGTTTCTTGGATGGGTACTCCGGCTATAATCAGGTGTCCATCGCGCCCGAGGACCAGGACAAGACCACCTTCACCTGTCCCTTTGGGAGATATGCTTTCAGACGCATGCCATTTGGATTGTGCAACGCTCCGGCGACATTCCAGAGATGCATGTTGTCCATCTTTTCGCACATGGTGGGGGAGTGCTTGGAGGTCTTCATGGATGATTTCTCGGTCTATGGCGACGGATTCGATTCTTGTCTTGACTGCCTAGACCGAGTCCTTCAGCGATGCATTGAGGTTCACCTTGTGTTGTCTTGGGAGAAGAGTCACTTCATGGTGACTCAAGGGACGGTGCTTGGCCATATCATCTTCAACAGGGGCATGGAGGTGGATCCGGCCAAGGTGAATGTCATTAGAAAACTCAATCCACCGTCCAACTTGCGGCAGTTACGGTCTTTTCTGGGGCACGTCGGTTTCTATAGGTGCTTCATTCATGATTTTAGTAGGACTGCCCGACCGTTGACTGATCTGCTGAGGAAAGACACCGAGTTCCTTGTTGATGATAAGTATCTATCGTCGTTTGAGACTCAAGAGTCGAGTTGTAGAGGCTCCTATTCTCCAGCCACCTGATTGGTCTTTTCCATTCGAGATCACGACGGACGCCTCCAATTTTACCGTAGGGGCCGTGCTGGGACAGAGGAGGGATGGAGTCCCATTTGCTATTTACTACGCTAGCCGTACATTGGATGCCGCGCAGCGGAACTATACAGTCTCTGAGAAGGAGATGCTAGCCATAGTTTTCGCCCTAGATAAGTTCAGATCTTACATCATTGGATCTAGAGTGACCATCTATAATGATCATACTGCCATCCGGTACCTTATGGCAAAGAAGGATGCCAAAGCCAGATTGACCAGACGGAACCTTCTACTCTAGGAGTTTGATATAGAGATTAAGGACAAGCCTGGAGTCAAGAATGTGGCGGTGGTTCATCTCTCCTGATTGGAGTATCTTGAGGATTCTGAGCACATTGAGACTATTTGTGAGACCTTCCCAGATAAGGCGATCTTTGCTATTGCCTCGCTCCCATGGTATGCCGATATTGTGAACTATCTTGTTGCCAAGAAAGTTCCACAAGATTGACCCAGGCAGAAACTTGAGACCTTCCTCGCGAAGGCCAAGTTCTACCACTGGGAGGATCCCGTCCTTTATCACGAAGGAGGGGATAGCGTCTGGCATAGATGCATTCCTCAGGAGGAGCACCACACTGTCCTCACTTACTACCACAAGCTTGAGGCAGGAGGACATCACTCTAGGAGGAGAACGACACAGAAAGTGCTCCAATCTGGCCTATGGTTGTCTACCCTCTTCAAGGACTCTGATGAGTTCGTGAAGAGGTGTACTGACTGTCAGAGGTTGGGCATTTGTGGACAGCGTGATATAATGCCGATGCAGCCCATTCACTTATGTGAGGTTTTTGACGCATGGGGCATCGATTTCATGGGTTCATTCCCTAGGAGTCAGGGATTTGAGTACATTCTGTTGGTCGTGGATTATGTGAGTCGTTGGGTTGAGGCCATCCCCACCCAAACCGCCGATGCTAGGACCGTTTGCAGATTTTTGAGGAAGATATCGTTTCACAGTTCGGGGTCCCTCGAGTGTTGATATCTTACGGGGGGTCTCATTTCGTCAATGACAAGGTAAAGGCCCTTGCTAGCGAGTTCAGCATAGACCATCGAGTTGCCACTCTATACTACCCTCAGACGAATGGTCTTGCGGATGTATCGAACAGGGAGATCAATACTATATTACAGAAATTAGTCCGCCTTGACCGAAAGGATTGGTCACAGCTTTTGGACTCGGTCTTATGGGCATTAGGACGTCTTTCAAGACTCCTTTGGGTACATCTCCCTTTCACCTTGTTTATGGAAAGCCATGCCATTTACCTGTTGAGCTGAGACATAGGTCACTTTGGGTTGTTACAGATATACTTTTGGATCCAGAGAGTGTAGGAGATCAGAGGAGGGCAGAGTTAGCAGCCCTGGAGGAGCTTCATGATACCTCCTTTTCAAACAGCCTACATTACAAGGAGAGAGTGAAGGAGTGACATGATTCTCATATCAGCCACAAGCAGTTTGAGTCAGGACAGAGAGTATGGCTGTTTGATGCCAGGTTTCGTCTATTTCCAGGGAAGCTACAGAGCAAATGGAAGGGACCTTACTTGGTTAGAAAGGTACACGACAACGGGAGTATCGATATATCTGAGTTGTCTTCTGAGAGTACCTTTTGTGTTAATGGTCAGCGGCTCAAGCCATATCTAGATCATGAGCCGCGAGTCGTTGACGTTGCCCTGATTCACTTTGTGTGAGATGTGGTCTCTTGACTCACATCTATTGCATCTCACGCCTGATTATCACTGTTCTCCCGACTTGTATAGATCCAGTTGTCCATATCACACCATTCTTCAGTCCAACACCCCATTTACATCTTCGACGTTGCTATACTTAGGGTGCACTTTACCCTAAGTATAGGGGGTGAGACTTTTAAGTTTCTTTTGATTCATTTTTACCTCTGTTTTGCTGCCTATACTTAGGGATATTTTACCCTAAGTATAGGGGAGGTAGACCCTGTACATTCTCACTCGGATTTCCCTTTGTGTACAGTCTGCTATACTTAGGATTAGTTGATCCTAAGTATAGGGGGAAACCTCGAGATCCTCTTGCATTTCTATTCTTTCATTCATCTTTGTATATAGCCTTCCTTTTCACTTCTCTATACTAAGCACGAGTTATGTCTTCTTCATCGCTCTTGACTCTGAGGACATCGTTTGAGCTAAGTATAGGGGGGTAGGTATATATTTCATATATACGTTAGCCATAACTCGTACTTTGTGTGAGTGTGTTAATAAATAAAAATGGCTAAAATAAAAAATCCATAAAAATTAAAATTTTTTCCTTGCAAATAAAAATTCTTTTATTGCACATACGTAGCTAGTGTACAAATTATTTTTGTAAATTTTTTTTTGTAAAAATCTTTTGTGTAAATAGTTTGTAAATATTTTGATATCAAAATTATGTATATAGTATAAAATTTTTGTAAAATGTTTTGAAAATCAAAAGTTTGCAAAAACCTTGTGTAAATTTGTGTACATACTTTGCAAAACTTGCATTCATGCATACATCCATGTTTTCAAAATATTTTTCAAAAATTTTGCACATGTGTAAATATTTTGTAAATAGCATCTTTGTAAATACTTGTACAGTTTTTCCTGGATCATAGTTGACATTTAAACTGGCCTGGAATTAAATTGGAAAATGGAGCTTGGTTAAGATCTTAATCCACCTAATTATAAGAGGAACCTTATAGGGCTTAGGGTTGAGACTTTTCAGGTCCATGGTGACTTAATTCTTTGAGTCCACTAGGCTATGATCATATGTCATCTCGATGAGCCTAAGTAGAGCACTTAACAACACACACATGACTCATATAGACAATGGCTTGACTTGGACCCACACTTTACACCGAGCTCTCTACGGATGAGGTGGTGAGGAGGCAGTCTTCCTTGACTTGGGGTAGCATATGAGGGTAGTACTTCTAGGCGGAACCTCTCTTCTTCTTATAGTGAAGGAAGTGCGTCTCAACTTGGTCTGGTTGCCATGAGGTCTAACGACAGGAGTTGTGGGTTGCAATAATGCTTCAAAAGAGGGATAGCCTACTGGCTCAAGAGGAAAAACTCCTTATGTATATATGCTGCACTTTGTAGATATGTTGTACAGATGCACTTAAAAAAATGCAAAAAGAAAAAAACTCCAAAAAAGTGGTGGGTCTGAGAGAAAATGATAATCCCACCGGAGTGTATATAGTGAAATAAGCAAAGCTTGAGACTCATGTTCCATCTTATGTAGCTTGCAGCAAGGAGACTTAGCTACATTGGTTGAGCTCCCAGGGATACATGGCTATACTGGTCATCGTCCATTCTCTTCTTCCCCCTCTTCTTGAACCGGTTGAACTTGAACTTAGAAGGAAATACCCCGCTCCTCGAGGAAAGAGTGGCCAGGCTAGGGTCATAGAGTTACCTTGTTGGGGAGGGTTGTCATTTTGCTACTTCTGAGGTGGAGAGCTATACCTCACTTACACTGTACAAGGAAAGATTCATGGTCTTCAGGGTTTGTGTATGTAGACTTGTTCTGATCTGGATTATTGAGGAGTCTTGACTATAGATTAGTGGATCTTAGAGGTTGTTAAGTTTTAAGCCTAAGTCCAAATAAGGTTCCAACACATTAATAATCCAAAGATCTGACCGAGCTCCATATTTCAGTTTAATGAAGGCAAGTTTAATAATCAGCATTGATCCTTGCATTTCCTCTCTTTTTCTTTTCTTTTTCACTTCTTTTTCAAATAAGTGTTTGCTAAGGGATTAGCAAAGTTAAGTATAGGAGATGATGAATACTCATTCATCACTTTTTATTCTTTTATTTTAGCTAAAAACCTGTGCAAAACACCATGTATATAGGTGTAAATAGAATAAATTACCAAAATGCATGCATTGTGTAAATAGTAATAATTAGCATGTTTTTGTGCATAAATAAAAGCATAAAGAAATAAAATAAAAAAAGAGGGAAATATTTAGAATAAATATTGAGTGACCTAATCCCGAGGGAGGGCTCAGCATGGGCCTGACCGCAAAAGAAACCAAGTAGAGAGAGATAGGGTGGCTCAATACATTGTACATAATCCTATGTATATAAATATTTTTATTTTCCTCAAAATAAAAATAAAAAGTTTTTATCATATTTTGTACATATTTATAAAAATAAAATAAAAATCATAAAAATCAAAAAAAAGAAAAATAATAAAAATCATTTTCCACCTTGTATGTATACCTTGTACATATGTATATAGATCTATTTATTTAACTAATGTAAATAAATCATAAAAATAAAATAAAAATACCTTTTATTCCACATTTTATGTTGTAAATAAATAAAATATAAAATTGGAATAATTGTACAAACATAAATAATTAAAATAAATAAAAAAATATATGTGTATATACCTATATATAATAATAATATAATGTAAATACATTATTTATTTTGCAAATAAATAAATAAAAAATACTAAAAAATACTTTGAAAAAAAATAAATATTTTTCATTTTGAAAATTTTTTGAAATAAAATCATTTGCTATTTTTAAATGAATTTCTAAATAATTAATAATCGGAATTATCTGATTAGTCCACGGGGGATGTTGACCCCTGGTCAACTCGCCCGCCAGGACCACTTGCTTCGCGGACTTGCGCTCCTACCCGATTTCTCAGACTTTTCGCGCATTGATCTTCCTTCCATTCGTCCAAATCCCGGGTCCTGATTATACTTGAATCATCCCTGATCCACGCCCAGGGATTGGCTTAGGGATCCGAGCTCTGAATCACTCGCACGACCTCCATCTTGCCGGACCCCTACGTGTATATATCATCTCCTCTGATGTGCTTTTCACTCCATCTTTGGCCTCCGTCTTCCATCCCAGGACCTCCATTCCCTTCCTTAGAGTGACAGCTACCCGAGGAGAGTGTCGCAGTGAGGAGTAAGCGGCCCCAGCCACTGATCCGGTGACTTGCACCGCCGTGCTCCGCCACCGAGCGAGCCCAGCCTCTGGCCCCGACGAGCCATTGAGGCGACGACCCCAGGAGCTTCCATTGCCCCAGCCCAGTCGATTGCATCCATCAGGTACCTCTGATACCCCTTAGGTTCGCTTAATTTCCATTTTCTCCCAAATCGCGCCGCTGGCCTCGTATGCCGATTCACGCCGATCCGACCATCCATTTGCTCATCTGACCATTGATTCACATCCACAAGACCTCTACCCATCTTCTATGCCCCTCCGATCACCATGGTTCACGCCGGAACCAAGAAGGGGGCCTCCATCGTCGTCGCCTCGCCGGAGGCCTCCGCTCCACCTCACCTGACCATCCCCTTTGCACGTAACCAGGTCGAGGCACTTTGCCTCGACCCAGCATTCTTCCTGTGCAGGTAGCGTCGAAGAAGGACCGCATCTGGGGGTCCAACAGTCGAAGAACAGGAGTTCCACGCCGCCTTCATCGCCGGAGCTCTTCAGAGCTCCTCCGCTTCATCGGAGCATCCTAGGAGCTGCGGACCATCGTGACTGATCTATTCCACATCAGAGAAGCCTCATCTGAGCCCCCCACCGTGCACATTGGGCTGGCGAACTTCGTCGGCGAGGTGTTCTTGGAGGATCTCTAGATACCATAGATCCAGCCCCCTCGCGCCAGATCAGATCGTGACCATCCATTCGCGAGAGATGATGACCGTTGGATCGAGCCAGGACTTCATCTGAGGCGTCGATCAAGTCGAAGGGGCAGCCACCTTCTCAGCCGTTAGATCTCCACGCGACGCTTCCTCGACTATCGATCCTTAATAAAGGGGTGATTTCACTTAGGCCCCTGTCATTTTTACTTTTAGTCATGTAGTCCTGTAAATATTAGTTTACATTATTTTTATTTTGGAATAATTGCAATTAGGACCCTAGGTTTATTTTATTTGCATTATAGTCCTTGTTTATGTGAGCCACGTGCATCGACACGTGAGGTTTGGGGATATTTGCATGTTTGGTCCTGTATTTCCTATGTGTTATTGATTGCATATTTTTAAATAGAAATTACACTTATGCCCCTCTGTGTCTGAACCACGTGCTACGCGCGTGTTATTGTGGGCTTTTTGCATAAGGGCCCCTGGGCTTTCTTTATTTGTTACTGTTTGGCCCCTGGAACTATGTTTCTTTGCACTTAGGTCCTTGCTTGCTGTAGCTTTTTTATTGATTAAATAAAATAGCAAATAAACTCCAAATTAGGTGAAATTTGGACATGTGGCTCCTGCCACTGTGTAAAAATTTCCCTAAATTTTTTGGACATTTTCGAGGCTTTTTGTTATTTTTTAAAAATCAAAAACACGTATTTTTGTTACTTTTTGAAAAAGAAAATCAAAGAAAAATATAAAAATTTCTCTAAAAATTCTAAAAAATAGGGATTGTTAGTTTAGTTGTTTTCTAGCTTTATCTAATTTTTGTGCAATTTGGATTTATAAAAACCATAAAAATTGAAAAACCCTAAAAATCTTATAAAAATCATTAAAAATTCTATAAAATTTAAAAAATGCAAACTCTTTTTCTGTAGCTTAATTTTTGTATATATTTTTCATGAAAATTGTCTCCATATTTTTATAGACCAATTATATTCTTTTAATTGGTCTTTCAAGTCTGACAACACAGTAACCCACTGTTTTCCTTCTTTTTGATTTTTATAAATTTGTATAAAAATTAGAAAATTCTGAAAAATTCACCAAAAACATTTAAAAACATAAATAACACAAAACAATTTTTATTTTAATTTTAGAGTATTTTTTAGTGCTTAAATAAATTATTGTTGTTGCTTATTTATACCTTTTCTTATCTTTTATCTTATAATTAAAAACACAAAAATATAAAAATAATTAAAATCCACCAAAAACATTTTTTCTTAATTTTATTCTTTTTGACTACTTCGTAGGCCGTCTCGGCCAACTCGTGCTCCCTGAGTCCGACCCTGACCGCTATACCTGGTTAATAAACTAGCAAGGATCGCTGTTGATTTTTATTATTTTATTTCCCTATTTGGTGGTTCTATCTTTTTCTTGATTGATCGATCCTCTCGATCCGGGTTGCAACGACCCGAGAGTGATTTGTACCTCACCCGGATCTTGAGATCCTTGGATTAACCGGTCATCAGGTATTAACCAATTTGCCCAAAAAAACTCATCTCACATGCTAGGCACATAAGGTGCAAAAGAACGGTGGGGTGGCATCGCGTTAAGGTGCCAACGCGTGGCGTAAAGACTAGCATCTAATTAAATGGACAGTCCTACACGTCTGTAGAAGATGTGTGTCTAAATATGGGATGTTCGATTAAAGTATAATCGAGTAGCTGGCAATGACTATGGAGAGACACTGAATGTTCTTCCCCCTTTTGCCAAATGCAGGTGACAACGGAGTCTTCGTGCTTCATATACTTTTTCAAAACTCCAGATTGATTCGGCGGAACTTGACGTATTTCCATAGCTTGCAATGTTGCATGTTTCAATCTGCAGTAGTAGATTAAGATGTCAAGCAATGAAGCTCTCGTTCCGCAGCTTCAGATCTCCGGTTGCTATGTCTATATGAACCACAAATTGGAGTCGCAAACTGCTATAGATGCTCGATGAAGACGTCGGTATCTGCAACCGTGCAAATGACTCGAGCACCAGAGCTCGATCCCAAATAGAAACAATATGAGTGTGGATGGATGTGTGATCTTGCGCTGATGGAGAAGAGGAACAAAATCTCAAATCCTAGATGAATTTGAGTTGGATAGATTCTGAAAAGATAGGATGAAGGACATGGGATGCAGGAGATTCAGAGGAGGTGAAGCGCAAAATGATGTGGGCTCGATTTCAGCTCAGATTAGAGGAAAATAACCTCCGATCGAGATGATCGGAGGCGATTGGGATACGAACGGGAAATAGAATTGTGAATCGAGAAGAAGGAAGAAATCAGGATGGAAAACAGATGGAGAAGAGGAATCAGAAAGAGAAAAGAAGGGATCAGAGATGGAGAACATACCTGTAAGAAGGGTGGAAGTATGTAGATGTCTTCGCCTATGGACCGGAGCAGGTGTTCCGAAGGTTGTCTCGTCCATGGACGGCAGCTCCGGAGGCTTGGCACGGTGGAGCGATTCGACACCAGTGTTCGATCACGTCGGATCTCCTCCTTATCCATACTGCAACGCTGTCAACTTGACTCGCTCCTACCACGAGCGAGCAGGCGGAGCTCCCTGGAATCAAGGATGGAAGAAATGGCGGATGCGAGCTCTAGCGGGGGTATGCGGCTATATGTAGGTGGAGAGGAGTCCAGACATTGCGGCGGTGACGGTTTGTGCAAGGAGGTTGGTCAACGGCCGATCGTTGAGCAGTTGGAGGCAGTTGGCAGCGATGAAGAGGGAAGGAGGAAGAAGACGGTGGGGAAGAAGGAGTCGAGAGGAAGAAGAGGATTGGAAAGTAAGAGAGAGAAAGAGAGGTGAGAGAAAGAAAAGAAAAAAATAAAAATTAATATTAATGAATAAATTAATTAGAAATAATTAATGATTGTTTAAATAGATAATTAAATAAAATAAATTAATTTAGAAATAATCAAGTGTATAATTAATTACGTAATTAAGTACTTAATTAAATGATTAAATAAATTATTAAATATACATTAATTAATAATAAATAAAAAAATAAAAAATTATTTATTTTAATTTGAAGGTAAAGTATTAATATATTAAAGGGATTTTATCACTTGTGCCCCTCCGAGATATCGCAATATCAGTTATACCCCTATCTTTTTGGTAATATTAGTTGTGCCCCTCACTTCTTGCTCCATAATCAGTTGTGCCCTTCCGTCAGATTGACCGACAAAAATTAAATTAACCATGGTTTATTCAAACCATAGTAAGATTAAGAGGGGCATATGCGTCCAAACGCCCCAACACCCTCCCCTCCCATTCCTCAAATTCCCCCGCCTCTGGAACCACCTTCCTCCTCCCAAAATGTCCTCTCCTCGACGTCATCCTCCACCCCTTCGAAGAACACCTTCTGGCCCGCTGCGTTGATGCTAACCACCACCATGTTTCACAGATTCCCCTTGGCCTTCTTCAGGGGCTTGTCGAAGAGCTCGCGGACGTCGGGGAGGTGCTTGATGGTGCTGAAGTAGAAGAAATTGGTGCCGTCGTTAGTAATAATCCAGTCGGATCTGGAAGCATGCAGGTGGAGGTGATGGGTTCAGATCTAGAAGGGGATTAAGGGTTTCGATTTGGGGATCAACGTACGAAAGAAATAAAATATAGTTGGTCGGCTCGATTCGGGCATTGGACAGGGGAGGCAAGGGGCAACCGGGGGAGGGGGTGCGGGGGCAGAGGGGGCAGGGGCTGCGGGGGGCGCGAGTGCAGGGGCTGCCGGGGGCAGAGGGGGCAGGGGCTACGGTGGGCGCGGGGGCCGGCGGGGGTAGGGGCGGAGGGGGCAGGGGCTGTGGGGGGCGTGGGGGCCGGCGGGGGCAGGGGCTGCCGGGGGCGCGAGTGCAGGGGTTGCCGGGGGCAGAGGGGGCAAGGGGTGCGGGGGGGCGGGGACAAGAGCTACGGGAGGGGCAAGGGGGCAACCGGGGAGGGGGTGCGGGGGGCGGAGGGGAGATCTGGGGCGGGGGCACCGGGGCGGGTCGACGGGGCAAGGGGGAAGCACGGGGAGGAGGTGCAGGGGGCAGTGCGGGTTGGGGTTGGGCGCGGAGGGGAGGTGCGGGGCTGGGGCTGGGGCTGGGCGCGGAGGGGAGGTGCAGGGGCAGTGTGGTGACGGAGGGGAGGTGCAGGGGTAGTGCGGGTGGCGGGGGGAGGTGCAGGGGCAGAGAAAGAGGACGGAGACGGAGGCGAGGCACGTGAGCCAGAGGCTCGTGGGAGGCTGGACGAGAGCTCGAAGAGGAGGAGGGAAGAGCTATGGAGGAGGAAGAGAAGGGAGGAAGAAGACTAAAGAGGATGAGAGGGTATAAAATGACCATATAACCCTTTTTTTTAAATTAATATCGCTTATATCCTCAAAGTTAACATTCGTTTGCACTGTGGATGGACGGTCACTAACCCGAGGGGCACAAGTGATAAAATAGCAAGAAGTGAGGGGCACAACTGATATTACCAAAAAGATAGGGGTATAACTGAAATTGCAAGATCTCGGAGGGGCACAAGTGATAAAATCCCTATATTAAATAATAATAGTAATAAAAGTTATGGTTCATTGTACAATATACCAATATGGACCTAAAAACTATATTTTTTGTATTAACTTTGATTTTTGTGAAACTAGTGTTATTTTGTATATAATTTAATAACATGAATTTTAAAACTGAGTTTACCGATTCGGAGTTCACAGGGCCGAGTTATGAGGTCCGAAAAATTTAGGTAACATCTTCGATTTTTATTGGTATTTTGACTTAGTTATATTTTTATATAATATTTAAAATATTTTTAGAAAATTAAGTTAATCGGATTTACGGTCATTTAAATAAAAATATGGGAACTAAAAGAAGACGAGAGGTTCCACCTAGAAGTACTACCCTCGTTTGCTACCCCAAGCCAAAGAAGATTGTCTTCTAACCACCTCATCCATACAGAGCTATGTTTAAGGTGCTGGTGCAAGTAAAGCCATTGTTTGCGAGAGTCATGTGTGCGTTTAAGTGTTCTACTTTGCTCATCAAGATGACATGTGATCATAGCCTAGTGGACTCAAAGAATTAAGTCACTAATGGACCTGAAAAGTCCTAACCCTAAGCCCTATAAGGTTCCTCTGAGAATTAGTTGGATTAAGGTCTTAACCAAGCTCTATCTTCTAATTTAATTCCAGGCTAGTTTAAATGTCAACTATGATTCAGAAAAACTGTACAAGTATATACAAAAAACTTTTTATGCAAATTTTTGAAAATGTGCAAATTTTTTGAAAAATGTTTGAATGAATGAATGCATGGATGCAGAAGTTTTGCAAACTATTTACACACATTTACACAAGGGTTTTTGCAAACTTTAGTTTTTCAAATATTTTACAAAAAATTTGTACAATATACATAATTTTGATATCAAAAATATTTACAAACTTTTTACACAAAACATTTTTACAAACATTTGTACAAAAATATTTTTTATAAATAGCTATGTATGTGCAAGAAAGAATTTTATGTACAGGATTTTTTTAAAAAATTTTTTATGGGATTTTAGATAAAGGATTTTAGCCATTTTATTTATTAACACACTCACACAAAGTATGACTTATGGCTAAAGTATATATGAAATATATATGACACCTCCTATACTTAGCTCGAACGAGGTCCACAGAGTGGATCAAGAGCGATGAAGAATACATAACTCATGCTTAGTAGAGGGATGTGAAAAGGAAATCTATACTACAACAAAGAATCAAAGAATAGAATGAAAGGATCTCGGTGTTCCCCCTATACTTAGGATCAAGTAATCCTAAGTATAGCAGACTGTGCGTAAAGGGAAATCCGAGTGGAAAAATGTACAGAGTCTACCTCCCCTATACTTAAGGTAAAATATCCCTAAGTATAGGCAGCAAAACAGAGGTAAAAAGAATCAAAAGAGAAATCAAAAGTCGGACACCCCCCATACTTAGAGTAAAGTACACCCTAAGTCTAGCATAATCATAAGATGCAAATGGGGTGTTGGACTGAAGAATAGTATGATATGGATATCTGGATCTATACAAGGCGGACGACAGTGATAATCAGGCGTGAAATGAAATAGATGTGAGTCAAAGACCACATCTCACACGAAATGAATAGGAGCTACGTTAACGACCAGTAGCTCATGATCTAGATATGGTTTGAGCTGCTGCCCGTTAATACGAAAGGTAGAATCAGATGACACTTCGGATATGTCAATGCTTCCATTGTCATGTACCTTTCGGACCAGGTATGGTCCCTTCCACTTGCTCTGTAATTTCCCTGGAAATAATCTAAGCCTAGCATGGAACAACCATACTCTCTGATCTGTCTCAAACTGTTTGTGGCTGATATGAGAATCATGCCACTCCTTCACTCTCTCCTTATATTGTAGGCTGCTTGAAAAGGCTGAGTCTCTAAGCTCCTCCAGGGCTGCCAATTCTGCCTTCTTCTGATCACCTACACTCACTGGATCCAATAATATGCCTGGGACAACCCAAAGTGACTTATGCCTAATCTCAACAGATAAATGGCAAGGCTTGCCATAAACGAGGTGAAAGGGAGACGTACCCAAAGGAGTCTTGAAGGAAGTCCGATATGCCCGTAAGACCGAGTCCAAATGTTGTGACCAATCCTTTTGATCAGGGTGGACTACCTTCTGCAATATATTCTTGATCTCCCTGTTTGACACTTCGGCTAGACCATTAGTCTGAGGATGATATGGAGTGGCTACTCGATGGTCTATACCGAACTCGCTAGCAAGGGCCTTTACCTTGTCGTTGACGAAATGAAACCCCCTGTCAGATATAAAAACTCTAGGCACCCTAAACTATGAAATGATATTCTTCCTCAAAAATCTGCGTACAGTCTTAGCATCTGCGGTTCGGGCGGGGATGGCCTCTATCCAACGACTAACATAATCAACGACCAACAGAATGTACTCAAATCCCTGACTCTTAGGGAATGGACCCATGAAATCGATGTCCCATGCGTCAAAAACCTCACAGACATGAATGGGTTGCATCGACATCATATCACGCTGTCCACAAGTGCCCATCCTCTGACAGTCAGTACACCTCTTCACGAATTCATCAGAATCCTTAAAGAGGGTAGGCCACCATAGGCCGGATTGGAGCACTTTCTGTAATGTTCTCCTCCCAGAGTGATGTCCTCCTTGCCTCAAGCTTGTGGCAGTATGTGAGGATGCTATGGTGCTCCTCCTGAGGAATGCACCGACGCCAGACGCTATCCCCTCCTTCATGATAAAGGATGGGATCTTCCCAATGGTAGAACTTGGCCTTCGCAAGGAAAGTCTCAAATCACTACCTGGGCCAACCTTGTGGAACTTTCTTGGCAACAAGATAGTTCACAATATCGACGTACCACGGGAGCGAGGCGATAGCAAGGATCGCCTTATCTGGGAAGGTCTCAGAAATAGGATCAGTCTGCTTAGATTCCTCAAGATGCTCTAATCGGGAGAGATGATCCGCCACCACATTCTTGACTCCAGACTTATCCTTAATCTCAATGTCAAACTCCTGGAGTATAAGGATCCATCTAGTCAGTCTCGCTTTGGCATCCTTCTTTGCCATGAGGTACCTGATGGCGGTATAATCTGTGAATATAGTCACCTTAGATCCAATGATGTATGATCTGAACTTATCTAAGGCAAAAACTACGGCTAGCATCTCCTTCTCAGTGACGATATAGTTCCGCTACATGGCATCCAAAGTACGGCTAGCGTAGTGAATGGTAAATGGCACTCCATACCTCTTCTATCCCAGCACTGCACCTACGGAAAAATCAGAGGCAACCGTCATGATCTCGAATGGGAGAGACCAATCAGACGGTTGAAGGACAGGAGCCTCAACAACTAAACTCTTGAGAGTCTCAAATGACGCAAGACACTTATCATCTACAATGAACTCGGTGTCTTTGGTCAGAAAATCAGTCAACGGTCAGGCGATCCTGTTGAAATCATGAATGAATCACCGATAGAACCCGACGTGGCCCAGAAAAGATCATACATATCACAAGTTGGACGGTGGATTGAGTTTCCTGATGATATCCACCTTGGCCGGATCAACCTCCATGCCCCTGTTGGAGATTATATGACCAAGCACCGTCCCTTTAGTCACCATGAAGTGACTCTTCTCCCAAGATAATACAAGATGGACCTCGATGCATCGTCGAAGGACACGGTCTAGGCAGTCAAGACAAGCATCAAACCCATCGCCATAGACCGAAAAGTCATCCATGAAGACCTCCAAGCACTCACCCACCATGTCCGAGAAGATGGACAACATGCACCTTTGGAATGTCGCCGGGGCATTACATAGAACAAAGGGCATCCATCTGAAAGCATATCTCCCAAAGGGACAGGTGAATGTAGTCTTTTCCTGGTCATTGGTTGCAATGGCCACCTGGTTATAGCCGGAGTACCTGTCAAGGAAACAGTAATGACTCTTCCCAGCTAGCCTCGTTATAATCTAATCAATAAAAGGTAGCGAGAAATGATCCTTCTTGGTGGCCTGGTTCAATCATCTATAGTCCACATAGACCATCCAAGAAGTGGGTACCCGGGTAGCTATCTTCTCTCCGGACTCACTCACAACTGTAGTGAGGCCCATCTTCTTGGGCACCACATGTAATGGACTAACCCACTTGGAGTCGTATATGGGGTAGATAAAATCGGCGCTCCACCATTTTGAGATTTCCTTCATGACAACCTCTCGAAGGTTCGGGTTCAACCGTCGCTGGAACTCACGCGATGGCTTGGCGTCCTCTTCGAGATAGATATGGTGAGAGCACAGGGCCGGACTTATCCCCTGGAGATCAGCTACACTCCATCCTATCACCTTGTGGTTCTTTTCAAGAACCTCCATCAAATGAGATTCTTGCTCTCCATTCAAATCCGTTGATATAATGACTGGGTGCATCTCATGCTCGCCCGCAAGGAATCTATACTTCAGTGACTGCAGAAAGGGCTTCAGATCTGGGCAACTGGGAGCTGGCAAATCTGGCATCTGATAAGTATGAGTGAAAGCGACCAAATCTGCATGGGAGAACTCTCACTAATCATGAAAATCTGGTGAAGACTGCTCTGCTGGTGTATCTGTACTCTGAATCGGATCAGTCTCCATCCTACCTGCTGGCTCTGTAGGAATTAGACATTGAATCAACTCATCATACTCTGTCCAATCAATATATGACTCCGAGGGATCTGAATCTTAATCAAAAGAAATATCAACTGCCTCGCTATCCTGAACACAGACTACAACCTCGAATGAGTCCTCTGCCAGGAGTGTGCTCTCCAAGCTCTCCTCTGCTGGAATATGGGAATATGTGGTATCTGAGTGTGAGAAGATGGATCATGAAATGGGGTCTGACCAAGCGGCTTCATCATCTGTGATCACAAAATCGCACTCCTGGTGGACGTCTCGCTCTGCCTATGTCATCTGCTCTGAATCGCTGAGCTGCTCTAAGTAGGATGAATCTCGCGCTCTAGTCTCGTCGATCATCTCTATTTGTATACTCTCGCCCTCGACGTGAAAGTACACCTTCCCGCAATCATGATCGGATACTACCATGGTTGTGGCCAAGTACGGGCGTCCTAGAATGATGGGGGTATCAGTCATAGATTCAGGTATATCCATGTCCAACACAACAAAGTCCATGGGGAATTTCAGGCCCTGAATTTTGACTACCACGTCATTCAACAACCCCTTCGGCCTCTTGACAGATCTATCAGCAAAGTGAAGGAGTGTCATGCTCTGTCGAAGAGGGCCAAACTTGAATCGATCGAGTAAGGCTGCCGGAAGTAGGTTGATAGAAGAAGCACTGTCTAATAGAGTCTGATCGAACCTCTGCTCATGGATATAGCATCTGACATAGGGAGCTCCTGCATCTGGCCTCTTAGCTGGCAGTCGGTTCTAAATGGCGAAGCAGGTGGCACGAGTGAGCACATGGATCTCTGCATGATGGTTCCTCTTCTTTCTACGAATGGTGGTCTTCTCTCTAAGGTTCCTCTAGAAGAGAGGGATGTGCTCAAGGGCCTCCTGTAGAGTCAGCTGAATATGAAATCTGTCTATCATCTGCTGGCTGAACTCTAACTGCTGGGATTTTTTTGGATTTTCTTTTTAATCCCCTTAGCCAAGCAGAGTGCTTGAGGGAAGGGGATGATTGGTCCCTCCTCAGATGGAGGGAGAGGATCGGGTCCCTGCTGTTGTGGCGAAACAGAATCCATATACATATCTCCAGGCATCGCAGATGGACTCACAAATAAAGAACCCTTTCCTTTTTATTTTTTTTGGATTTTGCTAAATAGTCCTGAGATACAGAAGCAAACAGAAATGCAACAGGAATAGAATAGGCGGCCTCAGTACCACCCATGACATATGGACTTTTGCGGCATCAACACCACACTCTGGATCAGCATCATCATATCTAGTGGCATCAACACCACCTCCTGCATCTGGTGAAGCGACGGCCTCAGTACCGTCGGCTGGATCTACATCCTTGGTGGCTTCAGCACCACCGTCATCAACATCATCATGAGAGGCATCAGCACCGCTCTCCTCCTCGTCAGGCGCTCCTGAGTCGTCATGGTGTTGTCGCTCAGATGAGGCACCACCGGCTGGCATCCTACCGCTCCTAAGTATAAGAAAGTCATCATCAAAAGTATATGCAGTAATATCATCCAATGAGTCACTAGGAGTGGTAACCTCTGTAAACTCTACCTGCTTAGACTTCCTCTTCAGGTTGTTCGGATTCGGCTCGATCTGAGCGAGTATGGCGGCCTTGCCCTTCACGATCTCCCTCATCTCCTGATAGAACTCATCCATCTCCCGCCTGAAAGTGGCTTGCTTCTCGGAGATAAGTCAGGCTAAATCATCAAGTGCTGGGTTCTCATAGGCTGGCCCATGAGAACCAGATGGGTTGCCTCTCTGGAAGTGAGGTTGCTGCTGGTGGGAAGGATGAGGGGGATATTATTGAGAATACTGCTAAGGCTGCCGCTGCTACCTCCATGGCTGTCCTGCTGATAGGGACGAGGACCCTGCTGGTAGTGTGGTTGTGGCTGTTGGAACTGGGGCTGCTGATGTTGCTGATTGTACTAGCCACCCTGAACTGGAGGATGTTGCTGGAATGAGGCACCTCCGTTTGACCATCGGAATCTGGGATGGTCTCGATGGATCCCAGGCTGAGGTCGGTCATACCAAATACCATTGACTTCCATCAACGGCTCGTGCTCGTAAGAGGGTGGGGGAAGAACTGCCAGGGGCTGATCCGATTGGTAGACCACCATCTGAGTGTCCGAAGATTGTGGTAACTGGACATACTGATGCGGCTGCTGCTGGAACGGCTCTGCCTGAATGTGGTGCACTTGTCTGTAGTGGGTGGAGGGTTGGGTCGAGCTGCTGCTGCTGGGGTCAGCCCGTGACCAACGACAGGGCTGAGAAGCCATCTGTGCCTCTTAGAGACATATGATCTGGGTCTTCAGGTCACTTACCGTCTGTGCCATCTGATCTATCTGAGACATGCCCTGGCACTGCTTCTTCTCAATAATCTCGATGCGGTCCAGCTTCTCGCTGATGATAGCCATATCAACGACCGATGACTCTGCCTTTGTTGTGGCTGCTGAAGATGTGGACGGACCTGCATCGACCCATGCTATCCTCTAATATGACATGGCCTATGGTGTGGGCTTCCCTTGTGTGTATAGGCGGGTATGGGACATGACTGTATAATTCTCTACCATATCCTTATAGATGGCCTAGACCTGATCCTCATCCTTGGTGAAATAAGAACCCCCACAGGATGCATTCACTAGCCCCTACAACTCTGGTGTCATACCACAGAAGAAACTATGAACAAGGTTGGGCTTGGATATGTCGTGATGAGGACACCGATTGATGAGCTCTCTGAATCGATCCCATGCCTCATGGAATTGCTCATTGGGAAGCATGGAGAAGTTGTTGTTGAGGGATCGTGTTGCATTCGTCCGATCGAGTGGGTAGTACTTATTCAGGTACTCGTTCCGGAGTTGTTCCCATGATGTGATGTATTTCCCTAGGTGCTTCAACCAATAGGCTGCTCTGTCGACGTGGGAAAATGGAAAAGCCATCATCTTGATGGTATCTTCATCCACGAGCTCATCGTGGACCATGCTGCAGATCATCTCAAACTCCTGGAGATAGAGGTGTGTCCCCTCGGTGGAAGCCCGTGAAATCTCGGCAATAGCTGGATGGTCTGAGGAGGGAGCTTGAAGTCTCCCAGAATAGCCGGCAACTGGATCCATTGGTGTGTCAGAGTCACACCGGGATTGTGCAACTCTCTCATCGGGCGTGCTGGGGCTGCTGGTTGTATTGGCTCATCTGGATCTTGTCCCCTGCCTCCTCCGATCTCTGGAATCTCTCCTACACCGGCTCTGTTCTGCTCCTCTCGGTCTGCTCGCATCTACGCCATCTTCCTACGCATATCGGCCATGAAAGCCCCCTGGTCTCTGATCTGACGCTGTAGGGTCTCCAGGGAGGCTAACATGGTGTTGTTGATGGAACCTGAATCAAGTTCATAAGTATGGGTCTAGCCGGGTCCATCAGTGCGCTCCTCACTGCTGGCCTTGGTCTTTGTAAAGGCAAAAGACCCGAACCCAGGTGTCGTCAAATGAACAAAGATCTGCTACGGTCTCTGCTCGGGCACCTCAGAACTGGTAGAAGGGTGGTCGAGGGGGAACAGGGTAGAGTCAAACTCGGGTTCGAAGAGCGAGTCTGGGCTCTCGTGAACCAACCTAGATAAGTGGGGCGGAGTGCTCTAAAGTGGTGCAACCAAAGGCTGCCTAAGGGACCTCCGGCCCATCATCGTGATATGGAGACGAAGGTGGATGAGATCTGGAAAACACACAAGATCGGTCAAACAAACCCCCAATTCACCTACTCACGCTGAGCTGATGACTGTAAAGGTCCGATCTTTTATCTTGTCGATTTTATTTAGTGATCAATCAGTCTATCAGAACGATTAAGCGAGCTGTTGGGAATCCAACTCTCTCAGGAGACTGTCCTGATCCCAAGGTTAGATCTTTCCCAGCTAGTACAAGTTGCGGACCATTTACCGGCTCCTCGATCAACTCGCTCTGTTAAGGATATCGCGACTCGCTTTATCGGAAATCGGAGCGATCCTTACTGGAGAATGACTAACCCGAAAGTAGTAGTCTGAAAAGAGGTCGGATATGGCTCTAGCCTAGTGTATGGGTCACTCTCTTTCTCATCCAAACCAAACAATGAGGGGATTGCTCTCCCAAGATAAATTTTTCAGTGAGGTTTCTTTTAGGGTCAAGTGTGTTGAGCAGTCCCAATTTTATAATTTTTCCTTTTTAGATATTTTCAAGCAAACAACGCCTAATGAATTTTCCGATTCTGCTGATTATTTTAAGTCCAAAAACATGGAGGAGAAGTCAAAAAAGCCGATGCGTGGTCAAACAATATGATGCATGCAAAGTCAGAAATGTGTACCTGACGTCAGCACTCTACATGCAGGGTGATCCACGCATAAAATAAAGATAGGAATAAAACTACCTATATGATGAAAGAAGAAATCAACCTTAGACAGAAAATTTCTACTCGAGAAGAACAATAGCTAATAGGTCAACAAGAGAGGTCAGGGTCCGGTCTCTGTTGCCGATCGATGTCCACCACAACGGATCCTGCCAGCGCTGTATACGGCCTCTAGCGGCACATGACCCCTCAGGTGACCAAATCCGCTTTTTCTTTTGTGATTTAATTAATTAGGTCTACTTAGCGATCTATAGGTGCAGGCAAGCAATTAGTGATGGGGCCTTAATTAATTATGTCACAATCAATATGAAATCCCAAGTATAGGGGCCAAAAACTTTGAGAATAAAAAAAAAGAAAATATGACGAAAACAAAACCGACGTAAAAACCGCGGTGAGGTCCCCTGAGCATACCGGTGCCCGACGAAACAGACCCTGATAATCTGCCAAGTCCAAGTCTGAGTCTTGTATTATTACAATAATAATGGAATAAACTGAAAATAAATTCCTCCTCTCCTATGCTCTCCTGTGGATTGATGCAGAAATGAGCCGCCTCCGCTTCGCTCGGGTGCCTCAGCGCTCCCAAGAAAGCCCCCTCACTCGTAGGGCCCTCGCAAAAAAGACAGAACAGAAACTGGTCAGATCACAGTTATATAAAAAAATAAGATGAAATAAAAATAAAATAAAATGAATGAAAATAAAAACAAAGAAAAAGAAAAAGAAACAAAAAAACAAAAATAAAAAGAAAAGAAAACAAAGCAGAATCACAAATAGAAAACCGACTACTAAGCCATTATCCCCGGTAAGGGCACCATTCTGATGAGCGCTCCACCGACTAGGGTTAAGTCTCCGAAAATCAGGTCAAGGTCATTGCGACCCCAACTGACGAAGTGTGGCTCAATCAAGAAGAAGTAGACCACCAACGAAAGAAATTAAACACAAAGAACGAGGCAAGCGGTCTTGCTAGTTATTTAACCTGGTATAACTACCAGGGTCGAACACAAGGAGCACAGAATGAAACCTACGAAGTAGTCAGGTAATCAAGAAAATAAAGGAATTTTGGTGGTCTTTAATTTTTAATTTTTTTATGATTTGCTATTAATAAAAGAAAGGAAGAAAAGGGTCAAAATTGCACTTAAAAAAATATTTAAAGGCTCAAAATGATTCAAAAATTCAAAACAAAAAAATTTTTATGTTTTTAAAAAATTTAGATGTTTTTGGAAATTTTGTGGTCTTTTTCTGATTTTTATTTAATTTTTAAAAAATAAAAGAAGACCAAAAACATTGAGTAATGTACAGTCTGGATATAAAGGCAAATTGAAATTATTTAAAATGCTATAACATCCTAGTAGCAATTTTATGTGAAACTATAAAATAAAATCTACCTATAGAAACTGAAAACACATTTTTTTTATTTTTTATGGATTTTTAATGATTTTTATAAGGTTTTTAATCTTTTTAAATTTTTAAGAGTTTTATAAAAGATAACAGAACAAAAATCACATAGAAGCTAAAGCAAGACAAAATAAACAATCAGAATTTTTTTTTGAATTGTTAAAGGAATTTTTCTATTTTTAACTTATTTTCAAAATAGACAGAGATACTTTTTAGGATTTTTGAATTTTATAAAATATCAAATAAGATAAAAATTAGTCACAAAAATTACTAAAAATCCTACACAATAGCAGGATCCACATGTAAAAATTTCAGAATTTTTAGAGTACTTTTGACATTTATTTAATTACAAATAAGACACATAGATAACATGGACCTAATTGTATTTTATTTAAGTTTCAGGACCAAGTATTAACTAGCAATAAAAGTCCAGTGTCAAATCTGCAACTTATCCACTAAAAAGCGCACATGTCTAAATCAGCATTCATAGGGGCATATATGTAATTTTGAAAAAAACATTCATTCAATCAATAACACATGAAAAAGTCAGGTCAAATGTTGCAAATATCCCACCATGCATGTGATCAGGCATGTGTATCCAAACAGGAAGGACTAAACTACAAATATAAGAAACTACAAGGGTTGATATGCAAAAAGTTCCAAGTGTAACTTTTATTTTACAAACTAAAACATAAACCAAAATAAATGCAGGGTAAAATATGCAATATACCCTCAAAGGCACGTGATGAGCATGTAGGAGGACACGTGGCGGCCGCTGGTGTGCGAGATTGTGCGGCTCTGATGCGTCAGATGTCAGATCTGACGGTGCCAGCTGGTCGGGGATGTGGCATGTATGGGATCGTTAGATCTGACATCTAACGGCCTGACACCTCCAGTTGGATGAACAGACGAGATGGAATCGGGCAGGTGGTGGTAATCCAACGGCGGATGAGATGTCTGGAAGAACTGCACCTGGATGAACTTCACTGGACCCAAGAATGTAATCCTCGGTTCCGATGAAGGATCAGGCGACATAGGTGAAGTCGTGGTCCTATTCCGCATCGGATGGCAGCTCAGATGGACGCTCCAACGGTCTGATCGGCGAGATGACATAAGTGAACTGGAGCTGCTCCGGCGAGGATGGGCGAGGGTGATCTGGGGGCTCTTTGCGCGCGTCAAGACCTACAAGGGATTTCTCTGACTTGAAGGCAAACTCCGGTCTAGGTTATTCAAGATAAACACGAGGCGCCCGTCATGATATCAAAAGGAATAGACTAGTCCGAGTCTCGTAGGATCTGGGCATCCATAATCATTCCTTGTAACTGCTTAAAGGTGTCAAGACACTTGTGATCAATAATAAACTCCGTGTCCTTGCCTAAAATCTCAGTAAGTGATCAGGCTATCTTTGAAAAATCTTTTATAAATATCCTTTAAAATCTGACATGCTCGAGGAAAGATCGTAACTATGTCACGTTGGTCAGTGGTTGGAGTCGTCTTATCACGCCCACCTTGGTAGGGTCAACCTGCATTCCTCTCTTGGAGATGACATGCCCCAACGCAATTCCCTTCGTCACCATAAAGTGGCTCTTCTCCCAAGAGAGTACCAAATTAACCTCACAACATCTACTGAGGACTCGATCCAAATTTCTAAGACAAGAATGAAAGGAATCAACGTGGACTGAGAAGTCATCTGTGAAGACTTCCTGGAATTCGTCATCCATCGTGATGAATACAACAATCATACAACTTTGAAATGTATCAGGAGAATTGCATGACCCAAAAAGAATGCTCCTGAAAGCATAGGTACCAAAGGGGCATGGGAATGTGGTTTTTTTGGTCCTTTGGAGCAATAGCTACTTGGTTGTAGCCTGAGAATCCATCTAAGAAATTGAAGAATTCTTTTCTAGATATCTCCTCTCTGACTCACTTAAAACTGTGGTGATACCCGTCTTCTTGGATACCTGATGAATCCTCATTCATCACTCTTTATTCTTTTATTTTAGATATGTGCAGATATCATAAATTGTTAAAATGCATGCATCTTGTGATGCAATGAGCCTTGATGAGCATCGATTAGAACGATCGTGGGGGAATATCTAGATTTTTATACTTTATATATTGCATGTAGTGGATGCTTTTTCCTATTGTGTTCTTGTCCACATTGCAGTAATTTAATCTTAAGTGGCATGAGAGTACTGGAGTAGATGCTGCCAAGAAAGGGGAATGCACCCTTGGGGCTTTATGCAGAAACCTAGATGCCACAAATCATCTAGGACCTTATGGTATATGTTAAATATATGTAATAATTGAAATGAATTGATAAATAATGAAATTTAGTCCATTGGGTATGAATTAGGCTAAAGCTCGATATGTTGAGCCTCAATGCGGTGAGCCTTGATGAGCTGAGAGCATCTTGAACATTGGGTCAAATGATCATGGGGAATATTCAGATATGTATACTTTTTTTAAATCTTGTGTGTGGTGGATGCTTTTTCCCGATGTGTTCCTGTTCACACCATAGTATTTCAATCTTAAGTGGAATGTGAGAAGTAGAGTAGATGCCTCCAAGGAAGGGGAATGCACCCTTGGGACTCTAGGTAGAAACTTGGATGCCACGAATCCAATCGTTGTGTTGTTTGGGTGATGAATCTCCATGTCATCACCTTTATTCTATAATTTTGGCCTTAAAACCTAAATGCATGTAAACATAATTATTTTGTACAAATTAACATTCATTATTTATTCCATTTATTGTATATAAAATACTATTTTTAATGCCAAAATTATATAATAAAGAAAAGAAAAGAATAAGAATAAAATGCCAAAGGTATTTTACAACCATAAACCCTGAGATGAAGTCAAGAATTGTCTTGGTCGACAAGGAATAAAGTAGGGAGAGATAACAACCATAAATCAACAAAAATCATATTTTTTATTCTTCAATAATTTATTTTTGGGACCTATTTTATTATTTATTATTTATACATTAATTAAAGAAACTTTGCACATGAAAGTTGTAGATGAAAATAAATAGAAAATACAAAATTAATTTCACATAAAAATAATACAAATTGTACATTTTATACTCAAAATAAAAAGCAAAAACCTAAACTTCCCAGACCCAAATCTTCTCCATATGAACTCAAAATGTATCAAAATCACCTTTAATTGTATATAATTTTTAATAAGCTATTTAATGAAGTGGGTTCATCCAATTTGGAGTTAAGATGCAAAAGTTAGGTTTTGGACCCCTACTATACAATATACCTGAATAAAATATTCATTTTATTTATTCTTAATCATTCTTAGAGTATTATATTTTTATAATTTTGTAAATATTATTTATAGTATATGTACATAATTGAAATAGAATAAAACCATAAAGAAATTACTAAAATAAAATAGTATATAAAACTACGTAGATGAATATACAATACTTATACATATATAATAAGTACAAATATTTATTTAAGTGTACATATGATATCAGAAAAAATAAGAAAAATAGATTTATGAGTATAAAAATAAATTATACTTTTATAAATTCAGAAATAAAATGATAAAATATAAAAGACAAAATAAAAATATAATGCACATAATATAGGTTAATATACCTATAAATACACTTGTAAAAAGTAACTTTTGATAAATAAACTTGTAAAAATAAATAAGAATCATATTCACATAAAATAATAAACATTTTTTATATTTTAACTAAAAATTAATAAAATATCTTATTTTTTATTATAAATTGTTTTCGAATTTGGAATTAGTTTTGTCTTTGCAGGTTATGTGGACCAATTAGGTCATGCCACTCTTTGACCTAGGTCAACTTCTCTGACATAGGCCTAGACTAGTTAGACACTCGATTTTGACCAATCTTCCTCGAATTCTCCCGCTCGATCCTTGCACTATTTTTGATCAATTTCTTCTTGACTTTTGTATCTCAATCAACACACTTTCATGCACACCTCATTCCATGGTCGATGAACCTCTGAATCGAGCACAGTTGCCCGATGAAGTGGATTGGTATATAGTATCTCCTCCGAACTCCTTTGAATGCTTCATCCCTCTTCCACTATTGAACCCTAAATCCAGGCTTCAAATATTCTTCCTCGTGATAGCAAGAGTCAACTCAACCTTTCAGGGGTCCAATTACACGTGGAATCGAGGTGATCTAGTTTGCTAGAGCTCCTTCGCCCAAAGTTTTCTTCATGTGTGGCCCTAGTGAGCTTCTTTCTCTTTTTATTTGTCTTTCGATTCGTAGTGTTAGACATAGTATAGATTAGGTTTATTTCAATTAATCTTGTCTTTTATTTTGTAATTTCCAAATCCTTCGGACGACGGAACTCCAGCTCTGTCGCCCCGTTCCGATCACACCTAACAACCTCCGCCCTCGCATTCACGCTCATCATCTTCCCCATCGCTTCACCTACACCTCTGACCCTACCATTTACCCATATCCTTTGTGGATCTAGAGATCTATGTATCCCCTACGGCACTTCAGCAGAGACGTTTGCGCGCCACCATCTTTCGTCCATTCCACCCTTTGACGGGTCGAGGCAATTTGCCCTCGACCCAGCCTTCTTCTTGTAAAGGTCTCTTAAGACCAAATCTCATTTAGGGGCAATTTTGAAGTCATCGTAGATACCTGGATGTTCCTAGCTCTTCCGACCTCTTGGGAGCACTCCGATGATCCCTGGATCCTTTTAAAGCTGTCAGTAGTTGCATACCATAGGGAGGAAACTTTTGAGCCACTCTGCAGCAAGGAGGAGAACCAGAGGATCGAATTCTACCCGATTGAAACTCGAAAGAACTAGGGATCTTCCTTTTTCTTCCAAGCCATCCTCCAGTCATCCAATCTACCTCCTTCACCCAGGCGTGCAGTCACCATTGTCTTCGACATGCCTTGGTCATTGATCTCCATTCGGAGGTCTAATCTCGACCGCGCCCTACGAAGCATCATAGGACGTTCAGCGAGCAGTGCGTCTCAAGTGGAAACTCTACCGCCATTGGATCGCATCTATTAGGGGGTATTTTGCAACATTTACCCTTATTTTTTGTTTTATTCCATTTTGTTCTTGTAGTTTCATTTGAATGTTTACTATTTTTGGTAAAATTGCATATGAACCTCTATAATTATTTCATATTGCTATTTGGTCCATGACAGGGCACCACACGTGCAGTCCCACATTAGGTGGCCATTTTGCGCAGAAGCCCTCATGGCTTTTTTGTAATCCATTTCCGTATTAAAACTTTAAATGGAAGTTGTAACTATTGGGCAAATTGCACTGTAGTCACTGACTTTGTTTTTAATTGCAAAAATTCCCTTTCTAGTTCAACAATTTTTTTGATTGCTTTTTATTTATTAAAGATATCATCCATGGTCTAAAAATTATGAAAAAACAGGTTTAAGTGCATATTAGCTTGTACTTTCATGTTGTGTTTTATAATAGCATTTTAGGCATTTTAACTATTTATTAGAAATCAATAGAGAGTGATTTTGTCCTCAATTTGAAATAAAATTTACCAAAAAAATTAAAAACTTTTTGAAAATAATCCAAAAAGAGATGTATTTTCTGTATCATGGTATTTTTTAACTCCAGACCAAAAATTCATAAAAGCGGAAAAAGAATATGACTAAAAAATTAAAAAGCTCCAAAATATAATAAAAAACACCAAAAATATTTATTTAAGTCTTGGAATTTTCTATATTATGCATTATATATTAAAATTGATTTGAAGAATTTTTGGCAGTTTTTTGTTTTTTTTAAATCTCAAATCAATTCGGCCTATTGATTAAATCCCTATTTTTGGATATTTTTGACTTTAAAAGTATATAAATATTAGAAAAATTTCCCCAAAAATCACAAAAATAGTAGAAAATAAAATAAATCCAAAAACATTTTATTATATAATTTTTAATTATTTTTTGTGGTATCTATAATTACATTACTCTATATTGTATATATAGTTATATAAATTTCTATATTAGTTATTAAAAAGAAAAGAAATTAAAAATCAGAAAGTATAAAAAGAAAATAAAAAACATAAATTAACAACAATTAAAAAATTATAAAATTACAGTCCATAAAAAATATAAAATTACAAACCCACAAAAATTAAAAATACCCCAATGAAAGCCCAAACTCATTTATTATTTTTCTTTGCCAATTTTGATTGTCTGACCTCCATTGTTTCCTTATTCAACCCTTATTGACTCGGATTTTATAAGGGTCTAAAATGATATCCTCACATATGCGATGATATGTTGTCACTGAAGCGACTACTAGCAAGGCCCGAGGTCAAACAACAATTAACCCACACAATGAATAAGCAATTAATCAAATTGGGATAAAAATTATTATACCCTACTTAATATGTATAGTGACAAACATGTAGGGGTCTAACACGGGAAACAAAGGTGTAGAGCAAATGAGATAAAAATCAACACACAAATTGTCTTTCAAATACTTAACCAATTTATGATTTTTTGTGGGTTCTTAATTTTGTATTTTTTGTATTTTAATTTATATATATATTTTTAATTGTTTTTAATTTTATAATGTTTTTATTTATATTTTCTTATTTTTATTAGTTTTTCTTTTAAGTATATAATATAAGGATATATAAGGCTATATATACAATATAAGGTAATATAGTTAAAAATGCTACTAAAAATTATCAAAATATGGGAAATATAAATATTTTTTGATTTTATATAATTTTCAACTATTTTTTATTTTGGGGGAATTTTTTCTAACTTTTATATATTTTTAAATTCAAAATATCGCAAACAGGGATCAAATAAATATGCTGATTTATTTTGGAATTTAAAAATAGGAAGTAAAGTCAAAATTTCCAAAACTAATTTTAAATAATAATATATATAAAAAAGAAAATTTAGAAACACAAATAAATATTTTTGGATTTTTATTTTAATATTTTTATAAAACATTTTGGAGCTTTTAATTTTCATGAGTTTTCTTTTTCAATTTACATATTTTTGGCACATAAAATATATTTTTTAGGAATTTTGAAAAATGTTTTTATATTTTTTAGTATTTTATAAATCAAACATGGATAAAAACATGCTCCTTTGATTTTTATAAATAATAAAAGTGCCTAAAATTGAAATATAAAAATATAGCATGAATATACAAGCAAGCATGTACTTAAGTCTATTTTTTAAGAATTTTAAGAGTAGGTTGATATTTTCTATAAATAGAAAACATGCACAAAATATATACTGAACTAGTAGAGATTTAACTGCAATTAAAATAAAGGAAAGGAATAAAATGCAAAATACCCAGAATTTTATAACCACAAATGAAAGTTTTGATATTAAAATGGACACAACTAAGTGGGAGGGCCTATCTGCAAAATGTCACCTCACGTGGGACGACACATGAGGTGATGTGGCTAGGGCCAAAGTATAATTACAAATAAGCACATGATCTGTCTTGCAAATTTTACAAAAATATTAAACCACAAAAATAACTTACAGGACTAGACAATAAATAGCAAAAAGCGGGTGTTAAATATGCAATTTACCTAAACATGTGCGTTGGCGGACGACAACGACTAACTCACTTATCTACGTGTCGCGTCTACATCGGTTGATAAAACTTCACGGTTGAGTGGTCATGATATGATCCGGGTGTTGATCTGACGGCTGAACAAGGGCTCGATCCAACAGTGGAGGTTAGAACTGGCAACCCCCCTTGATCTGACGGCTAATGCTTTCCACAAAGAACACGGAAGAATGTCTTCCTCCCCATGCTTTTATCTTGCTATTCTCCCACTCCTGACCTCCTTAGATGCTACGAAGTGGTGCAATAGATTCCTTGAAGTGTTCTGTGGCTCGTGGGTCCTTCAGAAACGTCCAGAGATCTCGAGACGAACTCAGGAAAGGTCTTGGACTTGGAGGCCTCTTTCTATCTTCAAAAGCCCCGGAAAGGTTGATTTTTTCTTGTAGGAGACCGTTAGAGGCAAAAAGGCGAAGCCAAGGGTGGATTTAGGAGGCGGAACAGGCGCGAGAAGAGGCAGAGCGAGGATCTTCGATGAAGGGAGGACGGTGGAGATCCGTATCCTCGATCTGTGCAAAATCGAATTGAATGGGGATGCTCGGGGTGATCAGAAGGCACGGAGGAAGAGAATGAGGGAGAGAGGCGAGGAGGAGTGAGTTGGGTATGGTTGGAAGCAGGCATCGGAGCCGTAGCTCCAGCGAGAGATGGAATTGGAAAATACAATGAAATAAATGAAATAAAACAAAACTAAGGACAGAACTACACTAAGGCTACGCTAAAGAATGAAAGAAACAAAGGAAATAGAAGCTCACCATGTCTATCGCACTAGAAGCAGAGCTCCAGGCGGAGGATGGCGAGGGAGCTGGAACACTTCGATTCGATGCCCAATGACACACCTAATATGTTGATTATCTTCATGTTATCACCAGGAAGGGATTCCGAAGTTCAAATCTAACATTCGCGATGGTAGAAGGATCAAGAATCCATGGAAGCTCAAGGTGATGCTTTATACCTGGGCGACTACATAGGGAAATGGTGCTCGATGTAGAGGCACGTCGTCTAAGGAATGGTAGTGGCGTGAATGGTGGATGAACAAGGAGGAAAAGTCAAGAAGACTTCGACTCGAAATAGTGGAAAGATCTTTCACAAAAAATGGAGGAATATATGTCAAGGATAGGTTCTAACGAGTCCTAGACTGGGTCCAAAGAGTTGACCCAGGTCAACGGGTGGCGTGACCTAATTGGGCCACGTCATCTGCAAAAAGATAAAACTGAAGTAAAAATAAAAAATAAAATAAATTAGTAAATTATTTTATTAATTTATGGTTAAAACATAAAAATTGTTTATTATTTTATGTAGTATTTTATTATGATTTTTATTCATTTTTATGGCTTTATTTATTAGAAGTTACATTCTATAGTTTCATTTATACATATATTTACCTATGTCTTAAGTATTTTATTTTTATTTTATAATTTTTATTTCATTATTTTATTTTAATAATTTACATATTTATAAATTATTTTTATATAAAAAAATATTTTTATTATATTTGTTCTGATATATTATGTACACTTAAATAAATGGGGGGTATTAAATATAAAGGTGTGAGTATAGGTATTTCATTTATGTATTTATATATACTATTTTATTTTTATGTTTTCTCTAAAATTTTATTCTATTCTAAATATGCACATATATTATAACTAAAAAATTTCAAAATAATAAAGAATAAATAAAATGAATATTTTATTCAGTGTAATATACAATATGGGTCCAACTCCAAATTAAATGAAATAACCTTCATTAAATAGTTTATTAAAAGTTATATACAATTGAAAGTGATTTTGATGCATTTTGAGCTTTTATTTAGGAGATATGGGTTTGGTAAGTTTGGGTTTTGGCTTTTTATTAAGAGTATAAAAGGTATATTGTATATTACTTTTATATGAAATCAATTTTCTTTTTTATTTGTATTGTTATCTAAAACTTTCATGTAAAAGTTTCTTTATTTGAGATATAGAAAATAGAAAAAAATAGGTCCAAAAAATGCAATATTGATGAATAAAAGAATAGGGATTTCAATGGATTTTTGGCTCTTATCTTTCCCCACTTTATTCCTTTTCAACCCAGCCATCAAGATGCCTAGGTCTCTGGCTTTAGTGTCATAAAATAGCTTTGGTATTTTATTATTCTTGTCTTCTTTTCATTATTCTATAATTTTGGTATTAAAAACTGTATTTTATATACAATAAATAGAATAAATAAAGAATATTAATTTGTATAAAATAATGCTATTTACATGCATTAGCTAGGTTTTTAAGGCCAAATTTATATAATAAAGGTGATGAAATGGAAATTCATCACCCCCTGTACTTGCCTTTGCTAGTCCCTAGCAAACACTTATGCATTAAGTACAAAAAAAAAGAAAGAACTTGGAATTATTATTGACTTTTAAACTTGTTCTAACAAAATCAATGTTTGGAGATCAGAGAAGGCATTTGGATTAATGATGTGTTCTGAACCATATGGAGGTCAGGAAGTGTGAGACAACAACCCTTAGGTTCCATACTCCTATCATCAAGTCCAGTTCACAGCCAGGTCAGAACCATCCGCCCAGTCGCATGCTCTTGCTAACTTGAAGTGATAGAACCATGTTTGTGAAATTATTCAGCTCTCCCCAGACAATACCTATGAACTATCGAGGCGTATGCTCTTTTGGTAACTCATCCTCGTGGAGATAGGTATTCCCTTCTAAGGTCAGGTACTCATGCTCTTTACAACCGAATGAGGAAATGCTTAGAAGAAAGGGAAAAGAAGTGTGAATGGACCAGTGTAGTCACCATTCCCTTGTGAAGTCGGTTAGTGTAAATGATTCTTCACTAAGAAGCAAGATTTTTTCTGAAGCTCAAACTTTTGTGGAATTTTTTATTGGTAGCTTCTTTGGATATTTTTCTTTGACTTTGTATAGCTTTTGCATTCTTGCTTGTTCCCTGGTGGATATAGCATCTTTTTGTTCCACCCATTTTTTTGGGTCTTGCAAAAAGTTACACCAGTAGACTATTCCTCATCCGAAGCATTATCTCAATCCATCTCCAATCTTTAGATCATTGTTAGCAAAAGAAGTGGTTTAGAGTACCGATGTCGGCAATCCCCAAGAATGGTTCCTGAGCCACCCTTGATAAAGTTGCCTTGCATCATCCCGATTTAGACTCCAAAATTTTTCTTCGGTTCATCTAAATTGAGCTAAGTGCTAAGTGCGAGGTTTCAGTCAAGTCACTGTCTCAAGAGTCTTACGAATGATTTGAAGAGATCTATTTAGGAACATTGAATTGACTCATGAACATAGTCTTATGGAACCTAAAGAATTAAGTCAAGGTGACCTGAAATATCTCCACTTCCAGTCCTCAATGGGTTCCTCTAAAATTAAGTGTATTAAGGTGTATTCCAAGCTCCAATCTTCAGACATTATTTAGACATGTTCAATTGTCTAGGGTATCCAAAAAATATGAATGCTATGCACAATGCAAGAAAATGTTTTTGTGATGCAATTTTCTGATTTCAAACTTTTTATAGATTTTTGAAAAGGTTTTGCAAATTTTTATATAGTTTTTGAAAAGGTTTTTGCAAATATTTTTTGGATTTTTTTATTTTGCAAAATTTTAGGGATGCTTCAAAACAAAAAAAAGGTATTTGGAAAAGAAGTAGGTACATATATTTACACGGGAATTCTTCTTGTTTGTTACAAGAGTTGAGTTTTAGGAATTTATAGGTTTGTATATAACGATTTTTTAAAGAGTTTTTATTTGCTTGAGTTATGTACCTAGTTCTCAAAATAATTTGAAAATATTTTTGGAAGAATTTTGAAAACTTTATTTTTTGCAAACTAATTTGAGAATTATTTAAAAAATTTACAACATCTGAAAATCATTTTTGCAAATATTTTTCAAATAGTATATACAAAAATATTTTTACAACCAATTTCTAAATTATTTGCAAATATATTTTTAAAATATTTTATTTCATACAAAGAAAAGATTTTTTACAAACAAAACAATTTTACAAAAGTTTAAAACATTTTATGAAACATTTTTACCTGATTTATTAATCGGTTTATACAACGAATTCTAATGAATTTTATAGAAGTATTGTATTTTATACAATAAATATCTCTAAGTATAGACAGAGTGTCAAGAGACGAGGGGACATGTGAGGGATCTAAAATTGAGCAAGTTGAGGTGTACACCCCCCCATAATTTGGACAAGGTATGTCGTAAGTATAGCAAGGATGAAAGGGATGACACCTTTTCGAAAGAGAAATAAAGATAAAAACAAAAAGAAGAAAATAAGAAAAAGAAAGATCATTCAAAAATATTTTTCCTGCTCTGTTTGAAACTGCGGACGTGGTTACTTTCAGCTCATCTTTATATACAACTTGAATTGAATCAACGACAGACAGGAATTTATCATGCTCTAAGTAAGGATTCAATAGTTTTCCATTGACTACAAATGGTTGTGCGAGAGCTGATAATTCAGATATCATCACGCAACCATTGTCACACACATGTTTCACTGTAAAGGGCCCAGTCCATTTTCTCTTCAATTTTCTTGGAAAGATTTCCAATTTTGCATCAAACAACCAAACCTTCTGACCCAGCTCGAAAGTCTTTCTATAGATGTGTTTGTCATGCCACTTATTGACCTTCTCCGTGTACACCAGGCTATTTCGTATGCATAATATCTACATTTGAGTAGTTTATTCATATCCACTTTTCTATTCTTTCCTGCTTTCTTGGAGTCCAAATTGCAAATATTGATTGCCCATAAGGATTTATGAATCAGTTCAATAGGAAAGTGGTGTGGCTTGCCATAGACAAGGCGATAGGGAGACATTCCTAATGGTGACTTGTATGCGGTCATTTAAGTCCAAAGAACTGAATCAAGTAGCTGAGACCAGTTCTTGCGATCCAGACAAAAAAGCTTCCGTAGAATTGTCTTTATCTCCCTATTGGAGCACTCAACTAAGCAATTAGACGGCGGGTGGTAGGGAGAAGTGACACGATGTTTAATGTAAAATTCTTGAGTCAACATCTTCACCTCTCTGTTAATGATATGGCTACCACCATCTAATATAAGGATTTTTGGTATCCTAAACCATGAGAGGATGTGATCTTTAAGAAATTTACAGACAGTACGACTGTCTTCGGTCCATTCTAGTATAGCCTCCACCCAACGACTCACATAGTCGACAACAAGCAGAATGTATTCATAACCCTGACTGTTCAAAAAAGGGCCCATGAAGTCAATGCCCCAAGCGTCGAAGATGTCTGAAATATGTATGAACTTCAGAGGCATTGTATCTCTCATTCCTATGGTACCTTCCATTTTCTGGCAGCCAGTTCAATGCATGACATAATCTTCTGCATCTTTAAATAATGTTGGCCACCATAGGCCACTTTGAAGTACTTTTGTTGTTGTTCTATTACCTGAATGGTGCCCTTCAGATTCACAGTCGTGACAATGCGTGAGGACACTTGGAACTTCTTCTTGAGGAATACACCTTCGCCAGATGCAATTTACCCCCTCACAAAAGAAATATGGGTCCTCCCACTGATAGGAATGGATATTAGATAAAAACTTGTCCACTTTCAGCTTGGGCCAATCTTGTGGAGTTTTCTTGGACAAAAGATAGTTCATAACATCATCATACTAGGGGAGCGAGGTAACTGACAAGATCGCCTCATCTGGAAAGGTCTCGGTTGCAAGTTCTGCTAAGGAGATTTAGGCTCGGGAAATCTCAATAAGTGATCAGGTGTCACATTCTTTACTCCAGGTTTATCTCATACTTCTATGTCAAACTCTTGGAGAGAAGGGTCCACCTTATGAGAAGTGGCTTGTCATCTTTCTTTATTTATAGGTACTGGATGGTTGAATGATCTGCATAAACAATGACCTTGGACCCAAGGATGTGGGATTTGAACTTTTCTAAGGTAAAAACTACCGCTAGCAGCTCCTTCTTAGTGATTGTGCAATTACTTTGAGCTTCATCGAGCATTCAGCTAGCATAGTTAATAGGAAATGGAACATTATCTTTCCTATGTCCCAGTACAGCCCCGATGGCATAATCTAGCGCATCCATAATGATTTCAAAGGGTAACATTCAATCGGGCGGCTGCAAGATAGGGGTCCGAGTGATGTGTTCTTTCAGCTGATTGATGGCAAGGAGTACATAATTATCGATAATAAAATCATTCTCCTTCCTCAAAAGTTCAGTCAACGGTCGGGCCAACTTGCTAAAATCCTTGCTGAACCATCAGTAGAAACCAACATGACCCAGAAATGATCAGACTTGCTTGATTGTTGTTGGTGGCTCGAGTTTAGAAATCACCTCCACCTTGGTTGGGTCAACTTCCATGTTGAGTTTAGATACAACGTGGCCCAGCAAAATTCCTTCAGTCCCCATGAAGTTTCTCTTCTCCCTCGAGAGCACTAGATTGACTTCGCAGCACCTCCGCAGAACTCGGTCTAGATAGTCAAGGTATTGATCAAATGAATCACCATAGACCTAAAAATCATCCATGAAAAACTCGAGAAAACTTACCACCATGTCAGCAAACACTGCAAGCATACACCTCTAAAATGTGGCCGGAGCATTGCATAGCCTGAATGGCATCCATCTGAAGGCGTACGTCCCAAATGGATAGTTGAACATGGTCTTCTCTTGGTCTTTAGGAGATATAGGCCCTTGATTGTATTATGAGTATCTGTCCAAGATGCAGAAATATTCCTTCACGGTCAGTCTCTCAAGAATCTGGTCAATGAAGGGAAGTGAGAAGTGATCTTTCTTGGTGGTGAGGTTCAATCTTCTATAGTTAATGCACACTCGTAAAGAAGTGGGTAATCTGGTCGGGATTCTCTCCATTGTCATTCTTCACAATAGTGATCCCTGATTTCTTGAGCACGACGTGCAAGGGACTCACCCATTTAGAGTCGGAGATGTGATAAATGAATCTCGCATCACACCATTTCTGAATCTCTTTCATGACAGCCTCCTGAAGGTCCGGATTCGATCTTCTTTGAAATTCACGAGAGCGTTTGCTTTCTTCCTCAAGGAAAATGTGATGCGAGCTAAGCAAAGGATTAATCCCATGGATATACGAGATTTTCAAACCTATCACCTTGCGGTTATGTTCAAGAACCTCCATAAGATGAGATTCATGGTTTGCGGTAAGGTGTGCATTGATAATGACCGGATAAATATTTGGCTCACCTGCAAGGAAGGTATACTTCATGGTGGAGGGCAATGGTTTTAGCTCTAGTGGAGTGCGAGTTGCTTCACTGGTGACTTCAGAAATGACAGTAGGAGGTTGTTCTTTCAACTGTTCAATGCCCACCTTTGGCTATTCTGGCTCTCAAAACTTCAGAGAAATTATCAATCAGATCCACATTATTGCAGAATTCATCAATGATCTGATCTTGGTATTTTGAGCTCATTGCCCCCAAAGAAAGTTCTTCAATCTCATTGGGCACATAAACACAAATCTCTCATTGATAGAGTGGAATTCGACTGCTTGCTCCACTCCTTCCTTAGGTCACATAAAGTTAAAGATCACCTTGTTGTCTAGGAAAAGATCTGTATCTCGGCATTCCTTCAAGAATTAGCAGTCTTCAGGATGGTCGATTTCACGCACACTTACGGCAGATGCTCCCACTGTATGCTTGGGCTTGGAAATGGTCTCTATCTTTACTTTGTCACTGCTGGAGCTGAAGGTGATTTCTCCAGTGTCGTAATTCACTACTGCTTCAGTCGATCAGAGGAACGATTTGACAAGAATAATAGGAGTATGAAGCATACGTTTGGAGACATCCATGTCCAATACGACAAAGACAAGAGGGAATTAGATCCCTTTAACGATGACGATTACATCCTCCAACATGCCCCTTGGCCGCTTGACTAACTTGTCTGCGATCTTAGGATCATCTTGGTGGGCTTGAGCGGACCTAACCCAAATTTAGTGAGCAGTGAGGCTTGCATCAAATTGACAGAAAATCTGCTATGAGTAATGTTCTTTTACATTCTTGGCAGAACATCTGGCAAAAAATGAGTGGGGCTCCCTTTTCCTTCTTTTTCTCCGGGAGATTATTGATGGCATTGATTGTGGTCATTGTGAGAATGCGCTTTTCCGACTTGCCACCTTGATTTCTTGGATTATGGGAACAAGGTCAAGACCTCGTTGTACGTGCATCTTTTAACCCTTTCTTCACAATGGGCATGTACTCAAGAGCATTCATAAGAGTCATATTCAAGACTAAATTCTAAATAATTTCAATAATTACTGGATAAGACAAAATATTTTTCAAATTTTAATTTTTTGTGTTTTTTCATTGCTTCGGGAAAATGAATATCTACAGACTTAGAAACTTTACTGTCCAAAATCTTGTCCATATCATGATGTACAGGTAGATGGTAAAAATATAGAGAATAATCTACAAGTGGTGGGCCCAAAAATGTTGGCTCGATTTCCTTGATTGGTTTTGGGTCTGCTGCATGTGGGGGCTTCTCCGAGACTAGTGCTAGGGCTACTGCATGTGCAGGTGTCTCCAAAGCTGGTTGGTCTCCACCGAGGCTAATGTTGCTTCCTTCTTTTGTATTTTTGGGTTTTCTTTTTTTTTTTTGTATTTTTGTTGCTTTTTCCGGTACTCCTCCAAAAATGGTATCTAGCTCTGGTGTTGGCTGGGCTGACGACTCCCCATGAGACGTTGGATGCTTTCCCTTTGCAATAGTTGATTGTTGTAGTGTCCTACCGCTCCTTAGAGTAACAACATTACGTAAAAAGCAATTAAGATCACCTGAATGGGGTTGGACACTACTGGTTACCTGCTCCTTACGACATGAATTATTCGGGTTAGCCTCAACTTGAGATAGGACGACAATCTTCGTAGATGTCAGGCCGTCGATCTTATGGGCCATCTCAGATATATTTTCACTATATGAGCTAAATAATCTAGGGCCAGGTTTATTGGTGGTGCCTCGAATGGGTCAGCCAGATGGGGTTGTTGGCTGAGGTATTGAGGTTAATGGTTGTAACCTTGATATGATTGATGATGAGGAGGAGCTAATGAAGAGTATTGGGAGTACTAAGGAGGACCAGAGTATTGGTGATGGTATTGAGCAGCCGGCTGTTGTTGATGGTATCCTTGATTGCGGTAATCGGGTTACTAAAAACCTTGTTGAAAATTATGCCCCCAGGTGTTGTTGCAGTATATAGGTTGCTGCTGATGAGAGGGATGGCAGGATCTTCCACCTTGTGGCAGCTGGTGATAGGGCCTCTTGCCCATGGTCTGACCTTGGGGTTGTTGATGAATCTCCATTTCATCACCTTTATTCTATCATTTTGGCCTCAAAAACCCCAGCAAATGCATGTAAATAGCATCAAAATGTACATAATGGCATTCATGATTTATTGTATTTATTGAACATTAAATAAGGTTTTAATGCCAAAATTATAGAATAAAGAAAAGAAAAGAAAAAGGAATAAAATATTGGAGATATTTTATGACCCAAACCCCGAGACCAAGGCCAGCATGGTATTGGTCGACAAGGAATAAAGTAGGGGGAGATAAGGGCCAGTGTACAATAAATACCTCATTTATTAATTCATTTATTTATGCATTTTTGACACCTATTTTGTACATAATTATGCATTCATCAAATAAAGAAACTTTGTACATGAAAGCTGTAGACAATAATGCAAATAAAAATACAAAATTGAGTTTGTGTAAAAATAATACTCAGTGTACATTTTATACACAGAACAAAAAGCCAAAATCTCAACTTCACAAACCCATATCTTGCAAATAAAAACTCCAAATCACCCAAATCACCTTTAATTGTATATAGCATTCCAAGAACCATTTTATAAAATTGATTTCATAATTTTTGGAGTCCATATGCAGAAGTTAGGTTTTTGGCCCTTCTCGTATATAGGATTGATTAAAATATTCTTTTTATTCAATATTCATTATTTTTATAAATTCATATTTTTAGAATTTTGTAGACAATGTATATAATGCATATACATATTAAAATTAAAAGAAAACCAAAAATAATTTGTGAAACAAAATAAGTATACAAAATTCATAGACCAAACACCTATACTATATACCTGCATGTAAACAAAAAGGATTTTATTCTTTGGTTATTTTATTCTTCTATATTTTTTATAATAATGTATACATAATACATAACTCATTAAAAATACAAACCCAAAATAAAAATCAAGAAAATATAAATAATAAATTAAGTATACAAAATAAAGAGGTAAAAGACCTTTAAGGATACCTACATATACCTATACCTATTTATTTAAAAATATAAATAAACTCCTAAAAATCAAATAAAAATACCTTTATACTCACTAAAATAAATTATAAATTTATAAAATAAACCAATAAAATAATAAAAGAAAATAAACAAATTAAAAATAAAGTACATAAAAATACATGTAAATACATACATATACACATTATTCAAATAAAACTATAATAAAACACCTCGAAAAATTCAATAAAAATCATTAATAAATACTAGATGAAATAATACACATTTTTCATTTTATAAGAAAAAATTAATAAAATCATTTAAGGTGTCAAATAAATCAATTTCCAATCAGATTTTCCGTTTTGTCTTGTAGCGTGTGATGTGGCCCAATGAGGCAACGGCCTTCGTTGACCCCCTGGTCAACTGTCCCATCCCTTGCCTGGCACCTCTGAACTATCAAATCCCCGATTTTCCTCCATTTTTCGCGGCCATCCCTTCCATCATCCAGGCTCGCTTCCTTCACAAGATTTGTCCTCTGATCATCCATGATGCCCGCCAAAATCATAGATCAATTAGATATTCATTGGATCAATCAATAATCGCCGGTTAATAAGGCCCCTTTTCAATGTTTATAAATAAGTAGCTCCGCCTCCTTCCTTGAATTTGGCCATTTTCATTCCACCCAAACGCCTTGTTCTTGTTCCTGGACCATTCCTCGTGACAGGGGGAGTGACCCAGCGCCTCGACTCGGCCGGAGGACGGAGAATTTTGACGCGGCGGAGCTCCGGCGTCCGCCCTGTTCCCTGGAGGCCTCCAGGTATAAGAACTGCCCTTTTATGCATTTTTAGTTAGTTTCTAATGTTAGCTTTCCATCCCAGTCATTAGATTAGGTTTTAGTTGATTCCCTTAGCTTAAAAATCAAAATTCGAAGTTCGCCGAAGCTCCGCTCCGGCGACTTCTCCACCGTAAACCCAACTGTTTCCGCCCACCATTCGCACTCCATCTCGTTCCTCGTCACATTCTTCATCGAACGCACACCTCAGATCAACCCAGGACCCTTGGTCTTGGCGAATCGGGGCTCCACCTCTGCCGTTCGCCGGAGCCCCTCCGCCCACCTTCATTTTTGCGTCGCAGCTTCAAAACCCCGGGTCGAGGAGATAGCTCTCTCGCCCGCGGTTCTTCCTGTGCAGGTACATCGAGGAATAGAGCCCATCTGGGCTTGCATTGACCCAAGAATAGGTTCCTGGGGGTCCCCTTCTTCATCGAGCTTGTCCCAGCAACTCGGACCTCCAGGAGCCTTGAGAGAACCGTCAGACGACGCGGAAGCTTCCCAGCTACATTCGGAGTGCTTCAGATATGCGGGAGGTGCCCGGAGGAGCCCGAGCTGCCCGATCGAAGCTCGCCGGGGGCGAGCTTCTTCCCCGTTCTTCCAGACGCCTCCAGCACCGTTGGATCGAGAGGGGAGGCCCAGATTGAACGACGACCGTTCGATGAAGACATACGTCCACCGTCAGATTAGCTAGGAGATTCTAATCCAGGCCCTTCATCGCCGAACCGACATCCACCGTCCGATGCTTGACACGTGGTTAAGTGGCGCCTCCAGCGCCGTTGGATGACATGCCTTATTTGGGGGTAAATTTCACATCTAGCCCCCGTTTTTTTGTATTTATTATTTAACGCCAAAAATAAAAGTTTAAGTTGTAAAAAATTGTAGAAATTGCAGACCACCCCTTAAGATTTTGATATTTGCGATTTAGTCCCTCCGCGCCTCACGTGCAGCACCCACGTGAGGCGCGTGAAAATTGCATGTAAACCCTGCCGGTTTTTGGTAATTGTAAAATGGTCCTGAAAATAAAAGTTCACGTGTATTTTTATTGTGATTTTTGCATGTATGCCCCTGTCAACTATTTTATTTGCAAAAATACCCCTGTCAGGCCATTTATTTTTTGAATGCTTTGTCTATTTATTTTGTGCTTCATATTTATTCGAAAAATCTTGCAAAAATAGACTTAAGCTCCTGATTGGTTGTGCTTGAACGCTATATTTTTAGTTTTTCATTTTATTGCATTTTTGCATTTATTAAAAATCAAAAACATGTCTTTTATTCACTATCTAACTTATAAAATCCCAAAAAAACATGAAAATGCCTCGAAAAGTTCCAAAACAATTCCCTATGGTGCATTTTGACCTTTTTAGTGTCAGTCCAAAAATCCCTAAAAATCTCAAAAGGAAAACCTTAAAAATTCAAAAATACCCAAAAACTTCAAAAAAAATATAAAAACTCAAAGAAAAATCAGAAAAATATGAACTCAGTCCCTAATTCTGCTATATTTTATTATCTTTATTAGAAAAATGGTGTGGAAAATTTTTGAGGCTGATTGCTATTTTTAATGTCTATTTTTATGACAGCCAGACCCTATTCCACTGTTTGCTCCTATTTTTTTATTTAAAAATACTAAAAATGTTTTCAAAAATTCCCAAAATTCACAAAAACAGTAAAAAATCATGAAAATCCCAAAAGGACCTTATCCCTGAATTTTTGACTATTTTTGAGTATTTTCGTAAATATTATAGTACCCCCTTTTTTGTATACATATGTATTTCCAAAAAAATAATATATATATATATCTAATTATTTATATTTATATATCTATGTATTAACTCTAAAAAAAATTATATAATATTTTATCATACTTATATACACCTATATCTATTAAATGTATGACAAGCTAGATAGTAATCCTCTATGGGTATATATATATATTTATATTTTATATATATATATATATATTACCTAATTATATTATTGAAAATAAAAATAAAAAAATAAGTAAATAAAAAAATATATAAAAAATAGAATAAAATTAAAAACCCACTTCACACAAGGATGACTCTGAGATACATGTAGGCTATGGTATTTTGTATTGCTCTCTGTGGTTCGACCTCTACATACTTGTCACCGTACATTTTATGGTAGAGTAAATAAAGATTAATTCACATTTCTTTTTGAGCTTGATTGTTTTATTCTTTGGTTGTGGGTTAATTACTGATCAACTCGGGTGTTTTGTGAGTGGTCGCCTCAGCGACACTTTTCATATTCTTTTATGGTGACCCTCGCAAAATATCTTGGTTATCAGATGGCGCCGTTGCCGGGGAGCAATGATCATAGCCCAATTTATTTTGTCATTCTTATATAAAAAAAAAATTTTGATTCATCATTCATTTTTGAGCAGCTATTTTTATTGATATTAATCAGCATGCTTAATCGATTCATGTCTTGAGATTATTTTATCTGCTCTATTTTATTGATTGAGCTCTACTAATGCATTCTTTTTGTGACTTTGATGCGAGGGCCCGCCACGCGAGGATGGCTTCTTAGGAAGCCAATGCAGCCAAGCTTGGAGGAGGATGGTCTTTTTCTCATGACCATCTGGAGAGAGCACCAAGGAAGCAAAAAGAGAGGGATTAGATAGGAGTAGAATACTTAAGATTATATATTTTGTAATTTATGATGAGAGAGAGAAAATTTTGGCATGTAATTAAACAGGACTCTACTCTTCACAATGAGGTCCAGTGCCCGGGTGATTGTTCACCTGGGGGCCTCATCGCAGCTTTTTCGAGTTTTCATCGCCTTCTTTTATTTTGTTTTCCGAAGTTTTGAGCTTTCCGCCTTTCTTTTACTTTGTTTTGTGTGCTTGGAGCCCCTAGATATAGGTTGCTTGACTCGGTAGCTAGGTCCAAACATTAATAAGAATGCATGTTCCTATAGTCTACCTAGTCAAACTTAAACAAGTCGTTCATTTATCTCTTAGCCCTTGTGCCGCAGCGAGCCCTGTAAAGCGCTTTCTCCTAAGCTCAAGTGTGTTGAGTACAGAGGAGGGGTGAGCCAAGACCGGACCCTTCGGGCTAGAGATGAATGAGTGACTTATGGTTCTTCACGTTAATAGCAGCTTATGTTTAGGACGATTTTGTGCCTTGCATACCGACATGTAGATAGGTTTAAAAATTCTGTTTTGCATACCACATGGAGAGAGCTGGGATGCACTGTAAGTCTTCTAACCCAGCATGCATCATTCGGTTCAATGGTGAGATTTCTATCATGGAACCACTTGCACGGCTTTTCCGCTATCTCCCTCTGATTTTGAGCACCTAGGACTTAAAAGAAAATCTACAAAAACGTTAGGCGCTAGTATGAAACAGACTCAAAAAAAGTGAAAACCAAAAAAAATTAAAACAAGGGGACTGCTAAATAAACTTTGACCTTAATTAAAATTCGTAATGGACTATCATTGTACCGGGTTCATAAAGCCCTCATTGTTTTCAGGTACCTTGGAGGGGGACCAAAACCCTACTCCCTTGAGCGAGTGTGACCCTTAAGGATTAAAGCCCAAAACTCAGTCTGCAACTGCCTTGTGTATCGCCTGGATTTCCGAAGTAATGGCGCTTCTATCGTATGTAGGCGTGTAGGACTTGGTCACCAATGGTGACTCGCTGTTGTGAGAGCATCGACCCTGTCCGAAGTAGTGAGCATAGGCCACGCCTTCACGGGGGTGTCTGTCTCATTGTCCTGCGTCCGAGTAGGTTCTTGCACGCTCACGGGTGATTCCGTTGCGAGCGAGAACCGAAGTATTGGTTTCTCCTATCGGCTTCCTCTCTTTATTTCTTTGGCAGAGTAGGGATCCAGGAAGGGTTACAAGGACTCCAAAAAGTACAGACTACAGGTTACACAGGAGGAGGACAAGTACGGGATACTCTATTGGCAGTACTCTCTCTCCTATAGGGTAGCGTACTAAGGACTTGTTATAAGATATGCCTGAAAATCACAACTCTAAAAATGAAAAGATAATAAATAGCCGAGCTTTCACGGCTTCACATGGCGTGAGTTGGTGAACCCGATTTTGTATTGTGTTTGTATGGATCTAGATTAAGGTTCAAAGATCAAGTCCCTCGCCTTTGCGCACATTTTGTTGTATCTTCCTTCGATAGAACGATGTGCTGTTCTAAATATTCAAAAAGATTTTGCCCCAATCCATCTCACCAAAGATCCTTTAGAGGTTAGTATGAACACCTCTAGATCCACCTACAAAAACACTTCTCATGAAATTGCCACCTACAATCTGAATCTTGCACTAGAAGCTCCACCATGCCCTCTTATCGGACAAGAAATTGATGAGCTTGATAATGCCTGGGACACATTAGACTCTGAACTCACATTGACCTCAACCATGATCATGCCCATGATGGAACCACCATTTGAGACTATTTCTGTAATAGACTCAGGAAACACTACAACTCTGAATCCATCGACAACCACTGTTGAATTAAAGCCACTACCCAAAGATCTGAAGTATGCTTTCTTGGATGATGCACAGACTCTACCAGTCATTATCAATGCCAACCTAAACCATATGCAAGAAAGTCAACTCATGGAAGTTTTGAAAAAGAATTCCCAGGCCATTGGATGGAAAATAACGGATCTAAAAGGAATAAGCCCAACATTCTGTACCCATCACATATATCTGGAAAATGATTGTAAGCCCTCTCGGGAAATGCAAAGACGGTTGAATCCTACTCTAAGAGAGGTTGTGAAGAATGAAATATACAAGTGGTCGAGTGACGGCATCATTTATCCGATAGTCGATAGTCCTTGGATTAGTCCCCTTCAGGTTGTTCCCAAGAAAGCTGGATTAACAATTGTGAAAAATGAGAAAGGAGATGATATCCCTACTCGGGTAGCCACATCTTGGAGAGTCTGTGTAGATTATAGGAAACTCAATAAGGCCACCCGAAAAGATCATTTCCCATTGCCCTTCATTGACCAAATCATTGAGAAGCTAGCCGGAAAAGAATTTTTCTGCTTTTTGGATGGATACTCCGGTTATAACCAAGTGGCCATAGCACCTGAAGATCAAGATAAAACCACTTTCACTTGTCCATTTGGAACATATGCCTTCCGCCGCATGCCTTTCGGACTATGTAATGCCCCAGCAACATTTCAAAGATGCATGATGGGAATTTTTACTGATATGATCGGTGATTTTATGGAAGTATTTATGGATGATTTCTCTATTTTTGGAGACTCTTTTGAGGAAACACTAGGATTTTTAGATAGAGTCCTCAAGAAATGCATCGAAGTGAACTTGATATTATCATGGGAGAAATCACATTTTATGGTGAAACAAGGAATTGTATTGGGACATATTGTATCAAAGAAAGTGATAGAAGTGGATCCATCGAAAATTGAGACCATCGCTCACTTAGGTCCACCCGTGAATATAAAAGGTGTTCGGTCCTTCCTAGGTCATGCCGGTTTTTACCGACGATTTATCAAAGATTTCTCAAAAATCTCCCGCCCTCTCACCAAACTACTTGAAAAAGACCAAGATTTCACATTCACCAAGGAAGCATACGAGTCTTTCAGTACACTAAAGAAAATCATCACTGAAGCACCCATACTACAGCCCCCTGATTGGAACTGTGAATTTGAAATCATGTGTGATGCTTCTGATTATGCGGTTGGGGCAGTATTGGGTCAAAGGAAAGATGGAAAACCTTATGCCATTCACTATGCTAGTAAAACTCTGGATGATGCTCAAAAGAACTACACTGTAACTGAGAAAGAACTTTTGGCTGTGGTGTTCTCCTTAGAGAAATTTCGATCTTACATCCTGGGATCCCACATCATCATCTACACAGACCACTCTGCTCTGAAATATCTCTTCACAAAAACCGATGCTAAGCCTAGACTCATTAGGTGGGTATTACTGCTCCAAGAATTCAATTTAGAGATTCGAGATAAAGCCGGAGCAAAGAATGTTGTGGCGGATCATCTTTCAAGACTCCCTTCCTCAAACACAGACACAATCCCCATCTCTGACACTTTTCCAGACGAAAGTCTCATGTCTGTTTCTCAACTCCCTTGGTATGCCGACATCGTCAATTACATCGTCACTTCCACACTTCCTGATGATTGGCCAAAACATAAGAAAGACAAAACCAAAGCCCAAGCCAGATACTATCACTGGGAAGATCCTTTGCTCTTCAAAGAGGCTACTGATTTAATATGGAGACGATGCATCCCCGAATCTGAAGTCAACGATGTCCTAACTCACTGCCACACTTCTGGGTGAGGAGGACATCACTCAGGGAAGCGCACAGCCGCGAAAGTCTTACAATGCGATTTCTACTGGCCCACACTCTTTAAAGATGCCCATCATTTTGCTCAATCTTGTCTTGCCTGTCAGACCAATGGGACAATAACCCGTCGTAACATGATGCCCCTCCAACCCGTGCATATAGTCGAGATCTTTGATACTTGGGGAATAGACTTCATGGGACCTTTCACCACATCACATGGCTACCAACACATTCTTCTCGCTGTTGATTACGTCTCTCGTTGGGTAGAAGCCATTCCCACTCGTGCTGCTGATAGCACAATCGTTGTCAAGTTCTTGAACGACCTATTCTCTCGATTTGAATTGCTAAAGGTGGTCATTAGTGATGGAGGGACCCAATTTCTGAATGCTTCAGTCAAGAATTTACTCAAGAAAAATGGAGTCGAACATCGTGTCTCAACTGCGTATCACCCACAGACTAATGGAATGGCCGAGCTGTCAAACCGAGAAATCAAGACCATCCTCCAGAAAATTGTTCGCTCTGATCGTAAAGACTGGTCCCAACACTTACCCGCTGCTCTCTGGGCCTACCGCACCGCTTTCCGCACTCCCTTAGGTATGAGCCCATTTCGGTTAGTCTATGGAAAGCCGTGTCACCTACCTGTAGAGGTCCACCACAAATCACTCTGGGCAATCAAGAAATGTCATCTAGATTATGACGAGGCTGGGAAGAAACGACTGTTGGACTTATCTGAACTTGAAGAATTGAGATCACAAGCCTATGATAACAACCTGCTATACAAAGAGAAAATCAAGTTGTGGCACGATGCCAACATTTCGAGGAAAACATTCAAGGAAAATCAAAAAGTATGGCTATTTGATGCAAAACTGAAGTTATTTCCAGGAAAACTGAGATCGAAATGGAAAGGACCATACATTATAACTCAAGTATTCGATAATGGCTCGATAGAAATTTCTGACCCAAACACTAAAGCCACTTTCAGAGTCAATGGTCAAAGACTAAAACCTGTTGCTGAACCATCTGGTCCTATGCCAGTTTGCACAACATACCTTCTGCAGGAAAAATGAACCACCACATCGCCTAGCTGAGGCGTTAAATCATGCACTCTGGTGAGCCTCCCCTCACAGGTATCTTTTTACTGCTCGCATGTTTATTTTCACTGCATTGCATTAGATAAGTATGGGGGTACCCCTCTACATTACATTCCAAAAAAAACAAAAAAAAAATACATTTCACATCCCTTCTGATCCTCCTATTGTACATTGTCTTCACCATGAGGACATGGTTTCTGTTAAGTATGGGGGGTGTCTGCATAGTTTTTCAAAATTGCATACTCTTTCAAAAAAAAAGAAAAAAAAGAAAAAAAAAGAAAAAAAACTCTCTTTTGCAAAAAAATCCCCTAAAAATATTTTCAAAAGCAAGAAAACCACCAAAAATACATCCTTCCTAGTTTTATCCTATTTTGAAAAATCAGATCTTCACTACATAAATCATAGACTGAGGTTGAGTTGACCCTAATCCACTAAACTTCATCAGAATTTCACTAGGCATGAGTTTTTAAACTTTCTTCAGGTCCATTTGGACTTTATTCTCTCAGTTCCACTAATTCTCTGGTGAATGAACTTCTGTATCTAACTAGATCACCTGAGCAACTAGTAGCACTCTTAAACTCTTCAGTGGATATTAAACAACTACACATTGCACTTAGCTTGAGTGAGTTGAGTTTACGAGATACAATTACAATCTAGTTGAGGTGAGGAGTTGTCCTCTTGGTTGTGCCAATGCCTGAACCTTATCTATAGTCAGTGAAGGAACCTGACTCAGGAGCAACATGATCTCTCTAGTCCAAGTGTGTCAGCAATTAAGCCAGTATCGTGCCTCCAAAGACAATATTAAGCCGATACTACCTCTTGATGACAAAACCCAAGACAAAAATACCACAAAAAGGCATATCACAATACAAATGCCAAAAACCACCAATCATGCAATGATGTGCAAAGAAAAAGCAAGGAAAGAAGACCACCAAATAACCCTTCTCCACCAAAAAGCCGTGGTAGCAGCCCAATGATGCTATCTAAATTTTTAAAAGAGGCCCAAAGAGGCCCAGGGTTATGCTCTGCAAAAGGAAAAGAATGAGAGCAACAGACCAAAGCGGTCTACGGAAAACCCCGAAATTAAGTCCCATTCTCCAAAAAACTATGACCTATTTTTTTCTATGCTGACATACTTGGGTGAAATGAGATTATGCCTGAATCTAGGTGAGGAATGAGGCTATTTGTATAGGGAATCATTCGGTACCTTGATAGATTGTGTTGCTAACTCGTTCTCTTGACTCACGAAAGCTAAAACTATCACTAACACTGCTTATATCCACTCAAGGTCAAAGAGAATACCTGTTTCTTGAGGATGAGCTGACCTGATCGACCTTCTGAAACCATGTTTGATTTTGTTGGAACTGAGAGGCTGTTGAAAATACAAAACTCGAGTCAAGTTGACTATTCGAATAAATCATTAATCCATGGGTCAACTCCACTTAGGTTTGTGCATCTGTGTGGTTAGGATCTGAAAACTCAAGACTTTGTGGGTATGTCTGGTGCAAACCCTCACCCAATCTATCTTGGCTATTTTCCTTCATTATTTCTTATCTTATTCTTGCTCGGGACTAGCAAGATTTAAGTATGGGGGTGTGATGATTATATGATTTGACAAGATAATATGCTCAAATTATGTGGAATACAGTATCAAGTCTTAGGTTACAAACTCTGAATTCGCTTAAATTATGTCTAAATTATTCCATACACACATCAAGAGAAAACCACGTAATTACACAGAATAAAATCGACACATTCATAATTCTGCATCCAGATAGATTATTCCCAATGAATTTTGGTATATAGCTATATAATGGAAAATATTATTTTACCAAAGATAAATGATCAATCCTGTTAAATCATCACCTTGAAGAAATTTGCTTTACTCCAAAAGTATCCCAAAAGAAATTAAAAATGTCATGGAGTTTAATCAACCTACCACATTGATGGATACACATTCCTTTAACACTTTTTGTTGATAAGAAAAAGGGAGGGGGACTAATATAATTTGCCCACTCATTAAAACATGCATGGAGCCACCCACGTACCATCTCTTCCCCATGCCCATCCCTTCCCCATGCACATGCATTTAGTGTTTGTCTTTATTTGCATGGGGACTCATTATGAATGGTTGCACAAAACAAGTATAAAAGGACACTCTCCTTCCCCCATATTTTTTTGGATGAGGCGTACACTCTCTCCTTCCCCCACTCTTTCCATGCACGCATAGACTCCCTCTCCCTCTTGTTTTCTCATGCACGCACAGCCCCCATCCCCACTCGCACACTCCCTCTCTCGTTCTTTTTATCTCATGCATACTGCTCTTCTCTCTCTCTCTTGTTTTTCTTATGCAGATGACGCTTGATATGTAGCAGCCACGCGAGAACGTCCAGCCACTGTCTTCCATTTCACGTGCAAACCTCAACCTCGTCTCTGCCTCACGGAGCAGGCTGCTGCGTCACCTCCGTCTTGCCGCAGTCTGCAGCCGCACATCCACAGCAACCAGCGGGTGCAATTCTGCATGCTGCCCTCTATTCCCGGCTCTCTTCCAGCGCACTTCCATCCTCTAGCAGAGCCACCGCGCATCCTCGCGTGGGCATAGACGTGCAGCCAACCACACGCTTCACCTGCGCGCGTACTCCTCCTCTTCTCCAGTCCGCATTGTTGCTCCGTGCACAGACGAGCAACAACGCCACCTTTCCGGGCCCTCTTCCAGTGCGCCAACAACCATCGCATACAGGACATTCATTGCATCTTCAGCCTCTAGTCGCGTGCAGTTGACGCATCCCTCTGTTGCATTTCCAGACGAGCAACAACGCCACCTTCCTCGCACTCCCAACCAGGATCCTCCCATGCATACGTAAAAGAAAAGGGAGAAACCATTCTCTCTTTCTCCCTCTTCCGTGGTTTATGCTACTCTAACTCTTGGAAAAATTGCATGATCAATCCATTTCTTATTTTATAGTTATGTTTTAAGCAGACCATGAAATTTCGTAAAGGAGTTCATTGCATTTGAGATTTATCACTCTTATATCTAAATCTTTTCTTAAATATTTCTCATTGCAAATCCGACTCATCTAACTCTATCTGGATTGCATCCATACCCTTAGGTCTGTAGAACTAGTTCATTTTCTATCCTTGTGAAATTAAGTTGAAAAGATGTCTAAAATCCTTTAAAGATTGTTGCTATTTGGCTTAGTCCCTGAGGTTCGATACCCGACTTGCCCTTTACTCAATTTTGTTTACGGTCGAGTTTATAAATTTTATTTGTTTGATGAGATTATATGCGTGCACAACGACAAGTTAATAATCAACTTCTAAGTCGCGCAAAACCTTGTCAACAGGGGTGATCCTCCTGATGATGATCTTGAATTACCACCACCAAAGCCGACACTCAAAGAAACATACAATCCGGGAGACAGCCAGATGACCGAGTGGATCCTCATTCCACCAGTACACGCTCACTTCGAGCTGAAGCCCCAGTTCATAGCCCTTCTCCCTGCCTTTCACGGAAACACTAGCGAAGAGCCGTACATTCACCTGCAGCAATTCTCCCGCATCTGCCGCACTACTCACTATCTCAACGTCCCTCTGGACATTGCCAAGATGATGGCATTTCCATTTAGCCTACAGGACAAGGCCCTCTATTGGATCAATCATTTGGGAAAGGTCGTGACGACCTGGGAGGAGTTGAAGTCCGCCTTCCTGCACAAATATTACCCTCTCGGTCGGCTCAACCAGATGCGAGCCCGTATCAGTAATTTCACCCAAGGACCCCACGAGTCTATACATGAAGCTTGGGAGAGATTTACTGACCTGCAGGAGAAGTGTCCCCATCATGATATCCCAAAGACCAGCTTGGTCCAGCATTTCTTTGGGGGACTAAACATTGAAAGCCAACGCCTTGTTGATGCAGCATGTGGGGGTTTCCATTTTAATAAGGATGAAGATGTAGTCTGGCAGATTTTCGAAGAAATGGCCGAAGGAGAGGCCGCCCTCTCTTCATCCAAGGCATACCAGAAGCAGCCCCAGATCCTCCAGAAGCAAGTGCACATGGCTGCATCCAAGGAAGCAGAGAGAGATGAGAGCTCCAACCTCAACATCATCGGGGGCCATCTCTCTAAGGTAGATATCATTGAGAAGCGATCACAGGACCTCGAGAAACTTGCTGTGATTGAGAAGAGGACCCAGAACCTGGACAAGCTAGATCAGATCAACAAGTACCTTGAACTGTTGGTCGGCACTATCAATTCTGTCCAGTCGGCTACACCATCGGAAGCTCCCGCTGAGAAGAAGGACGAGCTGCAACCGCAGCATCAGCCTCAGCCGAGCCAGCAGCCACCGGCAGTCCAGCACGTGTACTACGTGCTGGCACCCGACCAGGGCCCGCCGCAGCAGCAGATGGTAGTATACCAACCAGAGTTCCTTTCTGTACCTGATCCAGTTTTACCACCACCACCCCTGATCCAAGAAGTCAATGGGGTATGGAGTAATGATGCACAGCCGACCCGTCCTCAGGGACAACCCCAGGGTCAGCAATTCGCCAACCGGCAGTACCACCAACCTCAGGGTGGTCATTTTGGTCAAACCTCTCAGTCTCACCAACAGTACCAGCAGCCTCACCAGTTTTCACATCAATGGAGGCAGAATTTTCCTTAGAAGCAGCAGTCGCAGTACCGCCACCCACAGCCGTACCACCAGTACGCGGCTGCCCCCTCTCCACAATATCAGCAGTATCCTCCTCCGTCGTACCAACAGCTTCAACTTCCTGCACCCCCGCAGCACCACCAGCAGCAACCTCCACACCCATCCAACCAACAGCAGCGTGGTCTGCACGCTGAATCATCAGAAGCACCCCCTGTGAATCCCACCATGGATTGTCTGGCCCAGCTTGTCAAAGGGCTAGCGGATATGACAAAGCGGCTTGACGACCTGATCGCACCAGAACTACCATTCCGGCGCAGGTCGAAGCCAACCCCAATAATTTCAAGAAGAAAGAGCAGGTAGATTGTGATGTCCTATCCGAGTCTGGTAATGATATTACTGTTTATTCTAATGCTGTTACTCTCAGGAGCGGTAGGGCCTTGCCTCCGCCTGCTAGCAAAAGTGGGGTGAATAAAGAAACAGGTGGATCGTCATCTTCCGCATCAGCCGTGCCAGCTCCAGGGGTGGGTGAGGAGGAAGAGGAAGGAGAAGCCAATCCAGCCGTCGTGCCGTGTCAGCAGCAACCTCATCTAAAAATACAAAAAAATCAGCAAAAACAAAAACACCAAAAAGAAGCTTGTAGCCGAAGCGAAGCCGCGCCAGCCTTGGAGGAGCCGCCAGCAGCAGCCGATCCCTCGCCAGCCGATGGAGCAGATGCTACCCTTTTTGATTGTCCTGCAGCACCAGCATGTTCAGATCCAGCTTGTACTCCTTTTTGTAGTTCGGATGTACAACATTCTGTGGGCGATGATTTTGATGTAAATAAGAACTCTGATTTTCCTGCTAGTAGTGTACATATTCCTTTTCCTCATGCAATACAAAAATCCAAAAAAATTGCAAAACGAAAAAAGGCATTGTCTGATCCAGGTATTGTGGATATTTGGATAAATTGACTGTTGAGATTCCCTTGTTGAAAGCCATGGACTACATGCCAGCTGTGAAGAAAGGACTAAAGGAGGCATGTACTAACAGGCGTCGACCAACGCAAGACAACAGACGCCGAGAAGTAGAAAAGCACGTTCTCTCCATGGCCACTGTTGCAGCCATCAGCAATCTCCCCCAAAAAAAGCAAGACACCGGAGCACCTCTAATCAGTTGTGAGATTTTTGATCAGGTCTTCTAGCGCACTCTCTTGAATAGCAGATCTTCCATCAACCTTCTGCCCTCGTCCATAATGCAAGAATTCGGGCTGGAACCGCTCAAGCAAACATGCATGATCCTTCAGTTCGCTGACCGATCCGTCAAGCGGCCCTGTGGTCTATTGGAAGACGTGATAGTTACCATGCAGGAGATGAAATTCCCAGCTAACTTTGTAGTCCTTGATATGGACTCGCCTGCACCCCTGCTCCAGACCCCTATCATCCTTGGCAGACCATTCCTTCGTACTTCAGGTGTCGTGGTTGATTACGGGTATGGGAATATCACTTTTAGCTCGAACACCCAGCAAATCATGATAAATATGAACAAAGAGCAGAATGCCACAACTGATGAGAGCCAGGTAGCATCAGAAGCAGACTGTGATTTCATTGCAGAGATCAGAGACTCAGCTTTATCATTGGATGATTCATGGACCCGAGAAATCCTCACTCTTGAGGAGGACTTAGAAAGCGCAGTCAGCATATGCTCCGATGATTCTTGGGAGATTGATCCTCAGATGCAGGCGCATCTTCTTGAGCATTCACTCCAAACCGAACATGATCAACTTAGCGCAGAACCGTTCGGTGCATCATCGGGATCTCAACAGGATGATGAGGATGGTAGCAGTCTCAAAGTACATTCCACCACCAGCATGGTATCTGAAGTGACAGATAAAGTGGACAGATTAAAGCCTGAACTCAAGCCACTTCCTGCAGTCCTGAAGTATGCTTTCCTTGCAGGTGAAGAACATATGTATCCGATCATCATCAGCAGCAGGCTGAATCCGGATCAGGAATCTCGTCTTCTTGAGGTTCTAGAAAAGAACCGCAAGGCACTAGGTTGGAGCGTATCAGATCTCCGAGGGATAAATCCAGCTCTGTGTTCACACCATATCTATCTAGAAGAAGATGCCAAGCCTTCCCGCGAATTCCAAAGAAGACTGAACCCTAACCTTCGGGACGTCGTCATGAAAGAAATCACGAAATGGTGTGATGCAGGTTTCATTTATCCCATCTCCGATTCGAAATGGGTAAGCCCACTGCATGTAGTTCCCAAGAAATCAGGGCTTACCGTGGTTACAAATGACAAAGGAGAGGAAATTTCTACTCGGGTACCAACCTCCTGGCGGGTGTGTGTTGACTACCGCCGACTCAATGCAGCAACCAAGAAGGACCATTTTGCCTTGCCATTCATTGATCAAGTTTTGGAGAGATTAGCAGGCAAGGAGTTCTTCTGCTTTCTGGATGGGTACTCCGGGTACAACCAAGTGGCGATCGCTCCTGAAGATCAAGAGAAGACCACCTTCACTTGCCCGTTCGGCACCTACGCCTTCAAGAGAATGCCCTTTGGTTTGTGCAATGCACCTGCAACCTTCCAAAGATGCATGTTAGCAGTCTTCGCAGAGATGGTAGGCAGTTTTCTCGAGGTGTTCATGGATGATTTCTCTGTCTATGGTGATAGTTTCGATTTTTGTCTCGTACACCTAGACAGAGTGCTTCAGAAATGCCGGGAAGTCAATTTAGTACATTCATGGGAAAAGAGCCACTTTATGGTCACAGAAGGTATTGTGCTGGGCCACGTCGTTTCCAAACGTGGCATGGAAGTCGACCCCGCGAAGGTGGATGTCATTTCAAATCTTCAGCCACCTCAGTTAGTGAAGAATGTGAGGTCATTCCTGGGGCATGTGGGATTTTACAGACGATTCATCAAGGACTTCAGCCGCATTGCCCGACCTCTGACAGAACTTTTGTGCAAGGAAACCGAGTTCATTGTTGATCAGCCAGTTCTCCTTGCTTTCAATCAATTGAAGGAGCTCATCACTTAGGCTCCAATCTTGCAGCCTCCTGACTGGACTCTTCCCTTTGAAATAATGACCGATGCGTCAGATTTTGCAGTAGGAGCTGTTCTTGGGCAGAGGAAAGACATAGCACCCTATGCCATTCACTATGCCAGTAGAACATTAGATGAAGCAAAAAGGAATTATACAGTGACAAAGAAAGAATTGCTGGCTGTGGTTTTCGCCTTAGAGAAGTTCAGATCCTATTTGTTGGGATCAAAAGTCACAATTTTCACGGACCACTCTGCTATCCGGTACCTACAGCAGAAAAAGGATGCCAAGCCAAGACTGATTCGTTGGATCCTTCTCCTCCAGGAATTCGATCTGGAAATCAAGGACAAGCCTGGAGTTCAGAATGTGGTAGCAGATCACCTCTCCAGAATTGAACAACATGAGCCTCCTCTGAGCAATGCACCTATCACAGAAACCTTCCCTGACGAAGCCATCTTAGCCGTGGATTCTCTCCCTTGGTATGCTGATATAGTCAATTACCTCGCCTCTGGGATAAAATCTTCGGATTGGACGAAGAACCAAAAGAACAAATTCATGTTGACCATCCGCTTCTACCAATGGGAAGATCCTCTTTTATTCAGAGAAGGAGCAGATTGTATTTGGCGCAGGTGCATCCCTCAGACGGAGCAATCTAGTGTCCTCGAGCATTGTCATTCGCTCGAATCTGGTGGACATCACTCTGGAGATCGGACGGCAGCCAAAGTACTTCAGTGTGGCTTTTGGTGGCCCACTTTATTTAAGGATGCAGCTGAGTTTGTCAAAAGATGCATTGACTGTCAGAGACTAAAAGGAACACTAACTGCCAAAGATTCGATGCCCCTGAAAATCATTCAGATAGCAGACGTTTTCGATGCATGGGGCATTGACTTCATGGGGCCTTTCCCTAACAGTCAAGGTTTTGAGCACATCCTTCTTACCGTCGATTACGTGAGTCATTGGGTGGAAGCTATTCCCGCCCGAGCCGTCGACAGCAAAACAGTTTGCCAGTTTCTAAAGAAGAATATCATTGCGCGGTTTGGGATACCAAAGATTCTCATCTCCGACGGGGGTAGTCACTTCATCAACAAAGAGGTCAAGAGATTAACGAAGGAGTACGACATCGATCATCGTGTCGCATCTCCTTATCATCCGCAAACCAATGGCATGGCAGAGTTATCAAACAGAGAAATCAAGACTATACTGCAGAAACTTGTTAGGCCGAACAGAAAAGACTGGTCTCAGCTCTTGGACTCGGCTCTATGGGCTTACCGAACAGCCTACAAGTCTCCCTTGGGCATGTCGCCCTACCGTCTTGTATATGGGAAACCATGCCATCTGCCCATGGAATTGATCCACAAATCTCTTTGGGCAATCAACAGTTGTAATTTGGACTCACGCAGAAGTGGTCAGAAGAGAAAAGATGATCTAAACAAGCTCTTGGAATTCCGAGACTGTGCATACGATAACACCTTGATGTACAAGGAGAAGGTGAAACGCTGGCATGACCGGCACATCAGACGAAAGACCTTCGATGTTGGACAGAAAGTGTGGTTATTTGATGCAAGGTTGCGGATATTCCCAGGCAAATTAAAGAGTAAGTAGACAGGGACATTTCGAGTATGTGAAGTGCGTGACAATGGAAGCATCACTATATCAGAATTGTCCCCTGACGCACAACCCTTCGTCGTCAACGGCCAACTACTGAAGCCTTATCTCGAACCAGATGCATTCTTGGCCGTTGTTGACTCTATTCAGCTAGTGCACCACGATGACATCTTCACAGCACATGCGGCATCAAAAGATTCAGACGATGTACTCCAACCACTATTTCTCTGATTTTTCTTTTCTTCTTTTCCTTTTCTATTTTCTTTTTCTATCTAAAAGGTGCCGCCCTTGTAGACAGTTTTCTATACTTAGGACGTACTTGGTCCTAAGTATAGGGGGGATGTGCACCTAGAGTTTTCATTTCTTTCCGATCCTCTCTATTGTCTCCTCGTCTTGTCGATACTTAGGAGTATCTTACCCTAAGTATAGGGGGAGACAATCCGAGTACGATCAGTATATTCCCACCCTTGACCCTCCCTGCTTTTTGTACAGTCTGCTATACTTAGGATTATTTGATCCTAAGTATAGGGGGGACGGTCAACTTCTCATTCATTCATTTCATTCATATTTGTTCTTTAGATCAGTCTATACTCAGTACGAGTTATGTCTCTGTTTGTCTCTTCGATCTATGAGGACATAGCTCAAGCTAAGTATAGGGGGGTCGTATATACCATGTATATACTAAAAGCCATAACTCATACTGAAAAATAAAAGATCACCTCAATATAAAATACGGCGTAAAAAGTAGCTTTATAATAATGAAAGATGATTGTGAGTTCCTCAGACTCCTTGTACTTGTACTTATTAGTAAGTCAGAAAAGCGTTTTCTGCAAAACATTCTCCTTTGAAAAATCTTGTGAAATTTGTTTCAAAATAGTGTGTACAAGTATTCAACCTTTGAAAAATCAGTTTTGTGTGTAAAATTTATTTTCTTTGAGTGAAACCAAAATGTGTGAAAATCAGTGTGCAAATGATTGTGAAAATTTGATTGTCAAAAATGTTTTGAAAAATCTATCTATGCTGTGTAAACCTTTGTAAAAGGAGTTTCAAATGCGTGAACATGTTTGCAAAATTATCTTGGACTATAGTTTTCAAAATCCTTGTGAAAATGATTCTCAAATAAATCTGAGGAGTCCGCACAAAAATCTCTCATTTGTAAATAATGAATAAGCCCGAACAAAGCCTATAAGAACCAAACCATATTTGTACATCAAATACAATCTTTCTTCTTTTGTACATACTGATTAATAAATCAGATACTTATACAGTATGATTTGAAAATTAGTGAGACCAGTTTTGAAAAATTTGATGTGAAATGATTTCAAATGTGTGAAAATATTTTGATTGCAAATGATTTCAAATGTGTGAAAATATTTTGATTGCAAAACTTTTCTTTGTGTGGAAGAAAGGATTTGAAAAACCTATGTGCAAATATGTTGAAAAATGCTTGCCAAAACTATTGTGAAAATTGTATATATAGCGTGAAAAATCTTTGCAAAAATAGTTTTCAAATGTATGTAAATGATTGCGAAAATTATTGTGAACTATAGTTTGCAAAATTATTTTCAAAAACTAATAAGAACACTATTACTAATACTTGTAAATCCTGAATAAGACACATACAATTCTTGCAATAAAATTCTAAATAAACTACTTCATTCAAACCTGTAATGTTTTTAGAAATTCATACATTTTGTAAATAAAGCGGCACGCCCGTGTAAATAATTGTATATACTTTTTGTATGTGTCCAGTTCTTAGTTTATTTGCAAAAAATTCTTTGTGTAAAAACATTCTTTGATTCTTTCAAACTCTTTGTGAAAAATTGCATCATTCATTGTGCATAGCATAAGCATACCATTCATATTCCTTTTGAGTAAGCTTGATGATTGAATCAGTCTAATAAAGTCTCAAATTGGAGCTTGGTTGGACCTTACCGCACCTAATTGCACTGGAACCTTATGGGAACTAGGTTTAAGGTACTTCAGGTCTATGCAGACTAAATTCTTTGAGAAATCAGGGCTGGGTTCAAGTCACCTCAGTGGACTAACTAGAACTTTTCGAGACACACGTACGACTCTTGCCGACCGTGACCTAACTTGGGAACCTGCACCTTTCACTTGACTCAACTCAGTTGGAGTGGTGAGGGGGTTGGATTTGCCAGTCTGAGACACACACGGGTGGAAACATTCGTCCTCGTCTAGGGAGGGAAGTGTACCCCAACCTGGTCCAATAGCCATGAGGTCTAAAGACAGGAGATTGTGGGTTGCGATAATGCTTCAAAAGAGGGATAGTCTACTGACTCAAGAGGAAAAACTCCTTATAAAAATGATGTTGTGAATAGTATGTTGAAAAAAAAATGGTCAGGCCTGTACAAAAATAAAATGCCTGCAAAGTATGTACAAAGTCAATAAGCAAGCTTGAGTTCCAAAGACAAATATGTGAGTCTGCAGCTGGATGACTTGACTACACTGGTCTTGCATCCCGGGATAGGTACCTACACTGGCTACCGTCCATTCTTCTCTTCACCCCCTCCTCTTGAGCTGGTTGCCACTTGAACTTAGAAGGGAATACCCTGCTCCTCAAGGAAAGAGCTGTTGGATTGGGGAATCATTGGGTTGTCATTCTGGAGAAGTCAGTTCTTTTATTACTTCAGTTGGGGAGAGCCACTATCACTTACACCGTACAAGTCAGCCTCATAGTTATAAGAGTTTGCGTATGATGTAGACTAGTTCTGACCAGGCTATTGAGGTGGGTTGAACCGAGTTCTGTGACTATCGAAGGCTGTTGTATTTTAGAGCTGGTTCCCGACTAGGTTCCACACACATTCACACCCAAGGTCTGACAGGAGCTCCAAATTCAGATTTTGTAAAGACATGCATTGTACTGAAAGCACCCCTATTCACTCTATCTTTCTTCATTCTCCTTTTTCTTTTCTTTATTCTTTTTGTACTTATTGCATAAGTGTTTGCTAGGGACTAGCAAAGGCAAGTATAGGGGAGTGATGAATCTCCATTTCATCACCTTTATTCTATCATTTTGGCCTCAAAAACCCCAGCAAATGCATGTAAATAGCATCAAAATATACATAATAGCATTCATGATTTATTGTATTTATTGAACATTAAATAAGGTTTTAATGCCAAAATTATAGAATAAAGAAAAGAATAGAAAAAGGAATAAAATATTGGAGATATTTTATGACCCAAATCCCGAGACCAAGGCCAACATGGTATTAGTCGACAAGGAATAAAGTAGGGGGAGATAAGGGCCAGTGTACAATAAATACCTCATTTATTAATTCATTTATTTATGCATTTTTGACACCTATTTTGTACATAATTATGCATTCATTAAATAAAGAAACTTTGTACATGAAAGTTGTAGACAATAATGCAAATAAAAATACAAAATTGAGTTTGTGTAAAAATAATACTCAGTGTACATTTTATACACAGAATAAAAAGCCAAAATCTCAACTTCACAGACCCATATCTTGCAAATAAAAACTCCAAATCACCCAAACTCACCTTTAATTGTATATAGCATTCCAAGAACCATTTTATAAAATTGATTTCATAATTTTTGGAGTCCATATGCAGAAGTTAGGTTTTTGGCCCTTCTCGTATATAAGATTGATTAAAATATTCTTTTTATTCAATATTCATTATTTTTATAAATTCATATTTTTAGAATTTTTTCGATAATGTATATAATGCATATACATATTAAAAGTAAAAGAAAACCAAAAATAATTTGTGAAACAAAATAAGTATACAAAATTCATAGACCAAACACCTATACTATATACCTGCATGTAAACAAAAAGGATTTTATTCTTTGGTTATTTTATTCTTCTATATTTTTTATAATAATGTATACATTATACATAACTCACTAAAAATACAAACCCAAAATAAAAATCAAGAAAATATAAATAATAAATTAAGTATACAAAATACATAGGTAAAAGACCTATAAGGATACCTACATATACATATACCTATTTATTTAAAAATATAAATAAACTCCTAAAAATCAATAAAAATACCTTTATACTCACAAAAATAAATTATAAATTTATAAAATAAACCAATAAAATAATAAAATAAAATAAATAAATTAAAAATAAAGTACATAAAAATACATGTAAATACATACATATACACATTATTCAAATAAAACTATAATAAAACACCTCGAAAAATTCAATAAAAATCATTAATAAATACTAGATGAAATAATACACATTTTTCATTTTATAAGAAAAAATTAATAAAATCATTTAAGGTGTCAAATAATTCAATTTCCAATCAGATTTTCTGTTTTGTCTTGTAGCGGCTGATGTGGCCCAATGAGGCGACGGCCTTCGTTGACCCCCTGGTCAACTGTCCCATCCCTTGCCTGGCGCCTCTGAACTATCAAATCCCCGATTTTCCTCCATTTTTCGCGGCCATCCCTTCCATCATCCAGGCTCGCTTCCTTCACAAAATTTATCCTCTGATCATCCATGATGACCGCCAAAATCATAGATCAATTAGATATTCATTGGATTAATCAATAATCGCCGGTTAATAAGGCCCCTTGCCAATGTTTATAAATAAGTAGCTCCGCCTCCTTCCTCGAATTTGGCCATTTTCATTCCACCCAAATGCCTTGTTCTTGTTCCTGGACCATTCCTCGTGACAGGGGGTGACCCAGCGCCTCGACTCGGCCGGAGGACGGAGAATTTTGACGCGGCGGAGCTCCGGCGTCCGCCCTGCTCCCTGGAGGCCCCCAGGTATAAGAGCTGCCCTTTTATGCATTTTTATTAGTTTCTAATGTTAGCTTTCCATCCCAGTCATTAGATTAGGTTTTAGTTGATTCCCTTAGCTTAAAAATCAAAATTCGAAGTTCGCCGAAGCTCCGCTCCGGCGACTTCTCCACCGTAAACCCAACTGTTTCCGCCCGCCATTCGCACCCCATCTCGTTCCTCGTCGCATTCTTCATCGAACGCACACCTCATATCAACCCAGGACCCTTGGCCTTGGCGAATCGGGGTTCCACCTCCGCCGTTCGCCGGAGCCCCTCCGCCCACCTTCATTTTTGCGTCGCAGCTTCAAAACCCCGGGTCGTGGAGATAGCTCTCTCTCGCCCGCGGTTCTTCCTGTGCAGGTACATCGAGGAATAGAGCCCATCTGGGCTTGCATTGACCCAGGAAGAGGTTCCTGGGGGTCCCCTTCATCATCGAGCTCGTCCCAACGACTTGGACCTCCAGGAGCCTTGAGAGAACCGTCAGACGACGCGGAAGATTCCCAGCTACGTTCGGAGTGCTTCAGATATGCGGGACGTGCCCGGAGGAGCCCGAGCTGCCCGATCGAAGCTCGCCGGGGGTGAGCTTTTTCCCTGTTCTTCCAGACGCCTCCAGCACCGTTGGATCGAGAGGGGAGGCCCAGATTGAACGACGACCGTTCGATGAAGACATACGTCCACCGTCAGATCAGCCAGGAGATTCTAATCCATGCCCTTCATCGCCGAACCGACATCCGCCGTCCGATGCTTGACACGTGGTTAGGTGGCACCTCCAGCGCCGTTTGATGACACGCCTTATTTGGGGGTAAATTTCATATCTAGCCCCCGTTGTTTTGTATTTAGTATTTAACGCCAAAAATAAAAGTTTAAGTTGTAAAAAATTGTAGAAATTGCAGACCACCCCTTAAGGTTTTGATATTTGCGATTTAGTCCCTCCGCGCCTCACGTGCAGCACCCACGTGAGGCGCGTGAAAATTGCATGTAAACCCTGTCGGTTTTTGGTAATTGTAAAATGGTCCTGAAAATAAAAGTTCATGTGTTATTTTATTGTGATTTTTGCATGTATGCCCATGTCAACTATTTTATTTGCAAAAATACCCCTGCCAGGCCATTTATTTTTTGAATGCTTTGTCTATTTATTTTGTGCTTCATATTTATTCGAAAAATCTTGCAAAAATAGACTTAAGCTCCTGATTGGTTGTGCTTGAACGCTATATTTTTAGTTTTTCATTTTATTGCATTTTTGCATTTATTAAAAATCAAAAACATGTCTTTTATTCACTATCTAACTTATAAAATCCCAAAAAAATAAAAATGCCTCGAAAAATTCCAAAAAAATTCCCTATGGTGCATTTTGACCTATTTTAGTGTCAGCCCAAAAATCCCTAAAAATCTCAAAAGGAAAACCTTAAAAATTCAAAAATACCAAAAAACTTCAAAAAAATACAAAAATTCAAAGAAAAATCAGAAAAATATGAACTCAGTCCCTAATTCTGCTATATTTTATTATCTTTATTAGAAAAATGGTGTGGAAAATTTTTGAGGCTGATTGCTATTTGTAATGTCTATTTTTATGACAGCCAGACCCTATTCCACTGTTTGCTCCTATTTTGTTATTTAAAAATACTAAAAATGTTTTCAAAAATTCCCAAAATTCACAAAAATAGTAAAAAATCATGAAAATCCCAAAAAGACCTTATCCCTGAATTTTTGACTATTTTTGAGTATTTTCGTAAATATTATAGTACCCCCTTTTTTGTATACATATGTATTTCCAATATATATATATATATATCTAATTATTTATATTTATATATCTATGTATCAATTCTAAAAAAAATTATATAATATTTTATCATACTTATATACACCTATATCTATTAAATGTTTGACAAGTTAGATAGTAATCCTCTATGGGTATATATATGTATATTTTATATAGATATATATATTACCTAATTATATTATTGAAAATAAAAATAAAATAAATAAATAAATAAATAAAAATATTAAAAAATAGAATAAAATTAAAAACCCACTTCACACAAGGATGACTCTGAGATACATGTAGGCTATGGTATTTTGTATTGCTCTCTGTGGTTCGACCTCTACATACTTGTCACCGTACATTTTATGGTAGAGTAAATAAAGATTAATTCACATTTCTTTTTGAGCTTGATTGTTTTATTCTTTGGTTGTGGGTTAATTGCTGATCAACTCGGGTGTTTTGTGAGTGGTCGCCTTAGCGACACTTTTCATATTTTTTTATGGTGACCCTCACAAAATATCTTGGTTATCAGTTGTCCCTGAGGACGGGTCATCTATGCTTCATCGTTCCAAACACCATTTATCTCTTGTATCTGTGGTGGTGGTGGAAAGAACTGCTCGGGATAGGTTGGCTGCGACTCTGGTTGATAGACAACCATCTATGTCTGGGATTGCGAGGGATTGACAAGCCACTAAATACGTGATATATTTTGTACTAGTTGTAATACGGGTACTTAGTGAATCGTGCAGAACTGAATCGAATGTCTCTGTGAAGAGGACTCGGTTTTTAATTTATATCCCGGGCAAGTCCAGGGTCGAACACTGGGAGGCAAAGGAACAACTTTGGGTCAATTCATATTACTTAGGTCTAGGTTTCCAATGCGGTTTTTTTATATATTTTTTTATGCAAAAGGAATGCAAATGCAAAATGAAGGTGAATTAAATTAAATAGAAAATACACAATTTAGACAAATTAATTTTAATCATAAATTAATCAAATGTAGCCAAATTATATATTTTTTCTAGAAACCCAATTTAGTAATGAATGCAAAACATATTTTTTTGCAATTTTAAGGGTAAAAATGCAATAATGAAAAATGAACACTTTTTGTGGGTTTTTACACAAATGTTCAAATAAAAAGAATGCTAAAATTATAAAAAATTTACTGGAAGTTAAACTTCATACAATGAGGGTACAGTATTTTTTTCGGAATTCTGACAGTATATGAATTTTTTATAAATTATTTAATGAAAACAGAGTGATAGTGAGTAATTAATTCCTAATAAATCCATGTTATCAAATTCATCTAGAATCTCAAAAGGGTATTTATATGAGTAATCCGGGAGAGTTTGAATTTCGTAAAAATAGTATATGTGGATTTATTTAAAAATCATTTACTAAAACTACTCTATAATTTATTTAAGGCACAGAACAGCTGCAGTTTATATTAAATTTGGATAACAATTTAATCACATTTCAAGATATCATCGCTAATTTTTTAAGATTTTTGGAGCAACCGTAAGTTAAATATGAATTTAAGACCTCATATTGGATAAAATATGAACTTTTCACTTAAATAATTTTAATTAATTATCCAAAACTCACAAAAATGCAAATAAATATCCAAATGATAGAAAATTATTTGTTTACCATCACAACATTTTTCATTAAAAGAAATGATGCAATATTGAGGTCCAAATTAAAATGAAAACATAGAAGTCTCCGTACAAATTCATAAATTAACTTTAACAAATAAACTATACACATGGACTACTTTGCAAATATCAAAACATGGAGGATAAATGATGCAATTTTTATAAAAATAAAAAATATAAATAAAGGACCTTCTTCTTTTCCAATAGGGTGCACAAAGGGGAGAAGGTCGTGGTGGGGTGGTGTCGCCCGCGCAGGTGGGGTCGAAGTGGCATGTTGGTGGCGGTGGTGCGGCGGCGGATGGCGACACGATGGCGGGTGTATGTGGGCATGCGCTAGAGTGGTGTCGTGCAGGAGAGGGAGCAGCCATAAAGGTGGCACGATGGCGGGTGGATGTGGGTGCGCGCTGGAGTAGGGGCGAGGAGGGCGGCATTGGTGGCGGCTGGTGGCGGTGCCGCGCTGGTCGATCGGCCAGGGGGTGGCCGGCAGTGGAGGAGGGGGACAGCCACCTGGTGCTACAATTTTTTATTTTTTTAATTTTTTTTTCTATTTTGTCTTATTTTTTAATATTTTTTCAACAGGAAATAAAATGGAGAAGTGATAGTGATGAATCAAGATGAGAGAGATGGTCTGATGGTGATAAGATACGGATGTTGTGTAAACAAATAAGGGAAAAAATGTTAGATAAAATAAAATAAAAAGGAAAATGATATTGGATACTTACATGAGGTTCGCCAGATTTGCACAGCAGCTACGCTGGACTCCTATTGTCGCCTTGATCCGATTGGTGAAATAAAAATCGGAGAAGCTATGCAAGCACGATGGGAAACTCGTGACGTGGGGACGGTGGTCGGCGCGGATCTCGCCTGAATGAGGTCGTTGCTTGAGGAAAATAATAAGTCGCTGTCACCGATACCACATTCCAAGCTCTCTCCTATTTCTCTAAGAACGGTAAATGGCAAAAAACGAGGATGAAGAGAATAATAAAAAGATAAAAAAATAGAAGTTAGAAACATGGTGGAATGGTGGAGGTGAATGAGAGATTAAAGAAAATGGTGGAGTTAAATGGGAGGTTAAAGAAAATGGTGGAGGAGATGGAGTGGAATGGGAGGTTAGATGGAGACTTGTGGTTAACGGAGGAAAATAGACGTTAGTGTAGAGAATGGAAAATAAAATTAAGTAAGCCACTAAAATACAATAAAGAGAATAAAAAGAGTGGAGAATTTACAAAATAAGACAAACAATATGTACATGTTTTTTTACTTTTCTAATTTATTTTTTTATATTTTTAAAACATATATTTATGACATAAAAATAAAATAAAATTATTAAAAATAAAATAAAATACAACAATGATTTTTTTGGATTTTTAGTATTTAAGAAAAAGAAAACAAAAAATGAAGAAAGAAAGAATATTTATAATAAATACAATGTACATCTAGGTCCTAAAACCCATATTTTGCAAACAAGCTCCGATTTTAATGAAAACACTTACATTGGATAGATAATTTTCTAACATAAACCTTAAAAGTGAGTCTGGTGAATTTGGAGTGCATACGGAGCAGTAATTTGGCCGAGAAGTTGGACTTTACGGCTTTTTCTCTTTGGGATCTAGGAGTATTTATTTGAGATGAAAATCATTTTATATTTTTATATTTTTATATACATTTTTATAAACAAGTAAAAGAAAAAATTAGCCAAAAGGAGTTGAAATTACTAAAAATACATGAAGTTTTGGGCTATTTAAAGGTGAACAACTCCTTTAATTTGCGATTTATTATTATTAATTTATTTTATATAACATAATATATAATAATTAGTGTATTTTATTTACAAGAGTCATTTGGTTAATTTGTTGATTTTATTAACATTTATTTGAGATTTTACTCAGGGATTTTGCTAAGATCAGTATATTGAGATGATGAATCATGGATTCATCAGGGATGCTCCAGAGTCTACGCGTAATACACATGTTGGACGGGGTGGGCGGCAAGAGACTTGACTGAGGAGGTTTTGTCGATGTTGTCTCCTTCTTCTCAGCGGATATCTTGGCGGTGGTAGGCACAGAGTTGCAGGAATTGGCATTCAATGCTCGAACAAGTTGCTCCAGTTGCTGGGAAATCAGATCGAGATTCTCCAACACTGGGTACTCTTCTTAATGACTGAAAGTTTTTCGAGGTCATGCGACCTCTTCTCAATGATATCAACTTTGGACAGGTGGCTCCCAATGATACTCAAATTGGAGCTCTCATCCATGTCCTTTGGAAGAACAACCATGTTAACTGGCTTGTGGCTGGTTGTGGGCATCTTCATATAGGCATGAGATGAGGACTGAGCGACTTTTCCTTCAACCATCTCCTCAAAAATGTCCCAGACAACATCATCATCCTTGTTAAATTACGAGCCACTGCAAGTTGTATCTACTAGCTTTTGGCTTTTTAGTGTCAACCCATTGAAGAAGTGTTGGATAAGACTAGTCTTCGGGATGTCATGGTGGGGACACTTCTCTTGCAGATCCTTAAATCTCTCCCATGCTTCATGTATTGTCTTGTGGGGCAGTTGGATGAAGCTGGAGATGTGGGCGTGCATCTGGTTCAAGCAACCAAGAGGGTGGAACTTGTGGATAAATGTAGACTTTAACTCCTCCCAGGTCGTCACTACCTTCTACAAATTAAAGACCCAACACAAGGCCTTGTCTTGGAGGCTGAAAGGAAAGGCAATCATCTTAATTACCCTTAGAGGGATATTGGGGCAGTGTGCTATGGCACAGATACAACCAAATTGTTGCAGGTGAATATATGGTTCTTCGGTCGTGTTCCCATGGAAGGTCAAGAGCAGAGACAAGAATTGTGGCTTTAGCTCGAAGTAGGCATGAATGGGTGGAATCTGAATCCACTCGATGACATGGCTTGCCTCTCCTCTTCCACCATGGGGAATAATTATCCTCAGCGTCATCTTTTTTCTCCTCATCTTTTCTACGGAATCCATCCTCACTCCTGGCATCTCTTTCATCGTTCCTCCTCCTCCTCCTCAAATCATTCAGCATATCTTGAAAATCGGTCAGGGCAAGTCCTTGGTTTGTCAACTGTTGTTGGATGGCTTGAATGGATGCAAGGAGTCGAATATTAACCTCATTATGTGTAGTATACTTCCCTTCCCCTTGATTTGCTTGCTCGGTTGTCCAGAGCTACGGTCCCTTTCCTTTTCTAGTGGGAGCCATTTCTGGCTCTGACTAAATTTCTGGCTTTTGATCGAGATGAAGATCTGATGGAACAAACCCTGATTAGTCTCGGCATGAGCACCAAATGAGGAGATAAGTCTGGGATTAAGGTTAATCCTAGATAGTTGTGAATGGATCATAGCATATTGACTGAAATCAATCTCCATCCATAAGGGATTGGTTCGGGGACAAAAGTGATCCCGGTTTATTTGAAGAGGAAGCACTAGCTCGGGTTGTGAGTCCATCCCGAATAGCAGATTTAATAGAGAAAGACAAGTATTAAAAGAAGAAAGGATCGGAGAGTCCAAGGAGAAGTTCACAAGGTCCAAACCAATTTCTTGGAGATCACCACTCATTTTTGGAGACGTTGACGATGCAGAATCGGCGTAGGTATCGGCGGAGTCCTGGCTGAACTATCCATTGGTCGACATCTTGAGAAGGTCAAAAGGAGATAGATGATGGATGAAGAGAACGAATATGAATAATAAATAAAAGGAGTGTAAAACAATAGAATGGCTTAGAGTGAGCGGGGATCAAAAGAGAATGAAAGAAGAGAAGGAAAGCAAAATGGTGCATGTGCGTGATATTTTTGATCTTGACCTTAATAAAACTAAGCAATCAAACCTAAAAAAATGGATTCACCAACTCGACTCGTGAAGGTTCGACAACTATCTTTGTAGGTTTTAGATTGATTTTTAAGCATTTTTTTTCAACAAGTCCTTAAAGCACTAATCATATACGAGCAAGAGTTCTGCCGGTAAAGTATCTGGTACTTGTCCTCCCCCTTTGTAACATGTAGTCTGCACTTTTTGAGGTCCTTATAGCCCTTCCTGGAGCCCTACCCAGCCAAAGAAATAGAGGGAGGAAGCTAATAGGCGAAACCACTACTTTGAACCTTGCTAACAACGGAATCACCCGTGAGCATGCAAGGAACTACATGGACGCAGGACGATGAGACATATACCCCTGTGAAGGCATGGCCTAAGCTCAATACTTCGGATAAGGTCGAGTATCGCAATGGCTATAAACCTTTTCTTGTTCCTATTAACAAAACATCCCCTTTTTCTTCGCTCTTCTGGAACCGGAACAGAAATTGGTGCATTTTCTACATTGTTGACCTTAGTGACTGGGGCTTTTGGGGAAGACCCATGTGGGGTACCTTTCGGGTGTGGAATGCTTGTGGGAACTCTGTATTCATCTTGTTCCTTATTTACCTGGGTGCACTGTGTTTTCAAAAGCTTCTTGTTGAACCGACCCCTATTTTAATCTGTGTTGGACCGATCAATATACCAATAATCAAGTTTCCAGTCAACTGGTGGAATATGTTCTAGATAAGGCTAGAACATCGTTGTTAACCATGCCCTACTCGTCCGATAGAAGTGCCAATATTTTGGAAATCCAAGCGATACACAAGGCAGTAACAGACTAGGTTTTTAGCTCTAGTCCTTACAATAATGCTCTCTCATTCGGTAAGGATACCTTCCATAGTTCTACCTGAAAACAAATGAGGGATTTGGTCACCAAATGCAACGAGTCCAATTAACCAATTTTATTTAGGTCAAGTATTTTTAGCAGTCCCTTTTTAAATTTTTTGTCTTATTACTTTCTTTGAGTAGATTCAATACAAGCACCTAACGTTTTTTGTATTTTCTTTAAATTCCTATGCGATCCAAAATCAGATGGAGAGGATGGAAAAGCAATGCAAGGCGACACTAAGATGAAAATCTTACCTTAGTGCCTAAATGATGAATGCTCAATTATAAGACATACAGTGCTTCCCAACGCTCTCCATGTGGGATGAAAAACAAGAATTTACAAACCTAGACTATATGCAAGTATGCACACGGGAATCGTCCTAAGCAGGATATTGCTATAGGTGAAGAACCAAATGCTAAAAACAAAGGATGAAACCTAAGGTCCGGTCTTGGAGCCTCCCCAGTGCCCACCAAAATGGATCCTGTAAGCGTTGTGGAGAGCTATCTCGACACGCAGTTTCAAGATTAAGTGTTCAACAATTAATCAAACTAGGTCTAAACGTGAAGATTATAGGTGCATGCAAAGATGGTTCGTTGTTTGGACTCAATTTACACGATCAAGCAAACCTAAAATGCTAAGGGTTCGTTCCACAAAACAAAGAAAAATAAGGTGGAAAGCACAAGTCGCGGAAAACAAAGAAAATAAAGGGGAAAATAGAGAGAACAAAAAAGTAGAAGGTGAAGAAAATGTGAGAAAACTGCGGTGAGACCCCAAGTGAACAAACACTTAGAAATTGGGCCCAAGTGTCTAAAATCCAATGTATTTATATTATTACAAATTAATTGCAAAAATAAATCACTCTCTCACAAAAAGAAACAAAAAAATCTATGCTAGGATACTCTCTCTCTCTCAAGAGCCTCCTGCTCTCTCCTACCGGCTAAGCCAGAATAGCTGGCTCACTGTCCCAAGGTTGCATAGAATCACCTAGGAGATCCTCCTCGATCCATGTTCCCTCGCATGATGTTAAAAAGAGAAGATGCCAGATAATTCCAAAATTGACAATCAAATAAGAGGAAATAAATGGAAAAAATTGCTAAGCAGTATAAAAGACAAAAAACTACTCTACAACCCGATGCTCCATGGCAATGGCGTCATTTGTTGATTTGGATTTTGCAAGGGTCTAAAATGATATCCTTACAGAAGTGAAGATATGTTGTCGCTGAGGCGACCACTAGCAAGGCCTGAGGTCAAACAATAATTAACCCACACAATGAATAAGCAATTAATCAAATTGGGCTAAAATTTATTATACCCTACTAAAGATGTATAGTGACAATTATGTAGGGGTCGAATAAGTAGGGGTCGAACACATAAAATAAAGGTGTAGAGCAAATGAGATAAAAATCAACACATGAATTTATCTTTCAAACACTTAACAAATTTGTGGTTTTTGAAGGGTTTATAATTTTGTATATATTTTTATTTTAAATTTATATGTATTTTTAATTGTTTTAAATTTATAACTTTTATTTTCTTTTGATATTTTCTGATTTTTAATTTATTTTTCTTTTAGTAATATAATATAAGGATATATAAGGCTACATATATAATATGAGATAATATAATTATAAATACTACAAAAAATAATCAAAATACATGAAATAAATTTTTTTTGAAATTTTTATAATTTTTAATTTTTTTTGATTTTTGGGGAATTTTTGCTAAATTATATATTTTTAAAGTCGAAAATATCCCAAAACAAAGACTAAAAAAATAGGCTGAATTATTTCGGAATTTAAAAATAGGAATTAAAGTTAAAATTTTAAACAAATATTTTTAAATATTAAATATAGTAAAAATAAAATTCAGAAGCAGAAATAATTAGTTTTGGATTTTTTAGTGATTTTTAATATTTTTATAAACCATTTTGGATCTTTATAATTTTTATGATTTTTCTTTTCATATTTTTAAGGATTTTTTATCTGAAGTTAGAAAATACTAAAATAAACAAAATATATTTTTTTAGGAAATTTTTAAATGTTTTTTTTGGGATTTTATAAATCAATAAGGGACAAAAAGTTGCTCATTTTATTTTTTAAAAAAATAATAAAAGTACCTAAAATTAAAATGCAAAAATGTTGCGTGATTCTACAAGTAAGCAGTACTTAACTCTATTTCTTAAGAAGTTTTGGAGCATAGATGATATTTCTAATAAATAGAAAACTTGCAAAAAAATAATGAACTAACAAGGATGTAATTGTAATTGAAAATAAAGGCAAGGAATAAAATGTAAAATACCTAGAATTTTGTATTTAAAGTAAAAGTTTTGATATTAAAACGAAATAAAAAATATGGGAGGGCCTATCTGCAAAATGTCACCTCACGTGGGATGACACGTAAGGTTACGTGGCTAGGACCAAAGTATAATTACAAATAAGCACATGGTCTGTCTTGCAAATTTTACCAAAAGATTAACCACAAAAACAACTTACAGGACTTGATAATAAATAGCAAAAAGCAGGGGTTAAATCTATAATTTACCCCAAACGTGTGTGCTGGTCGACGGAGAGGATGAACTCACTTAACCACGTGTCATGTCCACAGCGGCCGATAGTGCTTTGTGGATGAGCAGTCCTGATCTAATCCTAGTTTTGATTTGACGGCTGAATAAGTGCTCGATCTATTGGCGAAGGTTGGAACTAGCGGCCCCCCTCAATCCGACGACTATTGCTTTCCACGAAAAAATGGAAGAATGTCTTCCTCCCTGTGCTTCGATCTTTCTATTCTCCAACTCCAGACCTCCTTAGATGCTGCAAAGTGACACAACGGATTCCTGGAAGTGTTCCGTGGCTCGTGGATCCTTCAGAAATGTTTGGAGACCTCGATATGAAATCAAGCGAGGTCTCAGACCTGGAGTCCTCGTTCTATCTTCAAAAGCCCCTACAAGGTTGATTTTTCCTTTTCTTTCCTACAGGAGTGCATTAGAGTAAAAAAGGTGAAGCCAAGGGTGGCTTTAGGAGGCGGAATGAGCATGAGATGAGTGGAGCGAGGATCTCCGGTGAAGGACGGTGGGTGGAGATCCGACTCTTCGATATGTGCAAGATCGAGGTGAATGGTGATGCTCGGGGTGCTCAGAAGGCACAGAGGAAAAGAATGAGGGCTTGAGGCGAGGCGGAGCGAGTTGGGTATGGTCGGAAGCAGGCGGAGGAGTCGTAGCTACGGCGAGAGATGGAATTGGAAAATATGGCGAAATAAATGAAATAAAACAAAACTAAGGACAGAACTACACTAAGGCTATGCTAAAGAATGAAAGAAACGAAGGAAAATAGAAGCTCACCGTGTCTATCGTATTAGAAGCAGAGCTCCGGGCAGAGGATGGTGGGGGTGCTGGACCACTTCGATTCGACGCCCAACGACATGCTTAAGATGATGATTGTCTTCTTGATGTCACTAGGAAGGGATTTTGATGCTCAAATCTAGGGTTCACAGGTGGAAGAAGGATCGAGGATCCATTGAAGGTCGAGGCGATGCCTTATACCTGGGTGACTACGTCGGGGAATGGTGCTCTATGTAGAGGCACGTCATCTAAGGAATGCTAGTGGTGTGAATGGTGGATGATGAGGAGGAGAATCCAAGAAGACCTCGACTCTAAATAGGGAAGGATCCTTCGCGAAAAATCGAGGACGATAGGTCAAGGCGAGGTTCTGATTAGTCCCAGCCTGGGTCAGAGGAGTTGACCCAGGTCAATAGATGGCATGGCCTAATTGGGCCACGTCATTCGCAAAAAAGACAAAAATGAAGTAAAAATAAAAATAAATTAAAATAAATTAGTAAATATTTTTATTAATTTTTGGTTAAAAAATAAAAACGGTTTATTATTTTATGTAGTATTTTATTATGATTTTTTTCATTTATATATCTTTATTTATAACAAGATACTTTTTAGGGTTTCATTTATAGGTATATTTACCTATGTTTTGAGTATTTTATTTTGTTTTTTGAATTCATTATATTATTTTCATAATTATATATTTATAAATTATTATATATATTATATTTTTCTGATATATTGTGTACATTTAAATAGATGGGGGTATTAAATATGTAGATGGGGGTATTAAATATGTAGGTGTGAGAATAGATATTTCATCTATGTATTTATATATGCTATATTATTTTTGTGTTTTCTCGGTAATTTTATTCTATTCTAAATATGTACATATATTATCAATAAAAAATATAAAAATAATAAAGAATAAATAAAATGAATATTTTATTCGGGTATACTATACATTAATTCACACCTTAACTCCAAATTAAATGAAATCACCTTCACTAAATAGCTTATTAAAAGTTATATACATTTAAAGTTATTTTGATGCATTTGGAGTTTTTATTGAGGAGATATGGGTCTGGAAAGTTTGGGCTTTAGCTTTATTTAGAGTATAAAAGGTACACTATATATTATTTTTATATGAAATTAATTTTATATTTTTATCTACAACTTTCATGTACAAATTTTCTTTATTTGATGTATAGAAAATAAAAAATAAAACAGGAACCAAAAATGATATATTTATGAATAAATGAATGGGAATTTTAATGGATTTTTGGCCCTTATATCCCCCTACTTTATTCCTTGTCGACCCAGTCATCAAGATGCCTAGGTCTCGGGGTTTAGGGTCATAAAGTACCTTTGGCATATTATTCTTGCTCTTTTCTTTTCTTTACTCTGTAATTTTGGCATTAAAAACTATATTTTATATACAATAAATGAAATAGATAAATAATATTAATTTGTACATAATAATGTTATTTACATGCATTAGCTTGGTTTTTAAGGTCAAAATGATAGAATAAAGGTGATGAAACGGAGATTCATCACCCCTACTATACTTTTCTATTATACATCTATTTGTAGTTTATGAATCCACGATTCATTAACATTCTATCTGCATTTTGTCTTAAAACCCATAACAAATACATGTAAATATCCATTAAATTTCACTTTTTAACAAAATCCCATTCAAGAATAAAAATGCATTATTATGCATTAAAATCATGTAAATAACCAAAAGAATAAAAATAAATAAAATAAAAATAAAGGCAAATTGTAGACATGTATATATGTACAATATGACTTGTAAAAATAATTATAGCCGAAAGATATATTTATAACCTAATCTCCGAGACCAAGTCAGCATGGATTGGTTGCCAAATAAATAAGTAGGGGGAGATAAGGAAGAAAACAAATAAAAATAACTAATTTCACACTTCACACATTCTCCATTAATTATCCAATAAATATCAAAACTTGAAAGGTTTTTTATTAATTCATACGAAAATATTTTTCACCAAACTCTTTTCTCAATTATTTTTAAAAATGTATAGAACAATATAAACATAAGTTAAAATAATATCTTGTATTTATGCTAAGAAATCCAACTTCTAAATTCTCAAATCCAAACTTCCAAACATCGTAATTTTCTCAAACGAACTCCAATTTCACTCTTCTCATCTTTAAAGTTCATAGAATAATAATCTCTAATTAATGAAGGTGATTTCACTAAAATCGGAGTCTGTTTGCAAAAAGTCAGTTTTGGGACATAACCACACATGGGTTTCTGGGCTATTTATTTTATTCAAACCTACATTATTTATTATTTTAATGATTTCTATGAATTCTAATTATTTTCTTGATCTTGTATTTTAACCCTAATTTATTTCATAATTTTTGGAGATTATTTATTATTTTAAATGAATCAAAAATCCTAATTTATAGGTATAAATGAACTATATAACTTATACTTGTATTTATTAATGTATCTAAATTAATTTATTAAAAGCCACAAAAATTTTGTATATACTTTATTTATTAACCTAATAATTATGAAAATACAAAATTAATATACTATTTTTAATTTATTAAGTTACAAATACAAAACCTATTTATTAAGTATTATTTATACTTATTTATTGATATAATATTTATATTTCATATTAAAATTATTAATCTTATAATTTAGATATTTTAATTATCTACAATCTTTGTTTTTATACCTAATTAAAATAATGCCATTTACTATATAATTCTTATTTAATAAAGGATTTCTTCAACTTAGCCAACCAGGTGCTCACACGTGTCAACACCTGGGACCTTCTTCCCTAAGAAGCCAGGCCGGCGAGTTTGTTCCAACCACCCAACTTTGCCCTTTTCTCCAAGCTAACTCCTAACCTCCTCCTCCATTCTAAACCCTCAATCCTATACCTCTAACCACTCTCTCTCACGTCCACCCTTGATCTACTAACAAACCTCCATAGATCGCCTATAAAATCACCTCAAAGATCACCATTTCCAACTAATCAATCCTAAGCATAGGCTTCCACATACACTTGGCCGATCCACCACCTTCACTGTCGTGCTCCGCCCTGACGAGGAGGTGACAGCTCCATCCAAGGCCACCGTGTGGAAGAAGGGAGACCGGAGAAGGGTTCCAAGGTCTTCGTCACCTTGTATCACAACCAGCGTCGCCGCGTCGAGCTCCGGAGTACCATCCATTGAGCTATCACCATGAGGTTCTACACTTCCAATCCCCAGGTAATCATCCATCCTTTCCGCTTTTATTTTTGGACATCCATGCCGTGATTAGCGTTGTTAGTCATGTGATTAGGATCCTTAATCATCAGTGTTAGACACCACTCCTAAATTCCTCTCAAAATCAATTCAACCCATTCCATTTCATTGTCCATTTCTTGCATTTTCATTGCTACATCTATTCTGGAAACGAATCATAGATCTGCAAAAATCTTTATTACTTTGACGGATTCCATCAAGAATCGAGTAGAAATATCTTCATTTTCAGGTCCATCATCTATTTGGAGCTTCATTTCAATCATCAGGAGCTTTAAAAGATCAAAAAAAGATCATATCACAAGATGCCTTTATCAGCTTCAGGCTAGTTGGACCACCATCTTCCTCGACAAACAACCACCACATCGGACCACCTACGGTGGAGTTCCACCGTAGGCGAGCTCAAGGGGTGAAGGCATCACCGCTCTGGCCCTACCAGAGGCTCAAGCTACTCGCCATTCGACGGGAAGAAGTCGGAGAAAGATCCCTCGTCACCAGCCGCACGGAAGAACTGAAGAACATCAAGAATGCTGGAACATACAGGTGGACGAGATGTGGCATAATCAGAAGGCCCAGATCGTAGGAACACTTCTAATCTCAACCGCTCAAGACGAACCGGTAAAAGAATTGCATCTTAAACCCAGAAGAGTTCCAGAATTACAAGCGCTCCATAGATTTCCAGAAATTGCATTTAGGTCCCCACACGGGGACCTAAATGCAATAAAACTTCTTTTTCTGTGCATTTAGTCCCTACGAGGGACCTTTTTGTAATAGGACAAATAACTTTTCTTTCAGTTGTGCCCCTGGCTTGTGGGGGTATTTTAAATTTTTATTTTGTTGTATTTTTCTTTGAATTTTCTAGGGTAGTTACATAACTACCCCAACAACCTTTCTAGCTATTTTTTGTGGATTTCAATCACTTAGTTTTATCGATTTGATTTTCGTAAGATAGAGTTAGTTTCGAGTCTTTTATTGAGTCTTTTTGTAAAATCAAGAATAATGTGAATATCTTCTAGATTTGTTTCTTTTATCGAAAATCGAAGTATTAATATTATGCCTCTATAAGTTCGACCCAGGCACACTTACCTAGCTAAATAACATAGTGTAGACAAAATAGGAGAGAGAAGCCGCATATTCTCATTTTCTCTCTCTCCCATTTCGTTGATTTTTGTTTGATAAATCAAGTCTCATTTTACGGTTATTTCTACATCGACAACTCTATATCAATTAACCGTTGGTTGGATATTACGTTATCAAAATGGCACTGTTGCCGAGGAAGCGTTATTTTTACATCGGTTTTTACTTTAATTTCGAAAATTTCTGATATTCTTGGTTTTACAAATTTTGTTTCTTGCTCAATTTTCATTTGTTTTTGTTTTATAGCTTTTTCTTCGGTTTTTACGGCATTTCATGTTTCTTCGAATTTCATTCAATTTTTTTGATTGATTTTTTACGGCTTTTCATGTGTCTCGCTTTTTCTCTAACTAATTTTTACAGGACCACAGGTTCAGCCGGCTACCTCGGAAACCAAAGTAATTGAAAGTGTAGAAATCGACCCCTTCTCTCACGGGTCGGTTGATGAGGGAAGACTTAGCTAGGGTTTTTCTTGTAATATTTTTTGTAAAAAATTTTAAGGGCACTTGCCCGTGTTTTTGTATTTTGTAGAAAGGGGTCCTGTACGGGCATCCTGACTTGTACATTCCCTTCCTTTTTCTCAGAGTCTGCTTCATTGAGTGTCATGCATTCGGAGGAGTAGGGCACCCACCGCGGTTTTTCTCGCATCGTCGGTTTTCCGCGATTTTTCACGAGGATAGATGCGCGCTTATGTGTTTTTTTTTATTTTTGATTTTTTTCCTATCTTCTTGTGCCTTCGTAGTTAGTTCTAGGACTTGCAACCTAGGTGCATGTTTTTAAGGTAAATAAAAATAAAAAAATGGTTAGACGTTTGTCTAAAAAATCCAAAAAAAAGAGAAAATCGAAAATAAAACCGACATTGCTTAAATATCTGACCCTAAAAGAAACGTAAGGATCTTTTGCTTTGTGAGAGTAATCCTCGCACTTCAACTACAGGTACACTTCCATATGTTGTGAGTGAGGGATGGCACTTAAGGATAGAGCCAGAGTATGTGTTTCCTACGAAATACTACTTAGTCCATACACCTAATCACTGTTCTACAGTGGGTATGATTAGGTAGCCGAAAACGGTCTGGGTTTATTTAGTAGAGTGGGGGGTTTAGAGGATACTACGTAAGGCTCTGTCCTCAAGTAATACGGGTAGCCATAAATGGCATGTACTTACTCCCATACTGGCTGGGAATAAGTGGTTTTCTTTAAGGGCTCGGGACAGTGCTTCAAGGAAATTCTGAGCACCCATCAGCTCACGATAATTTGTGAATCTACTTGAATGCCAAAATAACCCTAAAACTGACAAGATAAACGACTGATCTCTTACGGTCATCATCGGGTTGTGTTGGTGAATACGGGGTTTACTCTGTCTTTGCTTGTAAAGCGTGAGTTGTCGTATCTCATATGTCTTCTCCCATATCTCTTGATTTGATATCGTGCTCTCCCGATCATTCAATTTACATCGAAGATGACGACCCACCAGCTATTTTGCTCAGACTTCGTGAGCTCTCGATCTTTCACCATCCGTCGTACGTCTTCACAGGCTCGGGATGACACTCTTCCCGAGACAGTCCCATCTGATCCCGAGGAGAGTCAGGCCTAGACTCCCTCGCCTTGCATCCCATCTTTTGAGGCAGACCCCTGCCTCAATTTATCATCGCTTTCTCCTACCAACTTTTCACTGAGTTCTTAAGAGACTTTTTCCTTCCCATAAGATTCTAAGGAAATGGCTCTAGGGAAGGGACCAGTCGAGGACAGAACCGCGGAGGACCGATAGACTAGAGAGACACATGTTGATGGAAGACCGGATCCAGTCGTAGATAGCACAACCAAGATTCTCGATACGTTGCAGCAGATTAATATTCAGATTCGAGACGAGTTCAGAGTGAAGAATGATTTGCAAGTTGAGATCGTTGTGCTCAGAGCAGGAGTCGAGAACCCACTGCCACCTGTCGTGGTTCCCATGACACTCAGAGATGAGAATGACCCGGGTGCCAGAACTCTACATCATTGTATTCGGTTGCCACCGAATCAGGGGCCATACGAGTTACGTCCATCATTCATCTCACTGCTTCCCAAGTTTTATGGGAATATCGTAGAGCAGTCGTTTACCCTTTTGCAATAATTTGAGATGATCTGTGGTACGGCTAATTATCCTGAAGTTATGCAGGAGGTCGTTCGCCTCAAAGCCTTCCCCTTCACCTTAGCAGATAAGGCGCTTTACTAGCTCAGTCATTTGGGGAGAGAGATTTCTACGTGGACTGACATGAATTCCATGTTCCTGCGTAAATTTTTCCTCTCGGACGAACAAACATGATGAGGAGCCAGATCTCCAACTTTACTCAGTTGCTGAACAAATTATTCCACGAGACGTGGGATCGATTCAAGGATCTTACCGAGAGATGTCCTCATCATGAGATTCCATTGAAGGTGCTTGTTCAGAACTTTTTTGGAGGACTCTATCTTGATATACAAGGGCTTGTATGTGCTGCATGTGGCGGCAGCTATCTTAATCGGGATGCCGTGTCTGTCTGGTCCATCTTCGAGGGATGGTATAGAACTCGAGAGTCGTCGGCTCTACTCGGGCATTCCAGAAGGCCCCTCAGCCACCACATCACCGAGAGCATCATAAGGTGGCAAACATTTCAGACTTTGGATCCAATACTAATATGTGTTATATCAGTGAGAAGTTAACGTTGGTGGATGTGATTCAGAAGCAAGTTCAGGTGTAGCCGATGCAAAAGTTGGAGAAACTCTCATCATTGCCTCAGCAACTGAGTGATCTTACGAAGAAGGTGACAGAACCGCAGCTTCAGTATCAGCAAGCTCAAGCTTCTTCGACCGCACAACCTACTCAGAGATCTTTACCCGCTCCGCCCGCCTGGTAGATCCATTTCATCTAGAGCGAGCCGTTAACTCTATAGATTGATTGGTCCGAGGAACAGTCTCATGCCAATCCCAACCAGATCACAAGTTCGGGAGATATTGATGTTGAGTCTCAAGCCACTATTGAGATCAACAGAATATGGTACGCTCCGATTCAGTCAGCTTCACAATTTACTTCTCCGACCGTACATCACTAGCAGCAGCGACAGCACTATCCACAACATGGACGTCAGCACTATCAACACCGACAGTACTACACGCAGCAGTAGTCTCACCAGAACGTCTATCAGAGACTACATTCTATTCATCATCCTGCTCTGCAATCACAACCCAATTATCACAAGCAGCATCAACAGTCTCCATATACGCCACAACGATCTCCTCAGCAGTACGCTCCGCAACAGTAGATGCAGCGACAAGAGAGAGTCGAGACTCAGGGTTACCGCACCGAACCAGAAATATCTTCGCAAGCCTTGGCACTGAACCAGATCATGGACATGCTGAGCACGCTCCAGATCGCGAACAAGATAGAGATGGAGCAGGTTAACCATCGTCTTGATGAGTTAACCGCACCCAAGACTACTCTCCCCGCACAACCTCAGATGAACCCAAATAACAAAAGGAGGCACCCAGATCAGGTAGACGACACAACATGTACGATCTCTTTTCCCGAATTTTTATCTAACTTTATTCGTCTCAGGAGCGGTAGATCACCACAAGCACTTGCTTGGGAGGAGGATACAACACAGGAAGAGGAGCGAAAGCCATACCAAGATACGCAGGCTGAGGAGGACAAAGACAATGACAGGGATCAACCACTCAATGATTAGGGAGAAGGAAGCGATGTTGAGATGGTCGATATAGACTTAGGCGAATTAGACGACGACACCAAGATAGGCTATGAAGACACGCCCGAAGTTGATGTGTCCTTTCTTATTTTAGAGAGTTTTCTAGATAATTTTGAAACTCTCGATGTACAAGCTTATCCCGATTGGAATAAAAAAGAAAATTTTATTCCTGAAATTGTTCCTTTTCTCGGTGCTTTGTATGGAAAAGGAAATAAAAAAACACAAAAAGAATATTCTCACTCAAGAAACTGATCGTCCACTGAAAGATCATATTTTCATGAAGATTCTACTTCACAATGCCTTGAATCATTTTCCTACACTCAAGAATCAGTTGAGGAACAGATGCACAACATGTAGGAAAAAGAGATCACGAGTTGAGAAACATGTATTGACCAAGACGACTTCATGTCCTATTCGGAATAAGGTACCAAAGAAGAAAAGATATTCTGGAGCTCAATATGTCACATGTCAGATTGAAGATGCTGCATTTCATCATACTCTCTTAGATAATGGTTCCTTGATCAATTTACTTCCATCCTCTTTGCTTGATAAGCTCAAGCTAGGTCCTCTCTACAAATCACGAGTGATACATCAGTTTGCATATCGATCTGGGAAGAGACCTTGAGGTATGCTGAGGAACATTATCGTGACCATTCAGGGCTTGCAGTTTCTAGTGGACTTTACCGTCCTAAACATGACGTGCCCGACGTGGTTACATCTTGCTCCAATCGTTCTCGGGAGACCCTTCTTGCGGATAGCAAGAGCATTCTTTGACTATGATGTTGGGAGAGTATCATTCCGTACATATAATGGAGAGATACACATTGAGATGGTGAGAGAATGTAGCAGTCCTAGATCAATATTTTCATTTACTTCAGAGGACACCAGTCTTGCATAGGATTGTCATAACATAGATGAGACACAGTCTCTTGATCTTGAGAGCGTTTATATTGATACCCACGATATCCTACATGAGGATGGGGTAGAAAACATGGTACCTAATTCTGCAGATGACTGTTCATATACAGATATAGAGTTCAAATCAGATCCAGATGAGCAGTTAGTAGCAGTAGACATCTCAGTGCCGCAGATTGAGAGTACACATATTCCAGCACGAGAGTCTATTCAGCGTAGAGAGTCGGATGGTGTAATGGTTACAAATATAGACACCTTATGTAGTCCGAATCCAGAGACGCATACCTCAGAAAAGATAGCTATATCACATACATAGGTCATTTACAGAGACATCTCTACTTGTTCAGCCAAGGATTGGTACACACATAAAAAGCAGAAGATTCAATATGACCCTGGTTGAAGTGATCTACTTTGTACAAGATGCATGACTACTTTTCCACTTCATCTCATCCTGTACAGAGAATCGTGAAGCCATTCGATTTTCTGGAGTACATACATGTATATCCTCTATAGATCACAATCGTCCCCATTTTTGTTCGTGATCCTAAGTATAGGGGGGACCGATTGCCCACCGATTCTCGTTTTCGATTTTTTATCTTTTCACTTTTCTTTTGTATATCCTTTCTTTTACTCTAATCACTGGTCCCTGATTTTGGCCACACTCTTTTCTACACTTAGGATGCCTTATTCTAAGTATAGGGGGCACCACATGATTTCGATGATTTCGTTATTCTTATTCTTTTTGTTCTTTCGGTTGTATATTCTTTTCCCTCAGTCACCTCGTTTTTAATCTACTATACTTATGATAACCTGATCGCAAGTATAGGGGGATCGACTGACTTCACATCACTTATTCTTTTTCACCCACTTTTACTTAGCACGAGTTATGTCCTCCTTTTTCTCTTTTGATGCTATGAGGACATAGCACAAGCTAAGTATAGGGGGTGCGTATATATTTTATATATACTTTTGTCCATATCTTGTACTTTTATGTATTTTCTATATCTATAAAATCCATAAAAAGTGGGTGAGGGTAATTTAAAATCCACCTATTAAATTAAATTATCTATAAAATCCTTGTAAATAAGTGAAATATGATTAAAATCCTTATTTAAAATTCTTAATTTAAAATGTGTATTTAAAATATGTATAACAATTATTTAAAATTATACATATTAAAATATGTGTAATTCATTTAAGCCTTGTAAAAACTTTTGTATATAAAATTTGTATAATACATTAGTTATTTAATCCAGATAAAATATGGGTAATTTATCTTATACGATTCTTGTGCATAAACTTGTTTATAAAAATCATAAAATCCATTAAAAAATATAAAGTCTAAAATCCATAAAATTTACAAAATCCTCAAAAACCATAAAATGAGTAAAATTCAGAAAATGTACTTCACAAAAACATGGTTGCATTTGCATTAGCATTTTTCAGAATAAGTTTGATTTTTAGACTAAAGATTGGGAAAAGTCTGAAGGATGGAGCTTGATTACGGCTTTTGACGATCATTGTAAGGAGCCTAGTTAGGAAATGGAATTTAGACTCTTCAGGTCTTTGACTTAAATCTTTCGGTTCCATGAGACCATGTTTGGGAAGTCAACTCGAAAAGTGCCTAAGTAGAACACTTGGTGCCATCCGTATAACTCTTCATCAGTGAACCAATTTTGGACACAAGCACTTTGCACTTATCTCGACTTGCATGGAGTTGCGAAGGGAAATCCATCTTGGTAGTGTGTTTCTATCATTATTTTTTCGGCATTGACGTCTAAAGACGGGAGAGATTGGGGTTGTGATAGTTGCTTCGGATGGGGGAAGGATCTGCTGACACAATTTTTTCAAGAGCTCAAAAAATGGGTGGAACAAAAAGATGCTATATCCGTCAAAGCACAAAGAGATGAATGCAGTGCATGCAAAAAAACAAAGTCAATTCAAAGAAGAAGCCACCAAATACAAATACGACCACAATGGTCCGTGCTTCCACCAAAAAGCAAGCACATCTTAGTGAAGACTTAGCTACACCGGTTGGGCTTCACAAGGAGATGTGTCTACACCGATCGCACTCCAGTTCTTTTCTCATTCTTCTACTTCCTCTCTATATTCGATTGTGGACATAGCACAAACTGACCTCAGAAGGGAATACCTCCCTCCCTGAGGAAAGAGTAGCTGGATGAGGAACCAATAGGAGTGTATGGCTGGGATGGGCAGTTTCTTCGCTTCTTTCAAAGCGGGAAGAGCTAAAACAATTAACACGCAGTACATGTTGATTTCTAGGTTGATAGAGTTTTTGATATGAATGAGTGGATCTGAACTGGATATTGAGGTAAACTTAAACAAGGATTTGTGGAACTTGAGGATTATTGAAGTTAAAATCCTAATCTAGTTAAGGCTCCAACAAAATGCTTGTTTCAGGTCGATCGAGCTATGTCCTTCGACCGTTCTCATGAATTGGTTTAGGAAAACAAATTCATTCTAACTTTCTTTCTTTTCCCCTTATTTTTCAAATAAGTGTTTGCTAAGAGACTAGCAAAGTTTAAGTATAGGGGGTTGATGAATACACGATTCATTAACATTCTGCCTGCATTTTGTCTTAAAACCCTTAACAAATACATGTAAATATCCATTAAATTTCACTTTTTAACAAAATCTCATTCATGAAAAAAATGCATTATTATGCATTAAAATCATGTAAATAAATAAAAGAATAAAAATAAAGAAAATAAAAATAAAGGCAAATTGTAGACATGTATATATATGTACAATTTTACTTGTAAAAATAAATATAGCTGAAAATACATATATAACCTAATCTCTGAGACCAAGTCAGCATGGATTGGTCGACAAATAAATAAATAGGGGGAGATAAGGAAGAAAACAAATAAAAATAATTAATTTCACACTTCATACATTCTCCATTAATTATCCAATAAATATCAAAACTTTAAAGATTTTAAATTAATTCATGTGAATATATTTTTCACCAAACTCTTTTTTCTAATTATTTCTAGAAATTATATAAAATATAAAAATAAGTTGAAAATGTTACCTTCTATATATGCCATGAAATCCAACTTGTAAATTCTCAAAATCCAAACTTCCAAACATCATAACTTTCTCATACGAACTCCAATTTCACTTTACTCACCTTAAAAGTTCATAAAATAATAATCTCTAATTAATGAAGTGATTTCACTAAAATCAGAGTCCGTTTGCAAAAAGTCGATTCTGGGACCTAACCACAACTGGGTTTCTGGGCTATTTATTTTATTTAGACTACATTATTTCTTATTTTAATAATTTTTGTGATTTCCAAATATTTTTCGATCTTGTATTTTAACCCTAATTTATTTCATAATTTTTGGAGATTATTTATTATTTTAAATAAATCAAAAACCTTAATTTATAGGTATAAATGAACTACATAACTTATACTTGTATTTATTAATCTATCTAAATTAATTTATTAAAACCCACAAATTTTTGTGTAATTAAGAAAATACAAAATTAATATACTATTTTTTAATTTGTTAAGTTAAAAATACAAAACCTATTTATGAAGTATTATTTGTACTTATTTATTAATATAATATTTATATTTCATAAAATAGTTTTTATTTATTACAATTAAATATACTATAATTTAGATATTTTAATTATCTACATTTTTCATTTTTATACCTATTTAAAATAATGATATTTACTATTTAATTCCTTTTTAATAAAGGATTTCTTGAACCTGATCAACCAGGTGCTGACACGTGTCAGCACCAGGACGTTCTTCCCCAAAAGCTACGTTGGCGAGTTTGTTCCAACCACCGGACTTTGCCTTTTTCTCCAAGCTAACTCCTAACCTCCTCCATTCTAAACCCTCGATTCTACACCTCTAACTACCATCTCTCATGCACACCCTTGATCTACTAACAAACCTCCATAGATCGCCTATAAAATCACCTCAAAGATTGCCATTTCCAACTAATCAATCCTAAGCCTAGGCTTCCAGGTACACTTGGCCGATCCACCACCTTCACCTCCATGCGCCACCCTGACTAGGAGGTGACAGCTATGTCCAAGGCCACCGCATGGAAGAAGGGAGATCGGAGGAGGGTTCCACGGTCTTCATCACCTTGTATTGTAGCCATCGTCGCCGCATCGAGCTCCGGAGTACCGGTCATTGAGCTATCACCAGGAGGTTCTACACTTCCAATCCCCAAGTAATCATTCATACTTTCCCCTTTTATTTTTAGATATTCGTGTCGTGATTAGAGTTGTTAGTCATGTAATTAGGATCCTAAATAATCAGTGTTAGACGACGCTCCTTAATTACTCTCAAAATCGATTCAACCCATTCCATTTCACTCTCCATTTCTCGCATTTTCACAGCTACACCTATTGTGGAAACGAATCTAAGATCTTCAAAAATCTTTATAACTTTGACTGATTCCATCGAGAATCGAGTAGAAATATCTTCATTACAGGTCCATCGTCTATCTGGAGCATCATTTCAATCATCTGGAGCTTTAAAAGAACAAAGAAATATCAAATCACAAGATGCCTTTATCAGCTTCAGGCTGGTTAGACCACCATCTTCCTCGACGAACAACCACCGCATGGGACCACCTACGGCGGAGTTCCACCACAGGTGAGCTCGAGGGGTGAAGGCGTCACCCCTCTGGCCCTGTCGGAGGCTCAAGCTACTCACCATTTGACGGGAAGAAGTCGGGGAAAAATCCCTCATCGCCAGCCGCGCTGAAGAACTGAAGAACATCAAGAACGCCAGAATGCACTGGTGGGCTACACGTGGCATAATCAGACAGCCCAGATCGTAGGATCACTTCTAATCTCAGTCACTCAGGACGAACCGGTAGAAGAATTACATCTTAAACCCAGAAGAGTTCTAGAATTACAAGCGCTCTGTAGATTTCTAGAAATTGCATTTAGGTCCCTGCGTGAGGTCCTAAATGCAATAAAACTTCTTTTTCTTTGCAGTTTACTCCCTACCAGGGACCTTTTTGTAACTGGACAAATAACTTTTCTTTCAGTTGTACCCCTGGCTTGTAGGGGTATTTTAAACCCTTATTTTGTTGTATTTTTCTTTAAATTTTCTTGGGTAGTTACGCAACTACCCAGCAACCTTTCTAGCTATTTTTCGTGGATTTCCATCTCTTAGTTTTATCAATTTGATTTTTGTTAGATGGAGTTAGTTTCGAGTCTTTTATTGAGTCTTTTGTAAAATCTAGAATAAAGTGAATATTTTCGAGATTCGTTTCTTTTATCGAAAATCGAAATATTAATATTCTGCCTCCTCGAGCTCGATCCAGGCACACTTACCTGGCTAAATAACATAGTATAGACAAAATAGGAGAGAGAGAGAAGCTGCATATTCTCATTTTCTCTCTCTTCCCTATTTCGTTGATTTTTGTTTGATAAATCTAGTCCGATTTCACGGCTATTACTACATCGACAACTCTATATCAATTAACTGCTGATTGGATGTTGTGTTATCAGTAGGGTATAATAAATTTCATTCACACTTTCCTGCTTTGCTTGATCTATGCATTGTGTGGGTTAATTGTTGTTCGATTTGACATTTGTGAGCGGTCGCCTCATCGATATTTTATCTTCGCATTCCATGAGGGAATTATTTTAGACCCTCGCAAAAGTCATCTCAACATTGGGTGACATGTTGCTTAGCACATAGAGGAGTCAACACATGATGTTCAACCTTAGTACTTGTGTATCTTTAGCCCAGTGCTTCGAGTGTTGGCCAAATAGTTATGGTTGGTGTTCCCTATTTTAGTTATTTACTTAGGCGTAACACTCGCGTACTAGCTGACATACGCCACATTTGTTGCTATTCCAAGTGGAAGCACTAAGAGGGGAGTTCTAGGAAATTGTGGTTATTTATGTTAGGAAATGAATTAAGTCTCATGTTATAAGGAGGAGTGAGATAGTCGCATGAATTCTGACTATGGTATGAATGATCTTATTGATCAGTGCCTTAACCCGTGCCCTATGCCATTGTGGACTCTTACACATGGGTAGTGGACTTGGACGGTTTGCGATGATTCACGGGTCGGAAATCGGTGAAGTAATTGGGGTTATGATGAATCAAGTGGAATACTTTGGAGTTTTACATGGAGTTACACCATGGAATAGGAATCTAGAGTACTTGTTGGAAACTTAGTTAGGATTCATTGTACCCCACCTGCATGCCTACAGAGGCACTCCAACCCTAAGGATTCCTTATTAGAGTCTTTGTGTGCGTTCTCGCATGGACCAAGACTACAGATTTCTTTGTGAGGACAGTTTATCCAGTTGTTTTCTTTTGGACACTTTCTTAGCACCTTACCTGATGTAGTTTTAGCATCATATTGGGCAACTTTGCTTATTACGTTCCTTTGTGTTGGATCTGTAGGTTCTCAGGAGCAGCCGCAATAGTGAGCAGCTCGTTCTTGGAGTTACTTCTTTTTAGCAGCTATACGGTTTCTTTTTGTAGTATGGTACTTGTAGCTAGTTTATCGTTGTCTTTCTTTACTTGTAGTTTTTTAGAGACTTGTGATATGTAATGTGTATTGTGGGCACACTTTTGATGCAGACATGGTACATGTGAACTTTTTGTGGACATGTATTGTAACTAATGATGGATATATTGTGAATGGAAAAGAAATTGTAAATTCCAATCTTTGTGCCGATCTCTCCTTCTTATATTTCATTATGTGTTTCGAAGGTTGGGAATGTATGTGCATGGAAATCGCTTTGTCAAGTATCGGGATCCTCGAAGGATGGCCATCATAACACACTTCCATCTTTTATTTGTGCATCTTTCTACTAATCTACACATGGGAAACTAGCCAATGAGTGCCTCGCCACCATAGAGCCTTTTTTTGGTAGGTCATTGGAAGTTACATAGAAGGCCGAAGTTGGTCGTAATAGTGTGATGTGGCTTGGATGAACGAGAGAAATCGATGGGGATAAAATCAGAATCATAAGCACGTGGAGGAACTACTGACAATCATTCAAAAAGATATAGGTTGTTAACTAAATAAGCTTAAAAACAAGCAACTACAAAGAAAGAGATATAACAATATTGCCTAAACAGAAAATCCTCTCAATGGTTTTCGAGTAAACATATAAGATGCTATTTTCAATCTATCCCAAGGAAAAAGATCTCCCAGGAAATAGCTGTAGGAAGGTGGGATCAAGCATCAAAGATAATAATAATTTTTTAACACGACGGACCAATTAAATTTGAAGGGAAAACAGATGGCCGATAAATCTTGCATCTATATGATATTACGAGGGAAAGCAGCTGCAGGAGGAAGAAATTGCAAAAGATGTGTATCGCAATACTTACCTTCCATCTCTTTTGCAAGGAAAAAAGTCAGGGTCAAGGAACACGTCTATTTAATACTAATAATCCTCCACCTACTAACTGAGCACAAACCCTCCAAGAGCGCAGAGAATGGCAGCCAACAGGCAGCACTTCACTACACAGTCCGCTTCCATTCTTCCCCCGTCCCTCCTTATAAACATGGCCTCGTATATGGGCAAGCAATTCACCACCACGAAGCCGCACAACATCAGCTGCACCATCACATCCCCCGGACTGCTTGCATCCCTTGTCAACCCCACCACTAATGCCACGAGGTTGATGATGGCAATCGTCCCTATGGATATCGTAAACGGGGACGTCGGTATGAGTTCAAACAGACCTTCCTGATACCTGGTGCTTTGGTTGGGATCTGCCATCTTGCAGGTGACGTTGAAGCCGAGACCCGGGAAGCCGAAATGCTTTAGGACATATTCAAGTGAGCCCATGGGGAAGGCCGTGACTCCACGGATCAGCCACATCCTCTGGCTATTCCACCACCTTCGGTAGGTTCCTCCTGCTATCAGGTGATCTACAAGGTCTTTGGCGTAGGCCGCCATAAAGAGGTAGACGTAGACCATGCTGCGTGGATCACTTGCCTAGTTGGAAACAAATGATATATGTTACCCAAGCAGAAGTGAAACTTATATTGGAGCGAAAAAACCCGTGCTTTGTGGATATACAACCCGACCTAAAGTTTCTTTCATGCTGGTAGGTAATTGCTAACGGTGGGATGAATTTAGTGACATAAGAGAAAAAAGAGTCGAAAATAGGAAGACGCCTTTTACGACTACTGATTGTAATGCAGTTACTTTTCTTTAACCCCTAAAAATCTGTAGGGATTGCTACTCGTTAAAGTAACGTGATAATAACAAAAATGAAGGTTATCAACTCAAATTTCATTCATGATTAATGATCAAGTTGTCAGCATCTAACGACTTCCTTTCTAGTAGTTCTTATTTTCAAAAGGAACTATAAGTCTATTTGTGGTCCTCTCTACTGTAGATGTAAGAAGAAAAACTGACAGAAAAGACGGCGAAATATACTGTAAAAGACCATACTAACGACCCGCTAAATCAATGATTATTCCTTGTACATTTTTCTTTCGGATATCATATAACATAAAATACTACCTGGTGAGAGATCGATAAAAGCGAATGGCAGGTACATCAAGCATAAATTAGCTGATTGGGATATATATAGTTCAACTGAAAATGATATGCAGACTAACCTTGGGCAGCAATTGGTGTCCGTAGAGCAGTGCAATCTGTGGGAAAGTGCCGTATATAAGGATGGGGATGCACCAGAAGGGCCAGAAAGCATAATGAGCATAGCACATTCCGACGAGGAACATGGAATTCTTGAAGCCGAGGATAAGGGGGCAATGCCGCGAGATGGCCACCTCGAGAAGCCCCACAACCCACCTCCTTACCTGGCTCAGGGAGTCATTGAGTGTTGTGGGGGCGTGCCCTAAAAACGCCGCCCTCCGTGGGTTGCAGAGAACAGATCTCCACCTTTGGCAGTGCAGCACCAGCCCCGTGTAGTAGTCCTCCACCAGGGAACCATACCGGAAACCCACCTGCAACATTAATGGATTCTTGATCACTGCCAATGATTTCCGACCGTGCACCTATATATAGAGAGAGGAAAGGGATCCTACTCCATGAAGTAGGTAACTTACTTACTCCACTTTCTTTTTTTCAAAATTTTTTATTTTTTTTGAAAAATGCTTCCATTGATTTTCATAATTATATCCTTCTAATATATCATTCAAATTTCGTCAGAAACAGGGACTCCTACGGCCTCCATCGAGACAGTCATTTTTTAACAGTCACATATTTGCTGTATTTTTCGTGTTCTGGATGGAGGCCGTAGGAGTCTCTGTTTCTGACGAAATTTGAATGACATATTAGAGGGATATAGTATGACAATCCATGGAAGCAATTTAAAAAAAAAATAAAAAAATGAAAAAGAAGAAAATGAAGTAGGTAAGTTACCTGCTCCATGGAGTAGGATCCCTTTCCTCTCTCTCTCTCTCTCTCTCTCTCTCTATATATATATATATATATATATATATATATATTAGAGAGAGAGGGGGTAATCCTGTGAGAGCCAAAATTGGTGAGAGCATGAGAGGAGTTATTGTGGACCACAAGATTCTTGAATTGTGGTCCACAATCACTCCTCTCATGCTCTCATCAATTTTGGCTCTCACTGGATCGCCCCTATATATATATTATATATATAGGAAAAGGGAGTATGCTTAGTTTTTTTAAGGAGATCCAATTACTCTCAGTCAGAGTAACCATGTATTAATTTACAATGATAGGCTGTTTGTTAAGGGGTAGGAAAATTTGATCTATTGCCGCAACCTTTCTTTTCAACTTTAGATGCATTTTTGTTTTCATCAGTAATCTAGAGATAGAGAGAGTATGTGTGTGTGACAGAAGAAAATCGCATGCGTACCTTCTTGTGCCCCTTTTTAGTACGTAGCCTATCGTAATTTTAATTTCATTCTTAATTGCCACCTCTGTGTAGACAACTTGGACAGGAGTGGCGTACGCTTTAATTGCTTCTCTTCTGTTGTAAACTGTATCTTAGTTACTGCTCGATCATGTTGCTTAAATTCGTAAGCAAATCAGGTTTTATTAGTCGTGGTCACTTCTTTATTGCATTTTTTAAACAAAAAAGGGAGAAACAATTGTAGGTGTCTACCCCAATATATATATATATATATATATATATATATATATATATATATATATATATATATATATAGGGCCGATCTTATGAGATGAGATTTTTGTGAGATGGTGAGATGGGAGATTCCGGGCCACTAGTTTCAACTAGGAGAGAGAAAACATGAGAGAGAAGGTTGGAATTAGTGGTCCAGATTGTGCCATATAGGGCCGATCCTATGAGATGAGATTTTTGTGAGATGGTGAGATGAGAGATTCCGGGCCACTAGTTTCAACCAGGAGAGAGAAAACATGAGAGAGAAGGTTGGAATTAGTGGTACAGATTGTCCCATCTCACCATCTCACCAAATCTAATCCCATAGGATCACTCCTCTCTCTCTCTCTCTCTCTCTCTCTCTATATATATATATATATATATGAGAAAACGGATCCTACTCCATAGAGTAGGTAACTTACCTACTTCATTTTCAATTTTCAATTCGTTTATTTTTTTTGAAAAATGCTTCCATGGATTTTCATAACTATATCTCTCTAATATGTCATTCAAATTTCGTAAGAAACAGAGACTCCTACAGCCTCCATCCAGGCGGTCATTTTTTAACGGTCACAGATTGGTGCTGTATTTTTCATGTTCTGGATGGAGGCCGTAAGAGTCTATGTTTCTGACGAAATTTGAATGACATATTAGAGAGATATAGTTATGATAATCCATGGAAGCATTTTCAAAAAAATTGAAAAAAAAAGAAAGTGGAGTAGGTAGGTTAGCTACTCCATGGAGTGGGATCCATTTACTCTCTCTCTCTCTCTCTCTATATATATATATATATATAAAGGGTGAAATGTAGTTGCTCTCACCCCCATTTTCCCCTATTTTTTTTGGAAAATAAAAATTTGTATATTCATCGTTATATCCCTCTAACATTCTATTAAAATTTCGTCAGAAACAAAGACTCCTACAGCCTCCATCCAAACATGGTCGATTTAAAAAATCCTGCAACCGTTAAAAAATGACGTTCGGATGGAGGGCCTAGGAGTCAATGTTTTTAACAAAATTTTAATAGAATGTTAGAGGGATATAATGATGAATATAGAAATTTTTATTTTCCAAAAAAATAAAAAAATTGTAATAAAATAGGGGTGGGAGTAGCCCTATTGGCTTCTCCCAGGAAGCAACCACATTTTTCTCATATATATATAGGGGCGATCCTGTGAGAACCAAAATTGGTGAGAGCATGAGAGGAGTGATTCTGGACCACAGGATTCAACCATGAGAGAGAAGACCAGGAGAGAGAAGACAAGATCTTGTGGTCCAGAATCACTCCTCTCATGCTCTCACCAATTTTGGCTCTCACAGGATCGCCCCTATATATATATACATAGAGAGAGAGAGAGTGGTGATCCTGTGAGATGGGGATTCTGTGAGATGGTGAGATGGGTAATCTCAATCACCCATTTTACTATCATTCACGACATGAAACCTGGAGGGATTTAGATTACTATATACCATCATGGTGCTATTCCAAAATCAACTTAATTCAAGACTTCTATCCCCTCCATCAAGGCTGTCAAATTTTAATGGTCTCAGAATTGCTGAAATTGACCCCCTCCAGATGGACATGTTAGGGGTGTTTTTTTACACGAAATTTGAAACACGTGTTTTACTCATTATTCTATCTAAATCACCCCAGGTTTCATGCCGTGAATGATAGTAAAATGGGTGATTGAGATTACCCATCTCACCATCTCACAGAATCCTCATATTCAAAATTCAACTTAATTCAAGACTTCTATCCCCTCCATCAAGACTGTCAAATTTTAACGGTCTCAAAATTGCTGAAATTGACCCCCTTCAGACGGAGGGCATATGAGTCTCTGTTTCTGACGATATTGGAATGACATGTTAGGGGGATATAGTGATGAATATACATATTTTTTATTTTCAAAAAAAAATAAAAAATAGAGGGAAAATAGGGGTGGGAGTAGCCAATTGGCTACTCCCAGTTAGTAGCCCCATTTAACCCTATATATATATATATGAGGAAAGGGATCCTACTCCAAAAAGTAGGTAACTTACCTACTCCACTTTATTTTTTTTCAAATTTTTTTTATTTTTTTTGAAAAAAGCTTCCATAGATTTTCATAACTATATCTATCTAATATGTCATTCAAATTTCGTCAGAAACAGAGACTCCTACAGCCTCCATGCAGAACATGAAAAATACAGCAAATCTGTGACCGCTAAAAAAATGATTGTCTGGATGGAGGCCGTAGGAGTCTCTGTTTCTGACGAAATTTGAATGACATATTAGAGGGATATACTTATGAAAATCCATGGAAGCATTTTCCAAAAAAAATAAAAAATTTGAAAAAAAAAGAAAGTGGAGTAGGTAAGTTACCAACTCCATGGAGTAGGATCCCTTTTCTATATATATATATATATATAGAGAGAGAGAGAGAGAGGCCGGGGAGGTTGTTCTGTGTAACAGCTATGTTGGCTGTTACACGGAGCAGTTTCCCCCATTTTTTATTTTTTTTCAAAAATTCCACCAAATATATTCATCTATATATCCCTCCTACTTGTCATTCAAATTTCGTGAGAAACAGAGACTCCTAAGCCCTCCATCTAGAGCAGGTTGATTACAGCAAAATTCAGAATGTTAAAATTACTTGTTCTAGATGGAAGGCTTAGGAGTCTCTGTTTCTCACGAAATTTGAATGACATGTAAGAGGGATATATAGATGAATATACATGATGGAACTTTTGAAAAAAAATAAAAAAAATGGGGGGAAACTGCTCCGTGTAACAGCCAACTTAGCTGTTACACAGAACAACCTCCCTTTCTCATATATATATATATATATGTGGGATTGGGGAGCCTACACCCATGTGTAGGTAACTTACCTACACCCACCTCTTGTTTCTTAATTTTTTTGATTTTTTTAAATGAATATTTAGGGGATTTACTTAGAATATTAAATGAAATATGTGTTTCAAATTTCATGTAAAACAGACATTCCTAACAGCTCCATCGGAAGGGGCCGATTTCAGCAAATCTCAGACCGTTAAAATTTGACTGTCATGATGGATAAGTTAGAAGTCTCGAAATAAGTTGAAATTTGAATGACGATATGGTGATATATTGTGATCTAAATTCCCCAAGGAATTAATTCAAAAAAATAAAAAATAATTGAGGGAAAAAGAGTTGGGTGTAGGTAAGTTACCTACACATGGGTGTAGGCTCCCTTTTCCCTATATATATATATATATATATATATATATATATATATATATATATATATATATATATATCAGGACATCCAAGACGCAAGGAGAGTCCGAACAAGTTGGATTACATTTTCAACATACAACCTATCTGTACAGAAAATTACATCATTCTAGCAAGCCAAAGAGCCCATAAACCCACAACCGGTACTAATCTCTTGACATTTGTACGAAAGCCGGAGTTGAGGAGAGATTCGTAGAATGATGGCATGTGGCTATGATCAACCCAAGACACATCCAACACCCGTCATAATTCTTTCGTCTTTTCACAATACAGAAACAGGTGTTCAACGGATTCCACTGTCGAACTGTAAAGAACACAAGAGTTATCCTCAGATTGCAACATACGGGCTCGCCTCTTGCTCGTGAGTAGTCTTCCATGTCGTAGAAGCCACATGAACACTTTAACCTTTGTAGGCACCCTCAGCTCCCAAATCATCCTGCAACCCTTAACAGTGTCCTCCTATAGTGGTTCCGCACCTTTGATCATTACACTGTAGGCCTTCCTGACAAAGAAAACACCTTTACTCCAAACCCAGCAGTCACTTCCAGAAGTGGGGCCCTCAGTCCTCGATAAGGATTCCATCATTTTGAAATACTCTTGCATACGTCGGTCAGAGAGTGCCCCTACGAAAGTTGGTCTCCAAATGCCATCAACCCAGATATCAGTGACATGGGCATTATTGTTATCTGCCAGAGCAAATAAATGTGGGAAGCGGGAGGCGAGCGGCTCACCATTCATCCAAACATCGGACCAGAAGAGGAAGTTGCAACAACTACCCAAGCACGGACGGATGATCTGAGGAAAATCTGGAAGAATAGCACGAATACCCTTCTACAGAGCCATCTCAAACCGCAGACTACACAAAGCTCTAATAGAGCGCACATCGACCCCATATATGCCTCTCAATAGTCTGCAACAAATGTCCTCTTTGTCACCCCAAATTCTCGTTTCCCACTTCAACAACAGTGCACAATTCATCAGCTCCAATCTTGGGACACTGAGCCCCCCTTCCTCCTTAGGCAACGTAACTGTCTCCCAAACTACCAGATGTAAAGCATGACCCTCTCCCCCCATTCTTGCCCCAAAAAAACCTCTGCATGATCTTTTCAAGCCAATTGTGAATCCCACTGGAAGAAGCCTCGTAGACATGAAGAAAACCGGAGAGCCGTCAGGATCGCTCTCACCAGAATCAAGCGCCCACTGCGAGAAAGTAGGGCTCCCTTACATCCTGCCAGCTTCATTTCCATCTTCTCCACGAGTGGGAGCCAGTTAGATAGATGAAGGCGACCACACCCCAAAGGTAGCCCCAAGCATCCAAGCGGCCCAAGACTGAGAGGGCACCCGAGCTCTTCAATGCAAGCCTCCACCTCCTCCTCTAGAAGACCAAAAGGAATCATGCTGGACTTATCTTTGTTGAGCTTAAGACCAAAGAGCTCCTAAAAAATCTCCACCACCACAGACATACCACTTCCCATAGCAGCCCCTCCCTCTATAAAAAAATTAGTGTCATATGCATATTGAAGGATCAGAATGGAGATGTCTCCCAACGAGAAGCTTGTTGTAAGACCATGAGCTACCACTTGATCCACCATACAGGGTAAAACATCCTCCGCAAGAATGAATAGGAGCGGCGCCAGAGGGCACCCTTGACGAACCCCCCGCTGCGGCTGAAAATAGCCTCCCTCAGGGCGTTCACTAACACTGAATAAGATGTCATGGTCACTCATCACTTCATCCAAGAGATCCATAGATCTAGAAACCCCTTCTTGGCCAGCGCAAACCACAAGAAACATCAATCCACACTATCGTAGGCCTTGGAGAAATCTACCTTCCACACCACCCCCCGGACCTGACGCTGCTGCCAGTCAGCAATGATCTCAAAGGCCATCACCAAACTGTCGCCAATTTGTCTCCCTGATATGAAAGCAGATTGTACCGGAGAGACCATATCATGTAGGACCTCCCTGAGCCGTTAAACAAGCACCTTGGCAATAATCAGGCAAATAGCATTAGAGATGGCGATGGGACAGTAATCTTCCACACGTTCAGACACATCCTTCTTCTGAAGTAGAAAAATCAGAGCTTTATTGATTCTGTTGAAACCTGCATTCCCATTGCCAAACTCCTCCAGAACAACAAACACTTCATCACCCACCACCTCCCAAAACTCATTGTAGAAAAGTACAGGAAAACCATCCGGGCCAGGTGCACCATCGCCATTCAGAGCAGAAGCAGCTTGCTTTAGCTCCTCCTTCGTGAAAGGTCTAACCAACCGCTCTATCTGCTACGGTAAGAGAAGATGTGTCCCCGCTCATGTCCACCTCCACTCTTTGCTCCACCCTTCTAGATTGACCTAAAAATACTCCACTAGCGCTCTCCCGAACTCCTTCTCTCCCTCCACCCTCGATCGCCTCCCACTACCAACGACCAGATCATATTTCTTCTTCTCCTACTACTGGCTACTGCATGAAAAAACTTTGTATTTGCATCACCTTCCTTGATCCACCTCTGCCTTGACCTTTGTTTCCACTCCACTACGCTCTTCTTATCCTCCAAAGCAGCCACCCTCATGCAATTCCTTCTCTCTCATCTCTTCCTCTGTTAGATCTCTAGAATCCTCTAACTTGTCCAACCTGACAATCCCCTCCTTTGCCATCAATCTGTCGCCCACCTGGTCTCCCTTACCTCCCTCTTGAACGTGCTTAATAATTTCCTCATGCTAAGTAACTTTTACGCTAAACGAGAAGCGGCTAAACCCTCACCCTTAACTGATATCCAATGGTCAGTTACCATCTCTCAGAAGGCTTCTTCAAGCAACCACGCCTTCTCAAATCTTAAAAAAGAACATGGGACCTCCTCAATACCGTTGTCCCAAACAAGAGGTGAATGGTCCGACCTAGATCTCGGATGAGAGGAAACACCACACATGAAGAACAACTACAACACCTCCGGGGAAACCAGAAAACGATCTAATGTTGAGCTGGACCCAGAGTTTCTCCAAGTGTACTTAATGTCTGCCGCATCCAGAACCTCCAACTACAAATCTCCAATCAACTCAACAAAATTTTGTGAGTCGTGGTCTTGCCCTCCCCCCCATTCCTGGTCTATCAGACACGAATAAAGTGACATTGAAATCACCGGCCACAACCAAAGCTACATCAGGGAAAGCCTCTCTAACATCCCGCAGCTCATCCCAGAGGTTTCCCTGAATCGAGTAATCGTTTGGTCCATAGACACGAGAAAGCACCATTCTAGATCCAATAATTTTCATAAGAAGCTCACTGTCAGTACAAACATTCCCCTTCTTTATGATAGAGACTCGAACATGTCCCCATCCCAAGCACGACTCCATTAGCACTGCCCATAACATCAAGCACCGAGAAGTTGTTCAAGTACATCAATCCAAGCAACTTCCATAGAAAATCAGGACAATCATTGAGCTTAGTCTCTTCTAGATAAACGACGTCTACCACTTACTCATTCAGAAGAGTTCCCACAAAACTTCTCTTTTCGGGGTTCCCTAACCCCCGTACATTCCAGGTGGTCATCTTCATTAAAAAATCACGGTTCTCCCAATGACGTGGATCATTCCTGCCACTCTAGCCATGGCCAATTTTTCTGATCCCCTAGACGGAACTTGCGCAGCACCGGTGAAACCTTCCTCGGCTCTTCTGGATCTCTCCTTCCACGTCATATAACGCTTCCTATGACGTTGCCCGCAAACTCCCACATTAAGCCCCTCCACGAATCCAGTAGATGCAATCTCTGAATCAGATGCATTGTCCCCCTCAACATTGGCCTCCACTTCCCCAAAATGGGCACCGCACAAGCATTATCCACCGTAGTCTCCTATGGGACAAAGAAACATTGCAGGTCTACAGATAGAACATTCGCATCGCCACAAGTACCTGAGGTTTCAAAATCTGGAGGCACAACAAGAGTAGTCGATGCGGACCCAGTCCCACGAAGGGAGTTGCAACAAAAGAGAGGTCTCTCCGAGCTCAGAGTCACAAGCGGGAGGCTGCCATCGAAGGGAGCACATGTCCTGATTGGAGATAAGAGGCCGACTAGGTCAGGAGAAATTTCTGAAGGACTCACGTTCGAGGGGGGCTCCTGTGGATTGCGGCCATGCTGCGAACAAAGAAGATGAGCCTCCAACGGATGGGATGCTACACGGGGGCCACCTTGAAAAGGCCCCAAGAGAATGTTGTCGATGAGTGGCTCCTGCAAAAGGGGGCCACATTCAATTGGCTCCAAGATAAAGTTCACGATGGGAGCTGTCACAAGGGTCAAAATCCCGCTATTGATTTTGACCAATCCTGTGCGACGTTAGCTAACCCATAGCTAATCAGCCTTCCCGAGTAGAACGGTCATGGACGTGCTCCAACTCTTCTCTATACTCCTTCTTGCTAACACACTGACGCTCAGACACAAGCACAAGCTTGACTCTATGGATCACTCAAGAACACTCTCAAGAACTCGCTCAAGAACGCTCAATAACACAACCAAACGATCACACAAGCACGGGCACAAAGCTCTTCTCTTATTAGAAAGGGAAGTCGCTCTGGGAGTGGACGATGACACTCTACACTTTCACTCTGTGTATTTACAAATGAGGCACCAACCCTCCTTATATACAAGACTCAAGGCAATCCAAGGGACACTCATTATTACATCTACAATAATGCTACATAAAGATACAAGAGACACTTCGAGTTCTTCAGCAACCCTTCGTGTTCTTCGGCAACTCTTTGTCTTCTCGTCTCTTCGACTCCCTTGTTGTCCTTTCGTCTTCCCGCATGGTTGATGCCACATCAACCGCCCAGTCATCAGCACACTCGCACTCCAATGCTTGCTGATGTAGCTTTGCCATAATTCATCGAGTGCCATCGAACACTTGGTCTTGTGCCAAAGGGAACCCGTGGCCTCCAGACCCTCGTACGGTAAACCCTTCCTTAGCATTCTGCATGCTAAGGAGAAGTCCTCCAGAACTCCGCTATCGTGTCTGCATGATCATTCTCGATCACGGAATTTGGGGGTCTGACAAGTCTCCCCCACTTGGAACCTGGTTTTAAATTAATTTGGAGAAATTTGGCTATTGTTTGATATTTTTCATCTCCATTTTAATTTCGGATAATAACTTTGAATCCTGTTTTGGATATTTTTTACTTAAAAAATCTCTAAAATTTGGCAAAATATCTTAAAAAATCGCAAAAATAGTAGAAAAATATAAAAAGCCCAAAAATATTTATTTCTTGTATTTTTAATCATTTTTATTAATTTATATATATATTACCTCTCTCTTAACTATATTGTATATATATCTTATTTTATACATTAAAAGAAAAAATACAAAATATAAAAAGAGAATATAAAATCAGAAAATTAAAAAATCAAAATATAAAAAAATAAAATTAATAATTAAAGAAAAAAATACAAAAATTAAAAAACCCACAAAAAATAGCATAGATAGACAAATTCATCACAGTCATTTTGACCATTTATTGCCCCGATCTCCCTGCTTGTTCCTTGTGTTCGACACTCTACACATACTTGCACCTATACACATCTTTGTTGTAGAGTTATAATAAATTTTAAGTCTGCATCGCTTTTCATTGTTTGATCATTGTTGTGGCTTAATTATTATTTGAATCAGGGTTTCTTGTGGATCGCCACAACGAGTGCATCTCCGCCTTGTGTGAGTCATATTTTAGACCTGTGAAAAATCCTGTTCAACAAATGGCGGCGTTGCTGGGGAGCAACAACGCTTAGATTGGGATTATTTGTGATTGTGATTATTTGCGTATTTTTGTGGCTTTATTTATTTGCTTCTTTATTTGATATAATTGCTTGACTTGTCTAATCACCCTCTCTTGTTGACTTTGTGCGAAGAACCACGAATCGAGGGAGGCGCTTCACCCAAGATGCCTGTGCACCCACGTGAAGCCGCCATCAGCTTGTCGACCTAGCACCAAGGAGACTTAGAGACATTTTGAAGGCCGAGCTCCATTTTTTTTTTGAATTTGTAATTTAAGTGAGAGAGAGACTTATTATTGTAATATTCATGACTCTTCAGGACACTACTATGCCATACTTCACGAGATCCAGTGCCCGAGGGATTGTTCCCTTGGAGGCCTCGTCGGTTTTGTTGTGCTTTTTATCACCTTTTTTCCCTTTGTTTTCCGATTTTGTTTTCTTTATTTTGTGTGATTGAGCCCTTAGTTGTAGGAGTTGCTTGTCGATAGCATTACATCCAAACACTTAATATATTTGCATGTGCCTATAGTGACGTTTGGACTTAGTCAAATTTTGAAATACGGTTCTTCACGATAATAGCAATTTCTGAACTTCGGGCGATTTCATCGGTTGCATTTGCATATAGTGTAGGTTTCAATTCTACTGAGCATACTTGCATGTAGAGTGCTAGAGGCAAGGTGAGCATTTACGCTTTAGCATTCATCATTGATTTGCCGCTTGCATCGCTTTTCCGACACTCCCTCTGATTTTGATCACCTAGGTGCTTAAAGGAATTGACTCCTCGATAGGCATGTGCATTCTCATTAAAAGTCCAAAAAAAGTGATAATCAATAAAATTGGGACTGTTAAAATTACTCAACCATAAAATCAACCAAAAAAGAGAGAAAATTGTCTTCGGGCGAGTAATCCCCTCATTGTCTTCGTTTTACATTGCTCGTGCACACACTAACGATTAGTGCCAAAATCCCACTCAGCCCCTAAGTGTTTGTGTAATTTTTGGAATTCTCACCTAACTCTAAAACATACAAGATAAAAAGACCGCATTTACGATCTTCACTGAGTTGAGTAGGTGAATTGAGGGTTTTGTTTTGTGTATCTTTATTTGTGATTGCTTGTGTGCATTCTAGATCGCCTCTGCGCATTTGTGCCTTCTTCTTCACTCTCTTGATTTGACCTCTGTTCTCTCTCGACTATTTTTCCTTTTGTTTCAAGATGACCGACTCGAGCATTTTCTATCCGGACTTTGCAGATCCCTCGTTCACTCCAGCCGGTCCACCTCCCTTTTATCAGGAGGATCCTCCTCCTATTTTTTCTGATTTTTGTACATACCCGCCTCAGCCACAGTATCAGACCTCGGACTTTTACCCACATCCACCCTCACCTCCATATTTTCCACCTTCACATCCACCTGAGACTGAGTTGTTGGAGTCACCTTTCATGGAGTCCACCCTTGAGCACTTGACCCAGATGATGGATCATATGAGACAGAGGATTGACAACCTCACTAGTATAAATAAGAGCGACCATGATATTCCACCATTTGATGATATGGGTTCATTCGAAGATTTTCATGAGAGCTTGCAATCGCCAAAAATACAAAAAAATGAGAAAAAAATAAAAAGCCAAAAAGAATTCCGGAGACCTTTGGTCGATTCAGAGTGTGAGGAGAGTGCCCATCTGCCTGACCATTTGACCACACCTGCACTCACACCTTGTCCCACCTTTGACCCTGAGGATGTCGATGTACAGCCTGCTCTTGGCATTCCTTGTATATATGATGATTCTGACTTCCTCCCTTCTATGGAGGAGGTCAAAAAATTCAAAAAATGTTGACTGAACCTGAATTGGTGGCCGCTATTCATGAGATCATTGATACCCCACTTCGCCAGGCCATGACCCAATTATCTGCTCCTCATCATAAGAAGAGAAAGCGGAGGAGAAGATCTGAGCGTCATATCCTGACCATGGCCACTACCCACGCATTGTCCATCGTCCATTATCTAGAAAAAGGAACACAACTACACCATTCATCAGTTGTACCATCTCTGACTTCACTTGTGATCACACTCTCCTGGACGGCGGTGCTTCTATCAGCATCATACCCTTCTTGTCAGTACAGTCTCTTTACTTAGGGCCTCTCAAGAAGACCATGATGATCGTTCAATTTGCTGATGGATCAATCAAGAGGCCGAATGGTATCCTTGAAAACATCGTCATTTCGATTTAGGGCATGAGGTAAAATGTTGATTTTGTCGTATTGCCCATGGAGACCTCCATGGGGAGCACTCTTCAATCATCCTGGGATGACCATTCCTCGCCTCTGCGAGGGTCGTTATTGACTATGGATCAGGAGAGATATGCTTCTGTTCTGATGTCGGGAGCGTTGTGTTGATCACCACACCTACCACCGACCAGAGACCCGCATCCCAGAAGAGTGTGCCTATGTTAGCTGACCCTGAGGGCTATGATCTATACGCGGATATCAGAGAGACCTTCTTTATGACCAATGATGAGACCCAAGAATTCCACTCCAAGGAGGAAGACTCGGAAAGCATAGACCTTGGAGTTTCCGCTTCATGTGATTGACGATGCATTGATGACATCCGCGGGATTTACATGATCGATACCATTGAGCAGGGGGTAGATATTGATGAGACTAAGGTCGAATTTGATCTTGTTGCTTTCATTCAGGAATTCAGGCCTTTTGATGAGAAAGATGACCCGGTTGAGATTGTAGAGGATGAACATAGTTCGACTACTTCCCACTAATGAGTTCGTTCCTTACGATTTTGATCTGAACGAGACCTCGCAGGATAACACTGACCTTACTTCTTTGGATAATGATGAGTTCGTCCCATTTCACTTTGATATCAGCGAGACTCCCAAGGCCAGATTGCACTTCTTCCACTTACCCATCTGTGCCTTCACACTCTAGGACCACTGAGGACCCTCACGGTGTCGACCCTATTCAGATTGTGTCATCTGAGGATCTCGATGTCGACCTGCACCATGCCATATCCATTTCCTCAGCGGTCTCGCAAGAAGGTTCGCTTTCTACCTTCTTGATCCTATGTCTATCCACTCTATTTTATATCTGCTTTTGTTCATCTCTGTCCCTCTCTTGTTTTGCTCATCCACCCCATTCTCGTAGTGTGCCTTACTTAGGACGTACTTTGTACTATGTATAGGAGGGGTGGATGAGCCGAATGTTCATCATTCTGTTTCATCACTCCTGTTGTTGCCTATACTTAGGGCTTCTTTTATCCTAAGTATAGGGGTGAGTGATGTGTTCATTCTTCTATCTCCTGATCTCTTTTCTTCTTTTCTTCTTTTCCTTTTTATTATCTTTTTCTACCGAAAAGGTATCGCCCCTTTTTGTTGGTCTTCTAAACTTAAGACGTACTTTGCCTAAGTATAGGGGGGTGTGCACCCCGAGTTCTTCTATTCTATGATCCTCTCCACTGTCTCCTCTTCTTTTCTATACTTAGGGATATCTTACTGATGAATCCACATTTCATCATCTTTATTCTATCATTTTGGACTCAAAAACCCTGGCAAATGCCCATAAACAGCCTTAATTCCTGCATTTTAGCATTCATGCACATAGGTGTAAATAGTGTATAAAACGTGGTTTTTAAAAGCCAAAATTATAGAATAATTAAAAGAAAAGAAAAAGAATAAAATATTGTAAATATTTTATGACCCGAAACCCCAAGACCTAGGCATCTTGATGAATAGGTCGACAAGGAACAAAGTAGGGGGAGATAAGGGCCAAATACCTATAATTATTAATTCATTCTTTATTCATTTTGGGACCTATTTTTGGTTCCACTTTTTATACATCAAATAAAGAAAACTTTGTACATGAAAGTTGTAGATAATTAAATAAAGAAAAATAAAAAATTGATTTCACAGAAAAATGTTACACAGATAAAAAGTTATGGTCTGAATAAAATTCCAGAATGCCAACTTCCCAGACCCGTATCTCACAAATGAAAACTCCAAATGCATCAAACTCACTTTAATTGTATATAGAAATAAAATAATCCTATTTAATGGCGGTGGTTTCGCATTTGGCGGAGCTACGATTTTAAAGTTGAGTTTTGGACCCTCATTGTATACTTGTACAGATTTAAATATTCAATTTATTATTTATTTATTATTTTTATAATTTTATATTTTTATAATGTTGTAAATATTACATATAATAATTATGTGCATTAAAATCAGAATAAAAACATAAATCAAACACAAAATAAAAATATTTGTAAATAAAATACATAGGTATAATACTTGTGTCTATACCTATACAAATAACACTTTTATTTTATTAAGTGTATAAAATATATCATAAAATTAAAATAAAAAAATATTTGTGTAGATAAAAGTATTTTATAATTTTATAAAATCATAAATAAAAATAATAATATTGAAAATACCTAAATAAAAATAAAATACTAAAAGATATAGATATATATACCTATAAAGGGCATAAATGCAAACTTGTAAAAATATACCTCAAAAAAATAAATAAAAATTACAATAAAATAATTTATAAAATTATAAACATTTGTTATTTTGTAACCATGACTAAATAAGTTAGTTTACTATTTTATTTTGACTTTTTAAATATTTTTTCCAGGCTTTTTCCTGGTTGGTCCACGTGGACCAACCAGGTGGGCTGGAGAGTTGACCTCGGGTCAACTCTCTGACCCCAGCCTTGATTGTGTCAGAAGTGAGTTTTTTGTCATTTTTCTCGATTTTTTCGAGGCATAGTCTTTCACCATTTCATGTCGAGGTCTTCAGCAAAGTTGTTCCTCATGGCATGGGCTTGCACGCCCTGGGTTTGTCACGGGCTGAGGATCATCGACTCGCGATATGCGCCTCGTTCTTCGAGTCCTCTCGGCCAAGTTTCAAAACCACACTTCTTCCCTCCATTCCACTTTGATCACTCTTCCACCCCTGAATCCCTAACCTAAACCCTTGGCGAGACTCTTGGTGACAGCAGGAGTTCGGAGGGCGTCTCAACGGGACGAAGCGGTGTCGAATCGAGTCAGGTCCCCTCGCTGGAGTTCTCGCCGGAGAGCTTCTTGTGCACGCACGGGTGAGGCCCCCTTCTTCCCCTTTTTCCCTCCTTTTCCCAGATGTTTCAATGTTAAAAAGCCTCAGTGGCATTACCTTGGTCAAGATCTTCGTCCAGTAGTCCTAATCTCATCTCGATTCAACCGCGGCCGGCATCGAGTCTCGCCGGCCATCTTCACCCTTTCGCAGATCCGTCCCCCTTGTGAAACACCCCACGAAGTCGGGGCACTTTGCCCCCGACTTCCTCATCCATTTTTCTTGCAGGTTTCAGAACCCCAAGGACCCCCATCTGGGGTCGATTTTGAAAGGGGCCGAAGCACCTGAAGGCGCTACCTTCTCCAGGTCCCACGCCAACGCCACGATTTTCGGATGGACCTGGGCCACTTCTGAGAATTCTGCCGTGTACGGAGGAGACCCAGAGACGTTTTGCACCTTCTATCATCTCCTGGGGACGACGATGGAGAGAGGAGGAGCAGATCGAGTCCTGCCCAGGTGGGGTCGTTCGGCTGTTCTTCCTAACATCCTCCGAGCCGTCGATTTTGGGCGTGATCTTCGCGCGATACAGTGGATGTCCGATGGAAAAGATCCAGCACCGTTGATCGCCTCGTGGCGATCTAATCCTAGCCCTCAGAGCCGAAGGGGCATCGGACGCCAGGCACTCGACACGTGTTTAAGTGGGACAAATCCCGCCGCTGGATCGCGCCTGAGGTTGGACATTTTGCAAGCTTGGTCCAACCACTTTTCGCTATTTAATATTTATTCCAGAAACAGTCATTTGTCGTGTTTTAGTTTTTGTAAAATTTGCTAAGCACCCCCTGGAGTTTCCACATTTATATTTCGACCCTTGTCAGCTAGGCGTACGTGCGTGAGCACGTGCGCGTGGGTGTTTTGCGGGCAAGGACCTTGCGGGTTTTGTTTTTAGCATTTAGTACAGAAGATATTTTATTCAGTACTAATTTTGTGTGAAATTTGCACATAACCCCTGCGAGCTTTGTCTATTTATAACAACACCCCTGCCAGGCGCGTGCTTTGGCACGCACGCCTTGGGTATTTTGCGCGGGAAGGGCTGTGACTTTTGTAATTTGATTTTGGTCCAGAACATATGTATTTCAGTATAAATCTTTGTGTGAAAATTGCTAGCGCGCCCTGGAAGTTTTGTTTAATTGCATGTATGCCCTTGCAAGACCTTTAATTTGTGCTGAATTGTTCTATTTATTTAAGGCCACATCTTAATCCCAAAAATTCTCAAATTTTGAACTTAAGCTCCTGTGCACTTGTCCTTTCACGTCAATATTTTAGTTTTTGATTTTATTTTATTTTATTATTTATTAAAAATCAAAAATATGCTTTTTATTCACTGTCTAGCTTAGAAAATGCCAAAAAAATAGTAAAACATCGTTAAAAATTCCAAAAAATTCCCTAGTATCTATTTTACCATATTCTAGTGTTAGTCCAAAAATCACTAAAAATCTCAAAAGAAAAACACTAAAAATTTAAAAACACTCTAAAACTTCAAAAATATATATAAAATCAAGGAAAACTCAAAAAAATACAAACTCAGTTTCTGTTTGTTCTATATTTTATTCTTTTCCGTGGAAAATTAGTGTGAAAATTTTGGTTGCTGTTTGCTAATTTTAATTCCCATTTTATTCACAGCCAACACTTAATTCACTGTTTTGCTTTTATTTCAGTATTTAAAAATATCAAAAAAACCTTGAAAAATACCCAAAAATCACAAAAATAGTAAAAAAATCCTAAAAATATCAAAAACTTTTTATTTCAGAATTTTTGGATATTTTTGTTTGTTTTTATAAATACTTTGTCTTGCTTTTTATTACATTGCTTTTATATTCCCAAACAAAAAAAATATATAAAATATAAAATTATAAAAATCAGAAAATTAAAAATCAAAATACAAAATCAAAAATTAAAAATTAAATAAAAAATTATAAAATTAAAAACCCACAAAAAAATTAGATTGGCTAAGTGGCTTATTAGACCTAGGTTTTGATTTTTATCTATACTCTGCACCTTTATTTCCAGTGTTCGACCCCTACTTGCTTACCATTGTACATTGTTAGTAGGGTATAATAAATTTTAATCCTTGCTATTGATTGCTTCATCGATTGTGTGGGTTGATTGTTGAAGAACGAAGAGGCTTGAGTAGTCGCATCAGCGACAGTGAGTCTGATTTGTCAGACCCCTATTTAGCGGCTCTCGCTTTTTCGCTTTTCAAATGGCGCCATTGCCGGGGAGCATCGGCTTGTAGAGTACCTTTTGGGTCTTTTTAGTTACTTAGCCATTTTTGATTACTTGTCTCTTGTGTATTATTTGTTTTGAACTGTCTAACATCTCTTTTGTTTTCTTGCGAGGGACCGCTGACCGAGGAGGATCGCCTAGGGGGTCCTGCGCAGCCTTGGGAGGAGGAGCCGGCTATTCTACCCTAGCCGACAGGAGATAGCAGGAGAACTAGAGAGAGAGAGATAGTTGCTTTTATTTTTGTGAGAGAGAGTTATTTGTTTAATTTGTAATAATACAGGACTTGGACACTTGAACACTTCGGGCCTAATTTCCGGGTGTTTGTTCACCCGGGGACTCACCGCGGCTTTCTCGTGTTTTATCGACTGTCATTTTCCGGTTTTGTTTTCTTTTTCATTTCTTTTGTGGATTGAGCTCTTAGATTTAGGCATTGCTTGATCGCTTAGATTAGGTCCAAACACCTTAACAATTGCATGTACCTATAGATCGTGCTTGGACTTAGTTTAATTAAACAGTGAAGTCACTCTTCCTTGATCCACGCGCCGCGAGCTCTCCCTGTAAAGCGCTTTCTCCTAACTCTAGTGTGTTGAGCAGAGGAGGGGTGAGCCTAGACCGGACCTTAGGATTGGAGTTGAGTGACTAGCTTGTGGTTCTTCACGCTAGCAGTTGCCTATCTTAGGACGATTTCCGCATTGCATACCGGCATATAGATTAGGTTTATAAATTTCTGCTTTGCATCCCGCATGGAGAGAGCTGGGATTCGCTGTAAGTCTTCTTACTTTGCATCCATCATTTAGGCACAAAGGTGAGATTTCCATCTTGGTGCCGACTTGCATTAGCTTTTCCCGACTCTTTTCTCCCTCTGATTTTGGATAAATTAGGATAAAGAAAATACAAAATCGTTAGGCACTTGTTTGAATTCACTCAAAAGAAGCGATAACACCAAAAAAATTAAAAAAGGGACTGCTAAGAAAACTTTGAACTAAATAAAATTGGTAATTGGACTCATTGATTGGGGAGAGTAACACCCTCACTTGTTTTCAGGTTGCATGGGAAGGTCTCCTTACAAGTGAGGTGAGCGCTTCGTAAGGATTAGAGCCAAAAACCCAACTTGTGGCTGCCTTGTTTATCGTCTGGATTTCCGAAGTATTGGCGCTACTATCGTACGTAGTCGAGTAGGGCTTGGTCGCCATTGGTGACTCACTAATGTGTGAGCATCAACCTTATCCGAAGTACCGAGCATAGGCCACGCCTTCACGGGTGTGTCTCTCTCACCGGCTGCGTCCGAGTAGGATCTTGCACGCTCACGGGTGATTCCGTTGCGAGCAAGGTCCGAAGTATCGGTTTCGCCTATCGGCTTCCTCCCTCTATTTCTTTGGCTGAGTAGGGATCCAGGAAGGGTTACAAGGACCTTAAAACGCGCAAGTTACAGGTTACACAGGAGGAGGACAAGTACGGGAATACTTTTCCGGCAGTACTCTCGCTCCTATAGGCGTAGCGCTCTAAGGACTCGTTGAAAGATAAATTCCTGAAATCAAGATAAAAATTACAAAGATAAAAGCCGAACCTTCACGGCTTCACGCGTCGAGTTGGTGAACTCCCTTGTCTTGTGTTTGATTGCTAGTCACATTTAGGTCAAGATCAAAAAAATATCGCGCCGTTGCGCAAATTTTGTCTTCCCTCCAGTTGACCCTTGCTCGTTGTGAGCCTTCTACTGTTTTACACTCCGTTGATTCCTTGTTGACCCCCGTATCTTTCATCCAAATCAATCTTCCTCTTGATCTTCGAGATGGCGACGAGTGGACAGTTTAGTCGAGGCTCTGTCGGCACCCACATCAGGTCCATGCGCTCTCCATCTCTAATAATTCAGGGTGATTCCCGAGAACCCGGTTCAAACCCTATGAACCGATCTCCAGACTCCCTGTCTTCTTCAATAAACGGGGATCACTCTCGTCCCGAATTATGTCCGTTTTGGATGGCAATTGATTTCACTCCTTATACATCGCCATCCTTAGCGAAATTCTGTGTCGATCTTGACACAGACAACATCTCTCTATCTGGTGCTGCAATTCAGATTGATCGGGGGATTCTACCATGTGCAGACTTAGAGCCCGAGTCCGCAAACCAAGCCGAATCCGAGATGGCAGGAGGCAGAGGAAAAGGACCACATGCCCCACCTGAACCAGAAGTCAATACGGGGGAAGGACAATACACCACGCAGGGTGAAGTTAACAGTCAGCTGCTGGCTTCCATCCAAGCCATTCAGCAGCAGTTGACTAATCAGGCCCTACCCCAGACAGCCTTCCAGGACATGCTGAACGATCTGAGGAGGAGGGCCGATGCAAGAGACGGTCAACGAGAGGATGGTCCGAACTTCGATCCCAATTTCCATGAAGTCAGGGATGAGTTTTCAGTGGGACCCGAATATGAAGCAGCAGAAGAAGATCCACCACAGCCCAAGCCCACACTCAAGGAGACATACAACCCAGGAGCAGGGCGCATCACTGAGTGGATTCAAGTTCCACGTATGCATGCCCACTTCGAGCTGAAGCCGTAATTTCTGTCACTGCTTCCCACTTTTCATGGGAACACCACTGAAGAACCATATATTTTTCTCAAGAAGTTTGGCCGCATATGCTCCACTGCTCACTACCCAGGAGTCCCTCTGGATGGGGTCAAGATGACTGTGTTCCCTTTCAGCCTTCAAGACAAGGCCCTTTATTGGGTCGACCATCTTGGGAAGGTCGTTACCACCTGGGAGGAATTGAAATCTGCCTTTCTCCATAAATTCTATCCTCTTGGGAGATTAAATCAGATGCGCGCCCGGATCTCCAGTTTCTACCAGCAGCCCCACGAGACGATCCATGAAGCGTGGGAGAGATTCAAAGATCTCCAGGAGAAGTGCCCCCACCATGAAATACCAAAGACCAGTCTCGTACAACACTTCTTTGGGGGGTTATCATTCGAGAGCCAAAAACTTGTGGATGCAGCTTGCGGCGGTTCGCATTTTAACAAGGACGAGGATGTTGTATGGAATGTCTTCGAAGAAATGGATGAGGGAGAAGTAGCCCAATCCTCGTCCAGAATCTACATGAAGCCACCAACCGCCATCAGCAAGCCAATTAACATGGCTTCTCACACCGAGGACAAGGATGAGAGCTCCAACCTGAGCATCATTGGGAGCCACTTGTCCAAAGTGGATATCATCGAGAAGAGGTCGCAGGACCTCGAAAAACTGGCAGTCATAGAGAAGAGGACCCAAGGTCTGGAGAAGCTCGACCAGATCTACCAGCAGCTGGAGCAGCTCGTCCGAGCATTGAATGCAAACATGTGCAACGCTGTGTCTACCTCTGTAGAGCCGAATGCTGAGAAGAAGGAGCCTACAATGCAGCAAAACCCTCATCCGACTCCACCGCAGCCCCAACCTGTTCAGCACGTGTACTACGTGCAGGTTCCGGAGCAGCCACCGCAGCCTCAGACGCAGATGGTTGTATACCAACCAGAGCACCAGCCCACATACTCCGAGCAGTTCTCTCCACCCCCGCCACTGATCCAGGAGATCAATGACGTCTGGAACATTGAAGCGCAGCTGACCCGTCCTCAGGGACACTCTCAGGGTCAGAACATGGGCAACCAGCCCTATCATCAGCAGCAGCAGGGTGGGAGACCATTCCAGCAGCCTTATCAGTACCAGCCTCCCTCACACGGGAACACTTGGAGGCAGAATTACCAACATGGTCCTCAGCAGTCCGGATATCGTGGACAAGGATATCACCAGCAACCTGCTGCTCAATACAATTAGCACAATTCACAGTACACCTCCAATCCTCCTCCTCAACAATTTTCACCAGGATATCAGTCGCAATCTCAGCCGCCATACCAGTATTCTAGACCCCAGCAGGGGGAACCATCTGAGATTGTACCGGTCAATCCAGCCCTGGCTTGTTTGGAGTAATTGATGAAGAACATGGCTGAGATGAACCAGAAGATTGACGACCTGACGGCAGCCAAAACCGTCATACCAGCCCAGGTCGAAGCTAACCCTAACAATTTCTGACGCAAGGAGCAGGTAGCCGGCAGTGTCCAACCCGAATCAGGTGAAATTAATTGTTTTTTATCTAACGTTGTTACTCTCAGGAGCGGTAGGACACTCCAGTCATCGGTGACGGCAAAGGGAAAGCACATTGCATCTGACGGGGAATCGTCAGTCCAGCCAACACCAGGGCCAGCCAGTATTTTGGGAGCAGCACCAGCATGCAGAAAATCACAAAAAAATGAAGAAAACAGAAAAACACAAAAAGATAGCAGCAACCTCGGTAGAGATCAGCCCGCGTTGGAGCCGCCTGCACCTGCCTCACAGCCAGTTCCTGACAGGAGGAGCACTGCACCTGCAGCGAGTCCAACGGCCACACCCGAAGCCGAGCCTGTCATTTTTGGTCCGCAAATTGTAGATGAATGCATTCCTTTTTGTCATCTACCTGTAAACAACAATATGGACACTATTTTGAATGATATTGGTGAAGAGTTTGTAAATATTCCTTTTCCTGAAGCAATGAAAAAACACAAAAAAATGAAAATTTTGAAAAGTGCTCTGTCTGATCCTGGTATCATAGAAATCATTCAGAATTTGGTGTTGAATATGCCCTTGATGAAAGCTCTTGAGTACATGCCAGCCGTAAAGAAAGGACTAAAAGAGGCATGTACAACCAAGCGCAGGCCATACCCTCACAATTCCAGAAGCAAGGGTGGCAAATCCGAAAAGCACATCCTCACAATGGCCACCGTCAACGCCATCAGCAACCTCCCAGATAAAAAGCCAGATATGGGAGCACCTCTTGTACGCTGTCAGATGTTCAATCACGAGTTCGAACGAACACTTCTCGACAGTGGGTCTTCGGTTAATTTGATGCCAGCTTCGCTACTCACGGAGTTCAGGCTAGGACCGCTCAAGCCTACAAAGATGATCTTGCAGTTTGCAGATAAGTCAGTCAAGAGGCCTAGGGGCCTGTTGGAGGACGTGATCGTCACGGTCCAGAGAAAGTCATTCCCAGCCGATTTTGTGGTCTTAGACATGGATGTCCCCGCTCCGTTGCTCCTTACCCCGATCATACTCGGAAGACCATTTCTGCGGACATCAAACACAGTGGTGAATTATGGGACGGGAGAAATCACTTTGGAGCTGGCAATGAAATCATCAGAGTTGAGACCCTGTCCGAAGGAACACCAACCGAGCAGACATCCACTTCATGTGCAAGAGTGATCGAGTACGCTGACGACTGCGACTTCCTAGCAGAAATTCAAGATACCACCCTCTTTCTGGATGATAATGAGATCCATGGACTCCTCTGTCCCGAGGAGGAAGTGGAGACCGCAGTCGAATTTCCCTGTATCAATCAGGATGAGGAACTTGCTTATGTACAACACGATACTGCCGTGGGGGAGATGCGCCTTCAGAACCAAGAGCCGAAGGTTGAATTTTCTGATGAAGATGACATCATTGAGGAATTTTGTCAGGATCTGAGAGAGGAAGCAGAACAGATTATGGTATACACCAAACAGTTGAATGAATCAACACCTGCATTAATAGCTGAGGTCACCACTGAAGCAGCTCAGACTCCGCCAGAGCTAAAAACCTTGCCCTCCAACATGAAGTATGCCTTCCTTGCGGGAGAACCTAATATGCACCCGGTCATTATCAATGCCCATCTGACCGAAGACCAAGAATCTCGTCTGATGGAGGTTCTTGAACGCAACCGCAAGGCGATAGGATGGAGAACTTCTGATCTCCATGGGATCAATCCGTCGCTTTGCTCACACCGCATCTTTCTGGAAGAAGATTGCAGGCCCTCTCGAGAACTGCAGAGAAGATTAAATCCGAACCTGCGGGAGGTTGTTATGAAAGAGATCCAGAAATGGTGCGATGCGGGATTTATCTATCCCATTTCCGACAGCAAATGGGTGAGCCCGTTGCATGTTGTGCCCGAGAAATCAGGGATCACCATTGTGAAGAATGACAGAGGAGAGGAGATTGCCACCAGAGTACCCACTTCTTGGCGAGTGTGCGTAGATTACAGAAGACTTAACCTTGCCACCAAGAAGGACCACTTTCCTCTACCCTTCATCGACCAGATCTTGGAGAGATTGGCCGCGAAGGAATACTTCTGCTTCTTGGATGGATAATCTGGGTATAATCAAGTTGCTATTGCTCCTGAAGATCAAGAGAAGACCACGTTCACCTGTCCTTTTGGCACATATGCCTTCAGACGGATGCCGTTCGGGCTATGCAACGCCCCGGCCACATTTCAGAGGTGTATGCTTGCAGTTTTTGCCGATATGGTGGGCAACTTTCTCGAGGTCTTTATGGATGATTTTTCGGTCTACGGAGATTCCTTTGATCAATGCCTGGATTATTTAGACCGAGTCTTACGGAGGTGCTGCGAAGTCAATCTTGTGCTCTCTTGGGAGAAGAGCAATTTCATGGTGACCGAAGGAATTGTGCTGGATCACGTTGTTTCTAAATGTGGCATGGAGGTTGACCCAGCCAAGGTGGATGTAATTTCAAAACTTGAACCACCTACAAATATCAAGCAAGTCCGGTCGTTCTTGGTCCATGTCGGATTTTACCGACGATTTATCAAAGATTTCAGCAAGCTGGCCAGACCGTTGACTGAGTTGCTCGGCAAGGACAATGAATTCATTGTGGACGACCGTGTGCTCCTTGCCTTTAATCAGTTGAAAGAGCTCATCACGCAGGTCCCTGTCCTACAGCCACCGATTTGGACTCAGCCTTTCGAAATTATGACCAACGCGTCAGATTATGCCATCGGAGCTGTACTGGGACAGAGGAAAGACAATGTGCCATTTGCGATTCACTACGCTAGTCGAACGCTCGATGAAGCCCAGAGAAACTACACTGTCACTGAAAAGGAGCTGTTAGCGGTAGTCTTTGCTTTGGAGAAGTTTAGATCTTACCTCCTTGGGTCCAAAGTAATCATTTACACTGATCATTCGGCCATTCGGTATTTACAGCAGAAGAAGGACGCCAAACCACGTCTCATCCGGTGGATCCTTCTCCTTCAGGAGTTTGACATGGAAATCAGAGATAAACCTGGAGTGAAGAATGTAGTGGCCGATCATCTGTCAAGACTTCCTGAACCAGAGTCTTCTGAGCTGAACCTGCAGCCTATCACATAGACCTTTCCAGATGAGGCAATTCTGTCTGTCGCCTCACTTCCTTGGTACGCGGACATCGTGAATTATCTGGTGACCAAGAAGATCCCACAAGACTGGCCTAAATTGAAAATAGACAGGTTCTTGTCCAAAATCCATTTCTACCAGTGGGAAGACCCGTATTTGTTTCATGAGGGAGCAGATTGCATCTGGAAAAGGTGTATTCCTCAGGAGGAAGTTCCAAGTGTCCTCGCTCTATGTCATGATCAAGATTCTGGAGGACACCATTCAGGCAAACGAACGGCAGCAAAAGTTCTTCAAAGTGGCCTCTGGTGGCCTTCCTTATTCAAAGATGCAGATGAGTATGTCAAACGCTGTACTGACTGCCAAAAGATGGGCGGAACCATAGGAATGAGAGACACAATGCCTCTGAAATACATTCAGATCTCAGACGTATTTGATGCATGAGGCATCGACTTCATGGGCCCGTTTCCCAACAGTCAAGGTTATGAATATATTCTGCTTGCTGTCGATTATGTCAGTCGATGGGTGGAGGCTATTCCCGCCCGAGCCGCCGACAGTAGGACTGTCTGTCGATTCTTGAGAGATCACATTATAGCACGGTTCGGGATTCCCAAAATTCTCATATCTGACGGGGGTAGTCATTTCATAAATAGAGAGGTGAAGAAGCTGACCCAAGAATTCTGCATCGAGCATCGTGTTGCTTCACCCTACCACCCGCAGTCCAATGGCTTAGCTGAATGTTCAAACAGGGAGATCAAGACAATTCTACAGAAACTTGTGCGTCCGGATCGCAAGAACTGGTCTCAGCTGCTTGATTCCGTTCTTTGGGCTTACAGAACAGCGTACAAGTCACCCTTGGGAATGTCTCCCTACCGCCTGGTGTATGGCAAGCCATATCATCTGCCCGTGGAACTTATTCACAAATCTTTATGGGCTATTAATATCTGTAATTTGGACTCCAAGCAAGCATGAAAGAACAGAAAACTAGATCTGAACAGATTACTGGAATTCAGAGATTATGCATATGACAATAGCCTGATGTACAAGGAGAAGGTCAAAACATGGCATGACAAGCACATCCTCCACAAGTCCTTTGATCCAGGTCAGAAGGTATGATTGTTCGATGCGAAATTAAAAATCTTTCCAGGCAAATTGAAGAGCAAATGGACTGGGTCGTTCATGGTTAGGCAGGTGCGTGACAACGGAAGTGTATTGATATCCAATCTGTCAGCTGACGCACAGCCTTTTGTAGTCAATGGACAGCTTCTGAAGCCATACCTTGAACATGACACATTCATGGCCGTCGTTGACTCAATTCAAGTAATCTATGAGGATGAGCTGAATATCTCGAAAGAGGCAGAGGAAGGCAAAGCACATCAAACATTTTTGAATGATTTCCCTTTTCGTCTTTTCTTCTTTTCTTCTTTTCTATTTCTTTTATCTTATTCTACCGAATTGATGCCATCCCTTTCACCACTACTACACTTAGGATGTACTCTATCCTAAGTATAGGGGGGATGTGCATCCCGAGTTGTTCACACCCAATTTCATCTCTTTTCTTCTTTTCTTCTTTTCTTCTTTTCCTATTCTATATTTTTTATCTATTTAAAAGCTGCCGCCCTTGTAGACAGTTGTCCATACTTAGGACGTGCTTTGTCCTAAGTATAGGGGGGTGTGCACCCCGAATTTCTCTAGTTTTCAATCCTCTCCATTGTCTCCTCTTCTTGTCTATACTTAGGGATATCTTACCCTAAGTATAGGGGGAGACAATCTGAGTACGATCTGTTCATTCCCACCCTTGACCCTCCCTGCATTGTGTACAGTCTGCTATACTTAGGATTATTTGATCCTAAGTATAAGGGGGACGGTCAACTTCTCATTCATTCATTCATTCTTTCTTTAGACTTGCCTATACTTAGTACAAGTTATGTCTTCTCTTTTCTCTCCGATCTATGAGGACATAGCTCAAGATAAGTATAGGGAGGTCATATATACTGTGTATATACTTTAGCCATAACTCGTACTTTCGTATTTTCCTAATAATATGACTAATAATTCTTTAAAATTCATTAAAAATCCTTAATAAAAAGATGTGGTTATTCCTCAAATTCTTTTTGTAGTTACTGATTAATAAATCAGATGAAAATGTTTTTTGCAAAATGTTTGAAAAATAGTTTGAAAATCTTTGTGAACATCTATTGAAAACTATTTTGAAGATATTTTGTTACATGTTTTCAACCTTTGTAAAAATGTGTGTTTTGTAAAATTTCTTTTCTTTGTGTGAAATAAAATGTTTGAAAAATGATTTGCAAATGGTTTGAAATATGGTTGCAAAAATATTGTGAAAAACCTATATATATTGTTTTGAAAACCTTTGCAAAATGATTTTCAAATGTGTGTACATGTTTGTAAAATGTTTGTAAAAACTATTTTGGACTATAGTTTTCAAAAATTGTGTGAAAAGCTTGTGTCAAATAAGTTTGAGGAATACATACATCACACCAAAATCCACTACCTATATATATGTATAAAATGGATCACTTACCCTGTAAATTCTTAAAAGCCACTTCTTGTATATATAAGAAGCACTCCCGTGTACATATTTTAACCTAGTTTTCAGCCAAAATATTTTTGTTTCTAAAATTCCCAAAAACATTTGCAAAATTAAAATCCAAAAACATCTGAAAAATCTTTTTGAAAAATACAAAAAAAAGAAAGCATATGCATACATGCATCATCTTTTCAAAAATCCATAAAAAGTTCAAAATTCTTGAAAATTGCATCACAAAAATATTCTCTGCATTGCATTGCATAGCATTCGCATTTTTCGAATTGAGTTTGATAGTTGAACAAGTCTAAGTAAAATCCGGAGATTGGAGCTGGACTGGACCTTAAAATCTACCTAATAACAGGAACCTTATAGGAACTGGGTTTGAGGTACTTCATGTCTAGTTGACTTAATTCTTTGAGGATTACGGGACTTGGTTCAATGGATTCTTAACTGCCTAAGTAGAGTATTTCGGAGCACACGCACGATTCTTGTTGATAATGACCTAACTTGGACACTTGCACCTTTCACATGGCTCAACTCAGTTGGAGTGGTGAGGGGATTGGATTTGCCGGTATGAGACGCACACAAGTGGAAACATTTGTCCTCCTCTAGGGAGGGAAGTGCACCCCAACCCGTCCAGTGATTAGGAAGTCTAAAGACAGGAGGATGTGGGTTGCGATAAAGCTTCAAAAGAGGGATAGTCTACTGGCTCAAGAGGAAAAACTCCCTATGTAAATGCTGTTGTATATAGTATTCAAAAAAAAAAGAGTTCAGGCATGTACAAAAATAAAAAGCCTGCAAAGTATGTACAAAGTCAATAAGCAAGCTTGAGTTCCAAAGTCAAATATGTGAGCCTACAGCAGGATGACTTGACTACACTGGTCTTGCATCCTAGGATAGGTAGCTACACTGGCTACCGTCCATTCTTCTCTTCACCCCCTCCTCTTGAGCTGGTTGCCACTTGAACTTAGAAGGGAATATCCCGCTCCTCGAAGATGGAGTTATTGGACTGGGGAATCATTGGGTTGTCGTACTGGAGAAGTCAATTTCGTTGTCATTTTAGTTGGGGAGAGCCACCATCACTTACACTGTACGAGTCAGATTCATAGTCGTAAGAGTTTGCGTATGAATTGAAGTATTTCTAACCTGGCTATTAAGGAGACTTGGACAGAGTTTTGGGATTCTCAAGGACTGTTGAATTTCAAACACGGTTCTCACTAAGGTTCCGCCCGCACTAAAATTCTAAAGGTCCGACTTAAGCTCCAAACTTTGATTTTGTAAAGACAAGTTTGATAATCAAATAAAACCCAAGTTCTTCTTTTTCTTTTCTTTCTTTTCTTTTTGCACTTATTGCATAAGTGTTTGCTAGGGACTAGCAAAGGTAAAGTATAGGGGGATGATGAATCCACATTTCATCATCTTTATTCTATCATTTTGGCCTCAAAAACCCTAGCAAATGCCCATAAACAGCCTTAATTCCTGCATTTTAGCATTCGTGCACATAGGTGTAAATAGTGTATAAAACGTGGTTTTTAAAAGCCAAAATTATAGAATAATTAAAAGAAAAGAAAAAGAATAAAATATTGTAAATATTTTATGACCCGAAACCCCGAGACCTAGGCATCTTGATGAATAGGTCGACAAGGAATAAAGTAGGGGGAGATAAGGGCCAAATACCTATAATTATTAATTCATTCTTTATTCATTTTGGGACCTATTTTTGGTTCCACTTTTTATACATCAAATAAAGAAACTTGGTACATGAAAGTTGTAGATAACTAAATAAAGAAAAATAAAAAATTGATTTCATAGAAAAATGTTACACAGATAAAAAGTTATGGTCTGAATAAAATTCCAGAATGCCAACTTCCCAGACCCGTATCTCACAAATGAAAACTCCAAATGCATCAAACTCACCTTTAATTGTATATAGAATAAAATAATCTATTTAATGGCGGTGGTTTCGCATTTGGCGGAGCTACGGTTTGAAAGTTGAGTTTTGGACCCTCATTTATTACTTGTACAGATTAAAATATTCAGTTTATTATTTATTTATTATTTTTATAATTTTATATTTTTATAATGTTGTAGATATTACATATAATAATTATGTGCATTAAAATCAGAATAAAAACATAAATCAAACACAAAATAAAAATATTTGTAAATAAAATACATAGGTATAATACCTGTGTCTATACCTATACAAATAACACTTTTATTTTATTAAGTGTATAAAATATATCATAAAATTAAAATAAAAATATATTTGTGTAGATAAAAGTATTTTATAATTTTATAAAATCATAAATAAAAATAATAATATTGAAAATACCTAAATAAAAATAAAATACTAAAAGATATAGATATATATACCTATAAAGGGCATAAATGCAAACTTGTAAAAATATACCTCAAAAAAATAAATAAAAATTACAATAAAATAATTTATAAAATTATAAACATTTGTTATTTTGTAACCATGACTAAATAAGTTAGTTTACTATTTTATTTTGACTTTTTAAATATTTTTTCCAGGCTTTTTCCTGGTTGGTCCACGTGGACCAACCAGGTGGGCTGGAGAGTTGACCTCGGGTCAACTCTCTGACCCCAGCCTGGATTGTGTCAGAAGTGAGTTTTTGTCGTTTTTCTCGATTTTTTCGAGGCATAGTCTTTCACCATTTCATGCCGAGGTCTTCAGCAAAGTTGTTCCTCGTGGCATGGGCTTGCACGCCCTGGGTTTGTCACGGGCTGAGGATCATCGACTCGCGAGATGCGCCTCGTTCTTCGAGTCCTCTCGGCCAAGTTTCAAAACCATACTTCTTCCCTCCATTCCACTTTGATCACTCTTCCACCCCTGAATCCCTAACCTAAACCCTTGGCGAGACTCTTGGTGACAACAGGAGTTCGGAGGGCGTCTCAACGGGACGAAGCGGTGTCGAATCGAGTCAGGTCCCCTCGCCGGAGTTCTCGCCGGAGAGCTTCTTGTGCACGCACGGGTGAGGCCCCCTTCTTCCCCTTTTTCCCTCCTTTTCCCAGATGTTTCAATGTTAAAAAGCCTCAGTGGCATTACCTTGGTCAAGATCTTCGTCCAGTAGTCCTAATCTCATCTCGATTCAACCGCGGCCGGCATCGAGTCTCGCCGGCCGTCTTCACCCTTTCGCAGATCCGTCCCCCTTGTGAAACACCCCACTAAGTCGGGGCACTTTTCCCCCGACTTCCTCATCCATTTTTCTAGCAGGTTTCAGAACCCCAAGGACCCCCATCTGGGGTCGATTTTGAAAGGGGCCGAAGCACCTGGAGGCGCTACCTTCTCCAGGTTCCACGCCAACGCCACGATTTTCAGATGGACCTGGGCCACTTCTGAGAATTCCGCCGTGTACGGAGGAGACCCAGAGACGTTTTGCACCTTCTATCATCTCCTGGGGACGACGATTGAGAGAGGAGGAGCAGATCGAGTCTTGCCCAGGTGGGGTCGTTCGACTGTTCTTCCTAACATCCTCCGAGCCGTCGATTTTGGGCGTGATCTTCGCGCGATACAGTGGACGTCCGATGGAAAAGAGCCAGCACCATTGATCGCCTCGTGGCGATCTAATCCTAGCCCTCAGAGCCGAAGGGGCATCGGACGCCAGGCACTCGACACGTGTTTAAGTGGGACAAATCCCGCCGCTGGATCGCGCCTGAGGTTGGACATTTTGCAAGCTTGGTCCAACCACTTTTTGCTATTTAATATTTATTCAAGAAATAGACATTTACCGTGTTTTAGTTTTTGTAAAATTTGCTAAGCACCCCCTGGAGTTTCCACATTTATATTTCGACCCTTGTCAGCCAGGCACACGTGCGTGAGCACGTGCGCGTGGGTGTTATATTTTATTTTGTACTAATTTTGTGTGGAATTTGCACATAACCCCTATGAGCTTTGTCTATTTATAACAACACCCCTGCCAGGCGCGTGCTTTGGCACGCGCGCCTTGGGTATTTTGCGCGGGAAGGGTTGTGACTTTTGTAATTTGATTTTGGTCCAGAACATATGTATTTCAGTCTAAATATTTGTGTGAAAATCGCTAGCGCACCCTGGAAGTTTTGTTTAATTGCATGTATGCCCTTGCAAGACCTTTAATTTATGCTGAATTGTTCTATTTATTTAAGGCCTCATCTTAATCCCAAAAATTCTCAAATTTTGAACTTAAGCTCCTGTGCACTTGTCCTTTCACGCCAATATTTTAGTTTTTGATTTTATTTATTTTTATATTTATTAAAAATCAAAAACATGCTTTTTATTCACTGCCTAGCTTAGAAAATGCCAAAAAAATAGTAAAACATCGTTAAAAATTCCAAAAATATTCCCTAGTATCTATTTTACCATATTCTAGTGTCAGTTCAAAAATCACTTAAAATCTCAAAAGAAAAACACTAAAAATTTAAAAACACTCTAAAACTTCAAAAAAATATATAAAATCAAGGAAAACTCAGAAAAATACAAACTCAGTTTCTGTTTGTTCTATATTTTATTCTTTTCTGTGGAAAATTAGTGTGAAAAATTTTGGTTGCTGTTTGCTAATTTTAATTCCCATTTTATTCACAGCCAGCACTTAATTTACTGTTTTGCTTTATTTCAGTATTTAAAAATATCAAAAACACCTTGAAAAATACCCAAAAATTACAAAAACAGTAAAAAATCCTAAAAATATCAAAAACATTTTATTTCAGAATTTTTGGATATTTTTGTTTGTTTTTATAAATACTTTGTCTTGCTTTTTATTACATTGCTTTTATATTCCCAAACAAAAAAAATATATAAAATATAAAATTATAAAAATCAGAAAATTAAAAATCAAAATACAAAATCAAAAATTAAAAATTAAATAAAAAATTATAAAATTAAAAAACCCACAAAAAAATTAGATTGGCTAAGTGGCTTATTAGACCTAGGTTTGGATTTTTATCTATACTCTGCACCTTTGTTTCCTGTGTTCGACCCCTACTTGCTTGCCACTGTACATTGTTAGTAGGGTATAATAAATTTTAATCCTTGCTATTGATTGCTTCATCGATTGTGTGGGTTGATTGTTGAAGAACGAAGAGGCTTGAGTAGTCGCATCAGCGATAGTGAGTCTGATTTGTCAGACCACTATTTAGCGGCTCTCGCTTTTTCGCTTTTCACTTACCCTAAGTATAGGGGGAGACAGTCTGAGTACGATCTATTCATTCCCACCCTTGACCCTCCCTGCTTTGTGCACAGTCTGTTATACTTAGGATTATTTGATCCTAGGTATATGGAGGATGGTCAACTTCTTATTCGTTCTTTATTCTTTAGACTTTTCTATACTCAGTACGAGTTATGTCTTCTCTTTTTCTCTCTGATATGTGAGGACATAGCTTAAGCTAAGTGTAGGGGGTCGTATATACTGTGTATATACTTTAGCCATAACTCGTACTTTCGTATTTTTATTAATAAATATGGCTAAAATTCTTTAAAAATTCATTCAAAACCTTAATAAAAGATGTTTATTATTCCTCAAATTCTTTTTGTATTTACTGATTAATAAATTAGGTGAAAATATTTTTGCAAAATGTTTGAAAAATAATTTGAAAATCCTTTTGAAAAATCTTTTGAAAACTATTTGGAAAATGTTTTGTTCAATATTTTCAACCTTTGTAAAAATTATTTTGTTTTGAAAATTTTATTTTCTTTGTGTGAAATAAAAATATTAGAAAACTTATTTCCAAATGTTTGGAAAATGGTTGCAAAAATATTTGAAAAATCTATATATACTGTTTGAAAAATCTTTTGCAAAATGATTTTCAAATTCGTGTACAAGTTTGTAAAAATTATTTTGGACTATAGTTTTTAAAGTTGTTTGAAAAACCTTTTTCAAATAAGTTTGAGGAATATATGCATCACACTAAAATTCTTTATATATACATATATAAAATTAACCACTTACCCCTTGTAAATTCTTAAAATCTACTTCTTGTAAATATAAGATGCATCCCTTTGTAAATATTTTGACCTAGTTTTATCAAAAAGCTTTAGTTTTCAAAAATCCCAAAAACATTTGCAAAACTAAAAAATATCCAAAAACATTTGAAAAATCCTTTTGAAAATCTAAAAAATGCATATGCATCATCTTTTTCAAAAAACTATAAAAAGTTCAAAATCTTTGAAAAATTATATCACAAAAATATTTTCTGCACTTTGAATGGCATTTACATAGCATTAGAGTTTTTCGGATTGAATTTGATAGTTGAACAAGTCTAAGTAAAATTCGAAGATTGGAGCTTTGTTAGACCTTAAAATCTACCTAATAACAGGAACCTTATAGGAACTGGAATTGAGGTACTTTAGGTCTAGTTGACTTAATTCTTTGAGGATCATGAGACATGGTTCAATGGATTCTTGACTACCTAAGTAGAGTATTTCGGAGCACACGTACGACTCTTGTTGATAATGACCTAACTTGGACACATGCACCTTTCACATGGCTCAACTCAGTTGGAGTGGTGAGGGGGTTGGATTTGTCAGTATGAGACGCACACAAGTTGAAACATTTGTCCTCTTCTAGGGAGGGAAGTGCACCCCAACCCGTCCAGTGATGAGGAATTCTAAAGACAAGAGAGTATGGGTTGCGATAAAACTTCAAAAGAGGGATAGTCTACTGGCTCAAGAGGAAAACCTCCCTATGTAAATGTTGTTGTGAATAGTATTTCAAAAAAAGAAAAAAAAAAGAAAAAAAACACCAAAAAATGGACATGCTTGTATAATATAAAAATAAAATGACTGCCGGAGTGTACATATGTTGTATAGAAAATAAGCAAGCTTGAGCTTCAAAGTCAAATCATGTGAGCATGTAGTTGGATGACTTGACTACACTGGTTTTGCATCCTAGGATATGTAGTTACACTGGCTACGGTCGATTCTTCTCTTCACCTCCTCCTCTTGAGCTGGTTGTCACTTGAACTTAGAAGAGAATACCCTGCTCCTCGAGGAATGAGTTATTGGATTGGAGAATCACTGGATTGTCATACTAGAGAAGTCAGTCTCTTTGTCATTTCAGTTGGGGAGAACCACTATCACTTACACTGTACGAGTCCAAATCATAGTCATAAGGGTTTGCGTATGAGTTGAAGTATGCTAACCTGGCTATCGAGGAGGCTTGAGCAATGTTTTGGGATTCTCGAAAGCTGTTGGGTTTCAAATCCGATTCCCGTTAAGGTTCCATCCGCACTAAATTTTCAAAGGTCCTACTTAAGATCCAAACTTTGATTTTGTGAAGACAAGTTTGATAATTAAACTTAATCCATTTTCTTCTTTTTCTTTTCTTTGTTTTTCTTTTCTGCACTTATTGCATAAGTGTTTGCTAGTGACTAGCAAAGGCAAGTATATGGGGATGATGAATCCCCATTTCATCATCTTTATTCTGTCATTTTGGCCTTAAAACCCCTAGTAAATACGTGTAAATACCCTTAATTTAGGCATTTTATCATTCATGCATTATTGTGTAAATTGTGTATAAAATACTATTTTTAATGCCAAAATTATAGAATAAAGAAAAGAAAAGAAAATTAATAAAATATTGTAAATAGTTATTACCCGAAATCCAAAGACCTAGGCATCTCGATGACTAGGTTGACAAGGAATAAAGTAGGGGGAGATAAGAATCAAGATTCCAATAAAATTCCCTTTATTTTATTCATTTCCTTCATTTTTGGGACCTATTTTTAGTTCCACTTTTTATACTTCAAATAAAGAAACTTTGTATATAAAAGTTGTAGATAATTAAATACAGAAAAATACAAAATTGATTTCACACAAAAATAATGTACAGATAAAAAGATATGATCTGAATAAAATTCCAAAACCCAAACTTCGCAGACATGTATCTCTCAAACAAAACTCGAAATGTATAAAAATCACCTTTAATTGTATATAACATTTAATAAGCTATTTAGTGAAGGTGGTTTCATATTTTTTGAAGTTACTGTGTGAAAGTTGAGTTTTGGACCCCTATTGTATACTTATACTGATTAAAATATTCATTTTATTCATTATTCATTATTTTCTTAATTTTATATTTTTATAATTTTGTAAATATTATTTATAATATATGTGTATACTAAAAATGAAATAAAACACTAAATAAATCATTAAAATAAAATACTTGTTTAAAATACATAGGTATAATACCTATATCTATACCTATATAGATAATAGAAACTATTTATTTAATTGTATCTATTACTTCAGAAAAATAAAGTAAAAATATATTTAAGTGTATAAAATTAAGTTATAAATATATAAAATAATAAACCTAATTAATTAAATTAAATATACAAAATTAAAAAAAATTAAATATATAGATGAATATACCTGTATATAGCCCTTAAAAGGTAACTTGTAATTTTAAACCTCTAAAAAATATATAAAAATCATAATAAAATAATTCAGAAAATAATAAACAATTTTTATTTTAAACTAAAATTAATAAATTCATTTATTATTTTTAATTGATTTTACAATTCTTTTTCCAGGATTTTTCTTGGTTGGTCCACATGGACCAACCAGGAAGGCCCGAGAGTTGACCGCGGGTCAACCTCTGACCCACCTCCTGCTGTGTGTCGGTACTTGATTTTTGCCCCATCTTTGCGGATTTTTCGAGGTTGAATCTTTCACTGTTTGATGTCACGCTCTTGACTTTTCTTCCTCTATAATCGAGCATACACGCCCTTCCATTTTTTCGATCATCGGATCTTTGCAACACGAGATTCGCCTCGATCTTCTAGCCGCGTTGGTCACCTTGTACAAAAGATACCTCGAGCTTCCCTCCTCACTTGGAACCCGATTTTGACCTAGCCTTTCCCCTCTATCTTGCGACCTGGATAGGAGAATGTGACAGGTTCTCCTCCGGCCAAGTGTTGCGGCGTTAGGCGAGGTTGAGGACGGTTTCCATCCCCCATCTCCGACCAATGGCCATGAGGTCCATCTCTTGTCTTTTGGCCATTGATGTCTGCTTTCTCTTCATTGTTAATGCATTTTTAGCTTCACCTAAGTATTAGGAATTGACTAGTACCTTCCATTTTGACTGACACCCAACCAATCGCCTTCGCCACCACCTCACTGGAGCTTGCTCCGACGAGCTCCTATTTCGCATCCTACGCCCCATTCCACCCAGTTGCGAGGTCGAGGCAACTTGTCCTTGACCCTTTCACCATTTTTGTAGGTACTTGGAGCATCACAGAGCCCGGTGGCGAGTTTTGCCCTTCACCGGACCCACCTGGAGCAGGAGGATTCCGGTGGATCCCTGGGATTTTGAACGCCACCAATCGATAGAGGGGACATCTAGCAAGCTCTTGGACCACATAGCATCAGCCACACACGCTGGGGGAAGGAGTTCGTTGCGATTCAAACTCGTCGGACCCGTGTTTCTCATGCGTTTTTGCAGATCATCATGGAGCCGCTTGATCTTCTCTTGTTCTTCCAAGCCATCTGGTAGCCGTCGGATCGGGCTGCTGCAGCATCGTCAGATTTTTTCTACGACCTAATCTCAATCGTCCGAGGCGAAGCGTCATCGGCGCGTGAGCAAACAACACGTAGCATTAGTGGATCATCATCAGCCGTCAGATCGCGCCAGGCGCTGGGTATTTTGCATTGTTACCCTCGTCAAATTTTGTTTTTATTAAATGAGAAAAATGGGGCTGCCCCCACCCCCATTTTTCGCATTTTTTTATTTTTTTGGAAAAATATCACCATCCATATCCATACCTATATCCCTACTATATGCCATTCGAATATCGTCAGAAACAGAGACTCATATGGCCTCCATCCAGACGTCATTTTTTTAACGGTCGCAGGATTTTTTAAATCGACCCTGTCTGGATGGAGGCCGTAGGAGTCTCTGTTTTTGACGAAATTCGAATGGCATATAGGAGGGATATAGGGATGAACATACATGGTGATATTTTTCCAAAAAAGATTAAAAAAAATGCGAAAAATGGGGTGGGGGCAGCTCCATCAACCCCTTATTAAATACACTACAAACATTCATCGGCCGTTTATAATTTTTGTAAATTTTGCAGTCCGCCCCCTACACTTTAGTTAATTACAATCAGGTCCTAGCCGCATCACCTCACGTGACGCATCACGTGAGGTGGTCATTTTGCGGCCAGACCCTTGGGGTTTCTGTTATTTCTAATTAGTCCACAAACTTTCTTATTAAGTGTAAACTTTTTGGACACTTTGCATTTTGACACCCTGGATTTTGGAATATTGCATATTCATCCCTAGGAGGCGCACATGTTCACGCACGTGAGTTCTGGGTGTTTTGGAGAAAAGCCCTCCCGGGTTTTAATTTTTGTATTTAGTCTAGAAAGATGATTATTTAGTTATATATTTTCTGTAAAAATTGCAACTTGTCCCTAGCATTTTCATATATTTACAAAAATACCCCTGCTAGTGTTGTATTTTCTCTGTGTTGTCTCTATGTATTTTATGCATCTATAGAATTAGAAAAAATCCCCAAAAATAGACTTAAGTTCATGTTTCGTAGCACGTTCATGCCTATATTTTATTTTGCATTTTGAGTCATCTTAATATCTATAAAAAATCAAAAATATGCATTTTCGTTCCTGTATAAACTAGAAAATACATAAAAATTATAATACCTTTTTGAAAAATTCCCAAAAAAATATATTTTATGTGTTTTTGCATCTTTAAATTCAGACCAAAAATCACTAAAAAAATATAAAAGAAAACTCCTTAAAAGTGAAAAAACCCTAAAACCTTTATAAAAATATAAAAAATTATTAAAAAAATCACAAAAATATAATTTATGTTTCTGAATTTTCTTTATTTTATTATCTTTTTTTAAAATTTATTTGGAGAATTTAGGCTATTGTTTGATATTTTTCATCTCCATTTTAATTTCGAATATTAACTTTGAACCCTATTTTAGATTTTGACTTAAAATATCTTTAAAACTTGGTAAAAAATCTTAAAAAATCACAAAAATAGTAGAAAAATATAAAAAAACCCAAAAATTCTTATTTCTGGTATTTTTGATTATTTTTACCTATTTATATATATTACCTCTCTCTTACTTATATTATATATATATATATCTTATTTTATAAATTAAAAGAAAAAATATATAAAATATAAAAAGAGAATATAAAATCAGAAAATTAAAAATCAAAATATAAACAAATATAAAATTAAAAATAAAATAAAAAATAAAAAACCCACAAAAAATAGCACATATAGTCAAACTCATCACAGTCATTTTTGAGCATTTATTACCCCAATCGCCGTGCTTGTTCCCTATATTCGACACTCTACACATACTTGCACCTATATACATCTTTGTTGTAGAGTTATAATAAATTGTAACTCTGCATCGCTTTTCATTGTTTGATCATTGTTGTGGGTTAATTGTTGTTTGAATCAGGGTTTCTTGCGGGTCGCCACAGCGACTGCGTCTCCACCTTGTGTGAGACTATTTTAGACCTGTGAAAAATCCCGTTCAACAGTACCATAGTCGACCAATGCATCTACCACCACGATCATTGAATTAAGGTCCTTCACGCCCTGCATCTACAGTTCAGCTTGTGCCCAGCTCTACAACCCGATCGTGAAGTTGATCAGCTTGTTCTCCTTTGACATTCCCTCGATGTCCAACAACAAGGATGTGAACTGCTTCACATACTCACGAACAGTGCATGTCTGCTTCAGGCGTCAAAGAGCCTCCCGTGCGACCCATGCAGTGTTCTTTGGCAGGAACTGTGCCTTCAGTTCCAAGACTAGATCATCCTATCTGGATATCTTCAGTCTTTCCTCGTCTGATGCACGGCTCCTCCACCATAGCTTGGCATTGTTCGACATATACATCGATGCCAAGCCGATCTTCTCGGCTTCCCTCGTCTTGGTCACCTCGAAGTAAACTTCCATATCCCATAGGAAGTTCTCAAAATCCTTTGCACTCCGCGTACCTGTAAAGGGTTTGAGTTCGGGTACCTTACGTCACTGCACCTCTGTGGAGCTCCCTCCATTTGCCATTGCCCTCTTGATGAGGGAGATCTCGCTGCGTAGATCCTCCATCATCGATCTGAACGCCTCCAGTTTGTCCTCCAAGGACTTGATCTGCTCCGCTGAGTGTTGGGTCTCGTCCCCAACATCCGATCCTTCTGAAGAACGATCCTCCAAGACGGCGATGCGATGGGAATGTATCCCAATGGTGGACTCCACTTCTACCATTGCGTGCTCCATGCTGCCACATGCTCGGTGACACCCACCATCTTCGCTCTACTGATTGAAGATCTACCTGCACCAATAAGTATCCTTTTGTTCCCGCGATCGACTGCACCGACAGTCGCTCCTAGCTTTGCCCGCTTCCTTGCCCGCTTCTTGGCACCTACCAAGCTCTGATGCTAATTGTCATCGGGTCAAAATCTTGCTATCGATTTCGACCGATCCTATGCGGCATTAGCTCACCCGTAGCTAACCAGCCTTCCCAAGTAGAACGGTCATGGACGTGCTCCAACTCTTCTCGATACTCCTTCTTGCTAACTCACCGACGCTTAGACATAAGCACAAGCTCGACTGTATGGATCGCTAAAAAACACTCTCAAGAACTCGCTTAAGAACGCAATAAAATGATCACACAAGCACAAGCATAAAGCTCTTCTCTTATTAGAAAGGGAACTTGCTCTGGGAGTGGATGATGACACTCTACACTTCCACTCTGTGTGTTTACAAATGAGCCACCACCCCTCCTTATTTACAAGACTCAAGGCAACCCAAGGGACACTCACTATTACATCTACAATAATGATACATAAAGACACAAGAGACCTTCGAGTTCTTTGAAAACCCTTCACGTTCCTCAGCAACTCTTCGTCTGCTCATCTCTTCGACTTCCTTGTTGTCCTTTCATCTTCCCACACGGTTGACGCCACATCAACCACCCAGTCATCAGCAAACTCGTGCTCCAACGCTTGCTAATGCAGCTTTTCCATAATTCACCGTGCCATCGAACACTCGGTCTTGTGTCAAAGGGAACCCACGGCCTCCAGACCCTTGTGCAGTAAACCCTTCCTTAGTGTTCTGCATGCTAAGGGGATGTCCTCCAAAACTCCGCTATCGTGTCTGCACGATCATTCACGATCAAGGAATTTGGTGGTGTGATAGGTGGTTCCTTCGAACTGGAATCCTGCAACTGGGAATCTACACCACCACACGCCTCGAAGCTATCTGAGTCCTTGTTCGGATGAGTACCGGGATCCGAATATGGGCTCCCTAAACAACGACAACCAATCCAGAACCTCTAGTATCCTGACCTGAATCTGACAGAACCTTGTCGGTTGAAGTTCCCGATTCAAAAGCAACGTTCTCTGCAAGCATCGAATTGATGGAGACGAATCGGAAACGCGTCGGCACCCCCGGCATTAATGACGCCCAGTCCTTTGGCCTCCTCACCGCCTCTCCGCCAAACCTCCGCCGCAAGCGGTGGCGGAGGGGGAGAACCGTCTCGACAAAGATCTTAAAGCTCGCACGTCCGATCTTGAGATGAAGCTGACTTGGTGGGAAGCCTCTAACCCACACTGCGACCGTCACCACTGCTGCATCCGAACCTGGCAATAAGCCGCCTGATAACATGATCAGATCCTCGCCGACACCCACAAAAAGCTCCCTCAACCTTCCTTCTGAACACAAGAGGAGAGGTACATATGGAAAATTTGGCAACATGGGAGTAGGTGAGACATGGATTTATGGTGCTTGGTCACCTAAGTTTCATGCAGAGCTCTCTGAGCAGCAGACGGGTGACCTCTTGAGAATGCAAGAGTTATTTGTTCGGGTGGGGTTCCCTTAGGCAGACAAGACAATTGGAATTGAAGGTATGGTCAAATTTCGGTGAAGAAAGCATATAAGGTTCTCTATTTTCATTTGTTTTTAATCTTGACATAACTATGCCAACCTTGGGGCATGTTTGGACTTGGAAGATTCCTCATCGAGTCAAAATATTCATGTGGCTACTAGGGAGTAAGTATGTCATGATAGGTGCACGAAGGCCATATTATTCCACAGGATAGTGATTCATGCAAATGGTGCACGGAAGGTATCGATGACATTGATCACTTGTTTTTTTCCTATTCAACATTAAGAGAGATATGGGCGAAGCTTGCTCTCATTGGGGTAGACGTTGAGAATTCTAGATCATTCTGGATTCGATTGGGACTTCACGCAATTTGCAATCTTCTATAACAACTCATGCAGTGGCCACATTGTGGGCAATTTGGCTTGTGAGGGATGGTGTAGCTTTTCGAAGAGAGAATATATGTTGAGAATGTTTTTAAGCATGCTAATTAGATCCTTCGAGATCTTTGTACTTTTGATATATAACTAGTGAATATAATGTTTTTGGGTGCTCGCGTTTCTGATTTTGCACCTTTTTTCTTTAAAAAAATCAATATTGAAAATCTAGGTAAAGGACGCCTCACTGACATCACTCCAGAAATATTAACGTGTAGCCCCCATTAATGTTTCTTTAGGTATAACCAATAAAGCTCTTGGGTCATAAATTTAAATCAAAAATATGGATAAGAAATTCTTAGACAAATAAGAATATGGATTATACATTACATCTCGTTTATAGAATTAAAAGGTACGGAAAAAATACACAAAGTTTATATGACAACTGTCAATCGCGAAAAAATACGTATAAGAAATATTATTCTTGCAAAGTTAGTTGTTGTTCTTGTAATTAGCAAGAAATACCATTCATATTCATTTCTAAAATTTAAATTATTGACAATTATTCATTGTCCTTTTCGTCGAAATTTGAGATAATCGTTGTAAAGCGCTTAGTTAGGAAAGACATGACCACGAATATTACACATTCTTCGTCTTTTGCCAATAATAGTTCCTTAATTCCAGATTTTGTAGCAAGACTCCAAATGTCCTCTAAATTTAAAGCAAAATTTATTGCATGATTTTTTACCATTCTTTAAAACTATAACAAAATTCATAGATTTATTGGTAGGATTAAAATTCTACGATTATCAAAAGTACTTGTTATAAATTTATTTTTGTTCCACATCCTACTGTGCTGTAATTTAGATCAGTTTATAAATCCTGATATAAAATTAAGAACTTAATAAATTAGAATTATCATCTAGTCTGACTTAACAGATGCTAAAAATGGCAATGTCATAAATATAAAAATATCTTCTTAAAAGTAACGCTGATATAAATTTAAGTTATCACGTGGATAACTAAAACCATATGTTTTTGGGTTATTCTTATATATTCAAAAACTATTTAGATGATATGGATGTTTCAAGCAGATCCCATACTTTTGCATCACGAGAAAAGGAAAAATCCTTTGCAGTACTGCAGAAGACTGATGTAAATTGAGACCAAGCTTCAGCCGCTCAATCTTGATTGACGATTCACACGAATTCTTACAATAAGAGATCACAAAAGCACTTATTTCGTGTGAACCGCTCGAGTTTAGACGGTCGAAGGTTTTACAGCTAATCTCTGCAGTATTGCATATGATCCCCTCAGCACACAGACGACCATATCGAGAACCCATCAATTAAAATAAAAAGATAATTGCGATAGAAGCTGGAAAACTAGTACCTCAGAACCCCACTCGGAGCCCTCTTCAAGTTTGCACGAGGCGACGTGGTGTGCCCTGCCCATCACCTCATCGGAGCCCAGCAGAGCTGGTGCATGCTTCTGCAGGTTGCTGCTGTCGTGGAGGGCACGACGAGAGAAGAAGGTGCCACTCCCGACGTAGCTGGGGCCGCGGAGGCCGTCCATTCCTGACGGGTTTATGAAGTAGAGGTCAGCGAACGTGCCTCCGTAGGTGTCGTGGCAGTTGAGGTGGCGGAAGCGCTGAGGGAACTGGACGAAGGCGAGTTCGGAATTGCTGTCTTGGTCGAGGAGATAGCAGAGGGCCCTCTGTGCAGCTTTGGGGTCGTTTGATACCATGTCGCAGTCCAGAGTGAGGACCGTGGGCGCATTTGTCATCACACTCGAGACACGCAGCTGCATGAATACAAATTATACCGCAAACGGAAAAGGAGGAAATCAAAATGGGAAGGTAGACTAATAGAGCAGATATAAATTTTATCATCTATCGATCACCGGAGCACGCCAGCTGTTTGTTTACTCACAGCTGTGAGACTGCCATCCAACCATGTAAATCTATGGATGTCGCTCTTTATTCTCAACAATTTTCATTTTGATTCGACGGTTGTAATTAGCTTATTATAAATGTTAAAAGAAAGTCAAAATTGAAATGGTTTTTTAAGTCTCACGGATATGGTGAATTCTTTTACGATAAAATAGGTCCAAGGACCAAGCATACACTCGAGATGAATTTTAATAGAAATATAGAACAACATTCATGTATTACATTTGGATTCTTCACAAGGATTTTGGAAGAAAAAAAAGGAAAAATTGCAGCATGATAACTTCTATTATTGTAATAAAGGATCACCAAAGGACGGGTCTGACGATCACGATGGTGATCCTCAGATGAGATGGGAAGCCTACTCTGATCTCAACTTAGCATTGTCCATTCTCATCAGGTGCGTGATCCTCCTACTAGCTATCCACTCTCTTCCTCCTCCATGTCTACAATCTCTCTTCCCGACCCCTCCATTCCACATCTCCTCCCCTCATCTCCACTCCCCAACCTCACTAACCCTCCTACTTTTATCTATTCCCCACTATCCATGTGTTCTCATCCCTAATTCTCATCCCTCATCAGTCCTTATCTCGATTCATATCCTACATCCTGATTGTCCTACCATCATCCTCCACTTCCTTAGCTATGAGGTGCAAAGGATACAAGAATAAGATCCTCAAGAAACTCTCAAGAAATCCCCAACATCCTAGATTATCCCTCCTCTTGCAAAATACCTTCTCCAAACATAACAACTTCAAGGCACAAACTCAGATACAACTAAACCTGTAAAAGAATATGATGAGTACCCATTCATTCAACTTTATTTTTTATTGGATTTTTACCCGGCAAACCCTGTGAACTTTGTCAATTACCTCTACGACCTTTGAAACAACTTAATTCCTCCCTCGACCCCATAAACTTGCCAACTCTTACCCCATGAACCCTCCGTTTATTCTGTTTGAAGCCTGTGAGGGTTCTTAGGGTAATTTACAGGGTCGATAGGTAATTACGTTGTGCAAAAGATCGTAGAGGTAATTTAAAAAGTTTATAGGGTCTGTCGAGTAAAAATACCTTTTTTATTTTGTCTTTAAAATCAATACAAAAATGCTTGTAACTATGGTTAACTTGTACAAATTCACACTCTAACCTGTGTCGGTAAATAGTGCATAAATACCTGAATTTAAATACAAAATAAGTGAATAAAGAAAAGAAAAGAAAAATAAAGAAAGTATTGTAAATATTGACTGGACCTAAACCTCTGATACTAAGTCCATATTGACTTAATCGACAAGGAATAAAGTAGGAAAAGATAAGGCAAATAAATACAGACAATATAACACTGCCACCTAGAAACCCTAGTGATGAATCTCCATTTCATCACCTTTATTCTTTCACTTTGACCTTAAACCCCTAACTAACTACATGTATATATCACTAATTTGTCAAAATAAATACGTGTAAATTGCTAAAAAAAACCTGTCTAAAATACTGCATAAATAATGCATTTCATGCCAAAATAAAAGAATAAAGAAAAGAAATGAAAAGGACAGAAGTGTCAAGAACATTGAAAGACCATAGTCCCTGAGACTTAGTCATCATGATGACTGAGTCGACAAGGATTAAAGTATGGCAAGATAAGGCAGCTAATTGTACAGAACACAGTCTAAAAACCCAAATTATATAGACTAATAATTACTTTGGGACTTATTTTTTCTTTATTATTCATACAACAAATTAATAAACTTTGAACATAAAACTAGTAGAAAAAAATATAAATAACAATACAAAATTTATTTCATTCAAAAATAATGCACAGTGTGTCGAGACACAAAATAATAAGATAAAATCCAAACTTCACAGACATGTATCTACTCCACATGAACTCAAATTTCATCAAAATCACCTTTAATTGTCTATAACTTTTAATTAGCTAGAGGAGTGGAGATCTAGGTTTTCCTTATCAGTGAGATTAAAGAGAAGATTGGATGGGGTCATCTTTACTGTTACCAACGTATATGGGCCCACTTCTCCGGGTTCCGGATCGCTAGCAGCGGATCTAGCAGGGGTTAATGCAGATAGAGATGTTGGTATTTGGCTTATTGGAGGAGATCTGAATCTGACACTTTTCCCGGAGGACAGGCCAAGACAGGGTGGAGGGAGAGATGGGGGCTCGGAAGAATTCAGGAATCAGATCCATGCTTTTGGTCTCGCGGTGGTTGATGCTGTTGGTTGTGCTTACACATGGCGGAATTCGAGGTCCAGGTCGCGGCTTGATAGATTCCTCATCTCTCCAGTGGGGGTGGAGGCTTTCCCATTATCTCGGGCATGGGCGTTACCGCGTGCCCACTCAGATCACACGCCGCTGATTTGGTCATCCGAGGAGGATAATCGTCCTAGATCCATGTTCAGATTTGAACGGGCGTGGCTTCTGGAGGATGGATTCAGGGAAGATGTGGAAGCACGCTGGAGAGGTTGGCAGGTGGATGGATCCGCAGTGTCGCGTCTGGCTTCTAAGCTGAAATTGCTGAAGGAGTTCCTAATAGATTATGGTCGTAGATTGAGAGCGCAAAGGAGGGAGCGTCGACACGTGGCCCAGCAAGGGGTGGTCAGGTTGGATGGGTTGGACGATGAGAGGGGTCTCGACCAGGAGGAGGTGGAGGAGCGATCAAGGATGCTAGAGGTCATTCTGCAGGAGGACAGGAAGGAGGAAGTTGAATGGAAGCAAAGGTCTAGGCAGAAGTGGTTGCGAGAAGGGGACGCAAACACAAGGTTCTTCCACTCAATGGCGTCAGGTAGAAGAAGAAGGAACTTCATTCAAAGCCTCGAGGTAGGGGGTGAGAGAGTGGCAGGGGATGCTCTGTTAGGGCGTGCTCTCAGGGACCATTTTGTGCGGGTGTCGAGGAGGGAGCGAGGTTCTGGGTAGGGATGGTGTGGATCAGGGGTTAAGTCTCTATCAGTGGAGCAGGTGCAAGGGTTGGAGTCAGAGTTTGAGGAGGAGGAGGTGAAAAAGGCTGTGTTGGGGCTGAATTCAGACGGGGCACCAGGTCCGGACGGATTCCCTGTTTGCTTCTACAAGGAGTTCTGGAGTATGTTGAAGGAAGAAGTGTTGGAGGTGCTTAATGAGTTTAGATCTGGCAACAGAGGCTTCGAGAAGATTAATCGGGCGTTGCTATCCCTTCTTCCTAAGAAGGACTCGCCTTTAAGGGTGGAAGATTACAGACCAATTGCAGTGTCCAATGCAATCTATCTTATTATTGCTAAGGTCCTGGCAAACAGGTTGAAGCGGGTGCTTGATTCGGTAATTCTACAGAATCAAACGGCATTTATCCCAGGTCGTCAGATGGCAGATGGACTTGTTATTGCTTCGGAGATCTGTCTACAGTGGCGGCGGGAAGGCAAAAAGGGTCTGCTGTGGAAGATCGATTTTGAGAAGGCCTATGACTGCGTGGACTGGAGGTTCTTATGGGCGTCTCTTCGATGTCGCGGTTTCTCTGAACTTTGGATTGCATGGATGAAGAGGTGTGTCACAACCTCTTCCCTCACGGTGGTGGTGAATGGTAAGCCTGAGGGTGGTTTCTTCCAGCCGCAGAGGGGCGTGAGACAAGGATCCCCGCTGGCACCGATGCTTTTCGTATTGGTGGCAGATGCTTTGGCGGTGTTGTTCAGAAGAGCCGTGGAGGACGGCTGGTGCGAAGGTTTTCGGTCAGGTTCCTTTTCGATTCCGTTGTTGCAATATGCAGATGACACATTGATTTTCTTAGGGGGTTCGGAGGAAATGGACAGGAGGGCCAGGCAGCTGGTGGATATCTTCAGCAATATTTCAGGTCTCAACATCAATAGAAACAAATCAGTGGTCATTCAGTTCGGAATGGACGAGAGGGAGAGCAGCACTAGAGCAGCTTGTTTGGCTTGTCCCATGGGAGATCTTCCCATTACATATCTGGGTCTTCCTTTAGTGGCAGGCAGACTCAAGAAGGCAGATTGGGATGTGGTTATCGGAAAGATCGATCAGAGATTGGCGGGGTGGAAGGCGGTTACACTTTCAAAGGGCGGAAAATTGACTCTGTTGAAGCATGTTTTGTCGGCGATACCAGTTTTCTTCTTCTCAACAAGATTAATGCCAGCGGGTGTAAGAAAAAAGATTGAGATGATGATGAGAAGGTTTTTTTGGTCGGATGGTAGGCAGCAGAGATCAGGGATCCACCTTGTACGGTGGGAGGAGATTACGCAAAGGAAATCCAAGGGGGGACTGGGAGTCAGAGATATTACTTGTATGAATAAAGCTCTTCTGGCAAAGTGGGTGGTACAGATCTGGGGCAGAAATGAGAGATTGGCCATTTCTCTACTTCGCAACATCTATGGAGTTAGAGGTTCGATGGAGGCGAGGAGAATACGTTTTGAATCCTCACTCTGGGGCGGAGTTCGTGAAATCCTTCCAACAATGCGGCAGAGAATGACGCCTAAGATGGGTTCTGGTGAGGAGTTTCAATTTTGGCAGGATGACTGGACAGGTGAGGGGATCCTTTGCACTAGATTCCCTAGGCTATTTGCTATGGCAGCTGACAAGTGTTGTTCTGTGGCCGACGCCTGCGTCTCTGGGTCTTGGGACCCTCAGTTCGTAGTTGACATCCCAGAACGGAGAATGGAGGATTTGGCCAGACTACGGGCAGAGTTGCCCTCTCCTACTTGTATCACGCAGGGGAGAGATCATTTCATTTGGGAAGGGGGAAGATTTTCGGTGAAGAGGGCCTACGAGATGTTCAGGGGGAGCTCGGATTCTATGGATACGGATTTAACTCAGGATATGAAGATTATTTGGGCAAGCAGGGTCCCAATTAGAGTGAAGGTTTTCCTCTGGTGCCTTAGGAGAGGTAAGGTTTGTGACAAAGCGCGAAGAGGCAGGTTGTTTGGGATCGCAGACACAAGCTGTGATAGATGTGGTGAACAATTTGAGGATGCAGATCACCTTTTTTTTTCGTGTCCCCTATCGGTGCAGGTATGGAAGGAGGTCGGGGCGCCATGGGCCTCTCACAGTGGTGCGTCTGACTTTTGGAGGATGGTGAGGGCGGTAGGGGGTAATTCGACAGATGACTGTGCATTACCTTTTGCGGCAATATGGGCCATTTGGGGGGGAAGAAACGATTTAGTTTTTAACAATCAAAGATTTTATTCAGAAAATGTAATAGCCTTATACCTCTCCCTTTACCGTTTGTGGTCTGTGAGATAATGTATCTCTTTGATTTGATATTAATATAATGTTTTTGCGGTGGGTCCTACCTTGGGACTTCACCCTCTTTCTTCTCAAAAAAAAAACTTTTAATTAGCTATTTAATGAAGGTGGTTTCAATTAATTTTGAGTTGAGATGCAAAAGTCAATTTTGGATCCCTATTATACATTATACCTGAATAAAATATTCATTTTTTTCTTTATATTTTTCATGATTTTATATTTTTATTATTTTAATTTTTTACAGAATGGTCATAATTAAAATAAAATAAAACTATAAAAATACAATGAACTAAAATAGTATACAAAAAGACATTGATGAATTGCATGTACATATACATATATAATAAATACATCTATTTATTGAAGTGTATAGATAACTTCTGAAAAATACAAGAAAAATATATTTTGGTGTATTTAAATAAAATATAAATACATAAATTATATGTACAAAATAATAGAATTTAAAATATAAAATAAAAATAAAATATACAATATATAGGTAAATATACATGTGATTGTAAATGTAATTAGTACTCGTAATAAAAGCCTTATAAAAATAAATAAAAATGTTTGTAAAATACTAAATTAAATTATAAACATTTTTTATGTTTTAAGAAAAAAACAATTAAATCATTTATTTTTTATTGATTTTACAAATATTTTCCTCTAAAGATTATTCTAGTTGGTTCACATGGACCAACCAGAACTCTCTGCGCATTGACCCTAGGTCAACTGGCCCTCCTCTCTCTTCCTCATGCTTCAGCCTGTCAGAACCTGGGTTTTGCTCCAATTTTCCCACTGGTATCATGATTCTCTGGCTTGGCGTGATGCTCAATTCTTGGAGATTGAACACTTGTAATTCCGGAGCACACTATAGATCTAATCGATCTCCATCGAGTCGAGCAGCATCTGCCTCGCAAGTCGGCCCCTTGTTCTATCTATAAATAAAGCTCACCGCCCATCTTTCCAAGTTTGATCCCTCTTCATCAATAATTAGCCCCTCAGATTGGCTATAATAACTCCGCCTTGGTAACAACAAGAAGAAGCTGCAAATTTGCGGCGAGGAGAGGTCGAGGAGGAGGGGATCTAGCTCACCGCCGAAGCTCCATCGCGGTTCTACTTCCTTGGCCCTCCGGCCAAATTGAGGCCCTTCCTTCTGTTCCTAGGTAATGTCTTTAGTGTAGATTTCATTTTCTTAGTTAGTTTTTAATTTGGATCAGTAGATTTATGTTTTTTCCGACATTTCCATTGACCTGGAGGTCAAGCTCTAGGTTTGTTTCACCTATCATTCGACTATATCTCGCCACGATTTCACCCCCATCTTGATCCTCATCGTGTTGTCCATCAAACCTAGCCATTTCCCCCTTCGATTCAACCCGAATCGAAGCAATTCAGAGCCCCTTCCATCGCTCTTCATCGGAGCTCTTTGCCCTTCCATTCCACACATCTCCAACTACTATTTTTGGGCCGAAAGCATAACTCTTGGGCCACCTAGTCATTTTGTGCAGGTTTGGTCGAGCAAAGGCCCATCTGGAACCACAAAGATCACCTGGAGTAGCTCCAGGTGGCTTGGAGCCGTCTGAGCTCCTCGGTCTTCCTCGTCATCGTTAGAGGGTACCTACACACGTGGAGGGACGCCACAAAGAAGAAGTACCTATCGGCGAGGCAAATCTTAGCTGGAGTTGGATAGAATCAACGATCGAAGCGAGGGGGTTCGTTCATTTTTCCTCGTTCATCCATCGTGCCGCCCAGCCATATGGTGAAGAACAAGTGCCAGGTCTGATCCTAGTTGTTGGAGTTTTGGCAAAGAGTTGTGTCACCTCAGTAGGTTGATCTGCCACTTGTCTACACAAGAGCTGCACGATGAAAGGGTGCTTTAATGGTATAATTGCGAAGACCCCCTCTACTCTTTTTGTATTTTATAAGTAATCCTGTAATTATTTAATTATGTTTAAAACTTGTGGGGCATTTTGCATGTTTATCCTCGATAATATTTAATATTGCAAGTGGGTTTAGTGTTAGGTGATCAATCTCCATTTCATCACCTTTATTATATCATTTTACCCTTAAAAAACCTAGTAAATGCATGTAAATACCATTAAGTTACACAAATAAACATTCATCCCTTGATGTATAAATATTGTATAAAATATTTTTTTAATGCCAAAATTATAGAATAAAGAAAAGAAAAAAAAGAAAAAGAATAAAATATCAAAGATATTTTATAACCATAAACCCCGAGACATAGTCATCTTGATGTCTAGGCCGACAAGGAATACAGTAGAGGGATATAAGGGCCAATAATCCAATAAAAATCCCTTTGATTTATTCATTATTTATTCATTTTTAGGACCTATTTTTATTTCTACTTTTTATACCTCAAATAAAGAAACTTCACATGAATGTGTAGCTAAGAAAATATAGAAAAATATAAAATTGATTTCATACAAAAATAATATAAAGTGCAAAAGTTATACTCTGAATAAGATTCCAAAATCCCAACTTCCCAGAGCCATATCTCTCAAATAAAAACTCAAAACATATAAAAATCACTTTAATTGCATAAATCTTTTAATAAGCTATTTAATGAAGGTGATTTCATATTTTTTGGAGCTAAGGTGTGAAAGTTAGGTTTAGAATCCCTATTATACAATATACCCGATAAAAATAATCATTTTATTTATTATTCATTATTTTTATAATATTATATTTTTATAATTTTTGTAAGCATTATTTATAATATGTGTACATTTTGAAACTAGAATAAAAACATAAAGAAAATACTAAAATAAAATATGTATATAACATACATAGATGAAATACTTGTATATATACCTATACAATAAATATACTTATTTATTTAAGTGTATATATTATATAAGAAAAATATAATAAAAATATAATAAAAATATATTTAGGTATCTAAAAATAAGTTATAATTTTGTAAAATAATAAAATCAAAAATACAAATAAAAATAAAAGACAAAAACATAGATAAATATACCTATAATTTAACCCTAAAAAGTAATTTGTAATTATATACCTCTAATAAATAAATATAATAATAAAATAATCTGAAAAATAGTAAACATTTTTTATTTTATAAGTTAATATTAATAAAAAATTTATATTTAATATCGATTTTCAATCTTTTTAGGCTAGGTTTTTCCTGGTTGGTCCACGTGGACCAACCAGGTAGAGTCTGGAGTTGGTCGGCGGTCAACTCCCCAGATTCCCTCCCGCGCCTCTGACACCCTCATTCCACCTCATTTTCTCCCATTTTTAGAGCTCGACCCTTTACCACTTTCGTGTCGAGGTCTTCATGACTTTTTCTCCTCATTCCTTGGTGATACACGCCGGCATGCTTCCTCGTGGATTGAACATTGGATTCGCTCGATCGCCCTCATTCTTTGAAGCTGATATACCACTTGTAACAAAATGCACCTCCGTCCAAAGTTGGTTTTTTATCCTTCTTTCGCTCCTCGAACTCAAATTAAACCTTGGTCCTCATTCTTGGTGACAGTACGAAATGAGATCTTTCGTTTGGGCATTGAATCGAAGATTCGCAGCTCGCCGTCAACCTCGTCGGAGATTCCGCTCTTGGCCGTGCTTGACAGTGAGCTTCTAATTTCTTGGTTATTTTATTTCCTTAGGACCTCAATAGCATAGTGTAGCGAATCCGTTCGAGCCATTTCGTGTTATTTCACAAATCCCTCGATCGTCGGAGCTCAAGCTCCGCCTCCGTAGTCCGACCACATCGTCGCCTCTCTGCCATGCCCAATACCTCCATCATCTCCCCCTTCGCCTACTCTCCGCTCGACGTACACCCATTCACTGTGTTCTTGCACAGAATACACGACCCACTTTCTCCTCCTCCACTGCTTGCCGGAGGGAGTCCACCCACATCACCCATCACCCATTCCACACAAGAGCTCCTCCAAGCTCCGCATTTTTGTGCATAATGTTTCCCTACAGGAAAGAGCAAGGAAGGAACCCCATCGAGGCTCATCGAAGCTGGAGAAGAAGCCCCATGTCCACTACCGTTTCCAGCACCCTCCGAAGCTCATCCGGGCATTTTGATACTTCATGCCACCACGGATGGTCCCTGGGATGCTTTTGGGACCATCAGAAGTGAAGTCGGAGCTCTGAGCAACGAGATTTTGAAGATCCAAGTTCATCTAGGTCGTGTTCTTGGCTTGTTCCTCCAGATCCCCTCGTTGTCGTCCGATCAAAGGTCAACTCCAGGTTGTACATCGTGAGTCGGATCAAGTGAACCAGAGCCGTCAGATCTCCTGCTTAGATCTAATTTGAGCCGTAGCTGCGAACCGGCATCGCGCATCCCTAGCGCGACACGTAACAAGTGAAGCACCATCAGCCTTCTGATCCTACGCTTTGGAGGGGTATTTTGCATTTGTCCTCTCCCATTTTTATCATTTCATTTATAGGCATGTAATTTATTTTTTAATACTTTAAAACTTTTGGAACATTTGCATGTAGGACTTTAGACTTTATTATATTTGCATCTAAGTCTTTGCTAGCGAGGCTCACGTGTCCCTACACGTGACCTTGGCTATTTTGTGGGCAAGCCCTCGTGGATTTTGGAATTCGTTTTAGTCCATAATCTTTCATTGGTAGAAATAATTTTTTTGTGAAATTTGCATCCAGGCCCTCGTGGTTATTTTTATTTGCAAACAGACCCCTGTTAGTAGTGTAGTTTCTTCTTGTTATCTCTATTTATTTTGAGTTTCTATTTTGCTCGAAAAATCCACAAAAATAGGTGTCGATTCCTAAATGCACGCACTTCCGCATCCATATTTTATTTAGCAACTTTGGACTTTTTTATTATTTATTAAAAATCAAAAAGTGCCATTTTAATCCTTCTCTACATTAGAAAATACATAAAAAATATAAAAAATATTTGAAAAATTCCAAAAAAAAGATTTATTTTCTTATTTAATTAGTTATTTTACAACTCCATACCAAAATTCCCTAAAATTTATAAAAGAAAAATCTTAAAAATAAAAAACCCCCCAAAACCATTATAAAAATATAAAAAATCCTAAAAGTCATAAAAATTATGTTTTCTATTTTTGAATATTATTTATGATATCATCTTTATATTAAAATTTATTTGGAAGGTTTTGGACATCATTTTCTATCTTTAATTTCCAATTCAATTTTGTATAGTTAATTGATCCATGTTTTAGGGTATTTTTTACTTTAAAAAATACATAAAAGTTAGCATTATTTTCTAAAAAGTCACAAAAATAGTAAAAAATATTTTAAAACCAAAAATATTTTATTTTCTTTATTTCGACTACTTTTATTATTGTTTATATCCACAATAGCTTACTTTGTATATATATTCTATATATATAACTATATTATATTTAAAAAAACAAATATAAAAATTTAAAAATATAAGTAGAATATATAAAAACAAAAAATTAAAAACAAAATACAAAAATATAAACCAAACATAAAATAAAAAAATAAATAAAACCCACAAAAATCATTTTTGGCTAAGTAGTTGAGAGATAAATTATGCTTTGATTCTTTATCTTGCCTGCTCTATTCCATTGCTTCATGTGTTTGACCCCTACATTGCTTGCCACTATACATTCTTAGTAGGGTATAATAAATTTTGACTCTTGCTCTTAATTGCTTAATTGTCTGTGTGGATTAATTATTGAAACAGCGAGAGGATTCCAGTAGTCGCCTCAGCAATAGTGAGATTAATTTGTCAGGCCATTATTTAGCGACTCTAACCTTCGTGCTTTTCAAACTGCATCGTTGTCGGGGAGCATCAGTTTGTAGAGTGGTTTTTGTCTCTTTACTTTCTTAGCCATTTTGTAATTATCTCTCTATTTTTTTTATCTATTATGAATTGTCTGACATCTCTTCTCTTGACTTCTTGCGAGGGACCGTGGACCGAGGATGATCGCCTAGGTGATTCTATGCAGCCTTGGGACGAGGAGCCGACTATTCTGACCTAGCCGGTAGGAGAGAGCAGGAGGCTCTTGAGAGAGAGAGAACATTAGTTTAGGATTTTTATTTTTTGGGTGAGAGAGATTTATTTGGACTATTAATTTGTAATAATACATGTACTCTGAACTTTGGACACTCGGGCCCAATTTCCAAGCGTTTGTTCACTTAGGGCTCGTTTGGTTGTAGGGTTGGGCAGGGTTGGCTTGGCCCAATCCGGGTTAGCCCTGCAACCAAACAGGGTTCTCCTCCTCACAGTTTACTATTCACAGGGGTACCCCTGCCCAACCCAACCCTGTCCAACCCTGCAACCAAACGGACCCTTAGGGGCTCACTGCGTTTTTCAAGTTTTCAACGCCTTTTTTTATTTTGTTTCTCGCGATTTGTGTGTTCCACCCTTTTCTATTTGTTTTGTAGAATGAGCCTTTAATTTTTACGCTTGCTTGATCGTGTAATCTAAGTCCAAACACCTAATTATTTTGCTTGCACCTATAGTTCTCGTGTTTGGACTTATAATAATTAATTGCTAAAAACTCAACTTTGAAACCGCGCGCCGAGAGAGGTCGTAAACAATACTGGCAGGACCCATTGTGGCGGGCACATATCAACATCGAAGATCGGACTTAGGTTTCATTCTGAGTATTTAGCACTTGGTTCTTCACGTGTAGCAATTGTTTGCTTAGGATGATTTCCGTGTGCATATCGGCATATAGTTTAGATTTAAAAATTCATGTTTTGCATCCCGCATGGAGAGAGCTGGGACGCACTGTAAGTCTTCTAACTGAGCATCCATCATTTAGGCACTAAGGTGAGATTTTCATCTTAGTGTTACCTTGCACTGCTTTTCCGATTATCTCTCACTATTTTTTAATCACATAGGAATCAACAAAAATACAAAACATTAGGCGCTTGTTTTGAATCTACTCAAAGCAAAGTGATAACACAAAAATATAAAAAAGGGAATGTTAAAAATACTTGACCTAAATAAAATTGATTAATCAAGACTCATTACCTTGGATGAGCAAAGCCCTCATTTGTTTTCAAGTTGCATTGGAAGGTTTCCTTCCCAGAGAAAGAGCATCTTCATAAGGATTAAAGCCGAAAACCCAGTCTGTGGTTGCCTTGTGTATCACATGGATTTATGAAGTATTGGTGCTTCTATCATACGTAGACGAGTAGGGATTGGTCAACGACGATGTTCTCTATTGTGTAGAGCATCGACCTTGTCCGAAGTATTAAGCATAGGACATGCCTTCATGAGGGTGTTCATCTCATCATCTTGCGTCCGAGTAGGTCCTCGCATGCTCACGGATGATTCCATTGTGAGAAAGGTTCGAAGTAGTGGTTTCGCCTATCGGCTTCCTCCCTCTATTCCTTTGGCTGAGTAGGGATCCATGAAGAGTTACAAGGACCTTAAAAAGTGCAGACTACAGGTTACAAAGGAGAAGGACAAGTATGCGATACTTTTCCGATAATACTCTCTCCTGTAGGAGTAGCACTCTAAGGACTTGTTAATATAAATTGCCTGAAAATCAAATCCAAAATCGACAAAGATAATTGCTGAACATTTACGGCTTCACAGGTCGAGTTGGTGAATCCATTGTTTTGAGGTTTGATTGATTAGTCTTATTAAGGTCAAGATCAAAAACATCACACATGTGCGCCATTTGGTTCTCCTTTCTATTTGAACCTTGATCATCGTGAGCCTTCTACTGTTTTACACTCCTTTTATTCCTTGTTTGTCTACGTGCTATTTGTCCATCATCTATCTCTCTTGACAATCTCAAGATGTCGTCACACGGATGGTTTATTTGGGACCCCCTAGAAGTCCACATCGATTCTCTGTTGCCAACATCTCTAATAAGACAGGATGATCTCCATGAAGTTAGTTCGGATCATGCGAACTTCTCCTTGGACTCCCTGATTCTCTCTTCTTTCAATACTTCCCTTTTTTGTAATAAATCCGCTGTTCATAATGGACTCGCAGCTCGAACTAGCTCTTCCTCTCCAAATAAACCGGTACTAATTATATCCCCGAATTAATCCCTTGTGGACGGAGATCGATTTCAGTCAATATCCTATGCTCCGTTCACAACAATTTGGAATTGACCTTAATTCCATATTCATCTCGGTAGTTGGTGTTGATAAAGAGACTGACCGGGGTTTACTCCATCATGCAAATCATCAACCTGATCACGAGCCAGAAGATCAAGCCGGTTCAGAGATGGCTCCTACAGGAAGAGGAAAGGGACCACATCCCCAATCAGCCGAGCATGCAGATCAGGGGGACGGGTACTGTCCTCTCTTCCTGTTTATACTTAGGGATATCTTATCCTACGTATAGGGGGAAATACTCTAAGTACGATCTGTACATTCCCACCCTTGACCCTCTATGCCTTGGTATAGTCTGCTATACGTGGGATTATTTGATCCTAAGTAGACGTTCGACTTCTCATTGATTTATTCGTTTCGTTATTCTTTAGACTTTTCTATACTCAGTACGAGTTATGTCTTCGCTTTTTTCTCTCTAATCTATGAAGACATAGCTCAAGCTACGTATAGGGGGTCGTATATACTGTGTATATACTTTAGCCATAACTCGTACTTTCATATTTTTAATAATAATATTTATGGCTAAAAACACTATCTAACTCATTAAATTCACTTAATAAAAAATGTTGATTATTCCTTAAATTCTTTTTATATTTACTGATTAATAAATCAGGTAAAAAAAATTTTCGTAAAACTTTTGAAAAATAGTTTGAATATCTTTTTGAAAATTAGGAAAATATTTTGTTAAATATTTTCAACCTGTGTAAAAACTTTTGTTTGTAAAATTTCTTTTCTTTGCGTGAAATAAAAATGTTTGAAAAAAGATTTGCAAATGGTTTGAAAAATGGTTGCAAAACTATTTTGAAAGACTATATATACCGTTTGAAAAACCTTTGCAAAATGATTTTCAAATGGGTGTAAATATTTATAAAAATTCTTTGTAAAAAATACATTGGCTATAGCTTGCAAAATTGTTTGAAAAATCATTTTCAAATAAGTTTGAGGAATATATACATCACACTAAAATTCATTATTAATTATATATAGAGAGAGATATAAAAGTGATCACATGCCCTTTGTAAATTCTTAAAAACCAGATTCTTGTAAATATAAGATGCATATCCGTGTAAGTATTTATACATACTTTTATCCAAAATTTTTTGTTTTCAAAAAAAATCACAAAAACATTTGAAAAACCAAAAATTCAACAACACTTGCAATATCTTTTTGAAATAAATACCAAAAAATGCATATGCATCATCTTTTGCAAAAATCCATAAAAAGTTCAAAATCTTTGAAAATTGCATCACAAAAATATTTTTTGCATTGTACATAGCATTTTCATAGCGTTCACATTTTTCGGATTGAGTTTGATAATTGAACAAATCTAAGTAAAATTCGAAGATTAGAGCTTGGTTGGACCTTAAATCTACCTAATCACAGGAACCTTATAGGAACTAGAATTGAGGTACTTCATGTCTAGTTGACTTAATTCTTTGGGGACGTGAGACTTGGTTCAATGGATTCTTGACTGCCTAAGAAGAGTATTTTGGAGCACATGCATAGCTCTTGTTGATAATGACCTAACTTGGACATCTGCACCTTTCACTTGGCTCAACTCAGTAGGAGTGGTGAGGGGATTGGATTTGCCAGTATGAGAGGCATACAAGTAGAAACATTTTTTCTCGTCTAGGGAGGGAAGTGCACCCCAACTCATCCAATACCAGAGACGCCTAAAGACATGAGAGTGTGGGTTGCAGTAATGCTTCAAAAGAGGGATAGTCTACTGGCTCAAGAGGAAAAACTCCTTATGTAAATGTTGTTGTATATTGTATTTCAAAAAAAACAAAAAGCAAAAACTCCAAAAAAGTGGACAGACCTGATTGAAAATAAAATGCATGCCGTAGTGTATATATTTGTATAGTCAATAAGCAAGCTTGATATTCAAAGTCATATGTTGTGAGCCTGCAGCTGGATGACTTAACTACATTGGTCTTGCATCCTAAGATAGATAGCTATACTGCTATCGTCCATTCTTCTCTTCACCCCTTCCTCTTTAGCTGGTTGTCACTTGAACTTAGAAGGGAATACCTCGCTCCTCAAGGAAAGAGTTGCTGGATTGGGGAATCACTGGGTTGTCATGCTGGATAAATCGATCTCTTTGTTATTTCAGTTGAGAGGATCCACTATCACATACACTATACGAGTCAGATTCATAGTCGTAAGGGTTTACGTATGAGTTGAAGTATTCTTACCTGGCTATTGATGAGACTTGAGCAGAGTTTTGAGATTCTCGAAGGCTGTTGGATTTCCAATATGATTCCAAATAAGGTTCTGCCCGCACTAAAATTCAAAAGGTCAGACTTAAGCTCCAAACTTTGATTTGTGAATACAAGTTGACAATTAAACTCAATCCATCTTTCTTTCTTTTTCTTTTATTTGTTTTTTCTTTTTTTACACTTATTGCATAAGTGTTTGCTAGGGACTAGAAAAGGCAAGCATAGGGGGGTGACGAATCTCCATTTCATCACCTTTATTCTATCATTTTGGCCTTAAAAATTCTATGAAATGCATGTAAATACCCTTAAGTTCCATAAATTAAAATCCATCGCTTGATGTATAAATAATGTATAAAATATTGTTTTTAATGCCAAAATTATAAAATAAAGAAAAGAAAAGACAAATAATAAAATATCAAAGATATTTTATGACCCTAAACTCTGAGACGTAGGCATCTCGATGACTAGGTCGACAAGGAATAAAGTAGGAGAGATAAGGACCAATAATACAATAAAAATCCCTTTTTATTTATTCATTATTTATTTATTTTTTGGGACCTATTTTTATTTCTACTTTTATACCTCAAATGTATATGAAAGTTGTAGATAATAAAATATAGAAAAATACAAAATTGATTTCATACAAAAATAATATACAATGTAAAAGTTATATTTGGAATAAGATTCCAAAATCCCAACTTCCCAGACCCATATCTTTCAAAAAAACTCAAAATATATCAAAATCACCTTTAATTGTATATAACTTTTAGTAAGATTTTTAATGAGTGGTTTCATATTTTTTGGAGTTAAGATGTGAAAGTTAGGTTTTTGATCCCTATTGTCGATATACCTGATTAAAATAATCATTTTATTAATTATTCATTATTTTTATAATTGTATATTTTTATAAATTTTGTAAATATTATTTATAATACATGCACATTGATGAATACTCATTCATCACTCTTTATTCTTATATTTTAGCTACAAAAACCTTTGCAAATGCATGTATATGTTTGTAAATACAAAGAATTACCAAAAGCATGCATTGTGTAAAAAGTAATAATTAGCATGTCTTTGTGCAAATAAAAGAATAAAGATTAAAAATAAAAAGAGGAAATATTTAGAATAAATATTGAGCAACCTAACCCAAGGGAGGGCTCAGCATGGGCCTGACCGCATAAAAGCCAAAGTAGAGAGAGATAGGGGGCTCATGTGTGTAAAGATCCCTATAAATACAATAAATTTATTTTCCTCTAAAAATAGAATAAATGTGACTTGTATATATTTATATATATTTATAAATACAAAATCAATATAAAAATTGAAAAATAAAAAAGAAAACAAAAATACTCTACCTTGTGCATATTCATCATGTATATATTCCTCCATCTATATTTTATTTTACCTTGTAAATAAATAAATTAATTTTTATAAAATTTGTATATATTCTATATTTTATGGTGTAAATAAATAAAATAAAAACCACAAAAACAAAAATCAAACAAAAAGAACAAAATTAAAAACCAAAAATAACTTTGTAAATATACCTTGTATATATTTGTATATAGATATTTATTTCACCTTTGTATATAAATAATAAAAATAAAATAAAAATACCCTTTTATTCCTAATTTTATGCTATAAATAAATAAAATATAAAATGGGGATAAAAATGTATAAAAATAACTAATTAAAAATAAAAAATCAAAAAATCAACATTGTGTAAATACCTATGTATAGCACTATAGTGTACATACCCTATTTTTATTTTGAAAAATTAATTAAAAGTCACCCAAAAATAGAAAAAAATAAAATAAACATTTTTCATGTTTTGAGTTTTTAATAAATCGGCCATTTTCTATTTTATTTTTAATTTTCAAATATTTATTATGTGGCCCCCTCTCATTGGTCCACGGGGGATGTTGACCCCCCGGTCAACTCCCCCCTGTGGACCACTTCCCACGGATCCGTTTCGCGGACCCATCTTCTCCCAATTTTCCCTGCCTGACCCGTTCACCATTTTGCCAAATCTCGGGTCCTAATTACTCTCCTATAATCCGGGAACCTCGCCCGACACCTCACTTAGGGATCCGTGCTTCACAGAGCCGGACCCGTCCCTTTCTTCCCGGACCTTCCACCGCATATAAGCCGAGCTCCGCCTCCCATTTCCGCATCTTTGGCTCCCCACCTTATCATCCCAGGACCTCCACAGCCACCCTCGAGGTGACAGCTCCCCGTTGGCCATGTCGTAGAGAGGAGAGGGTGCTCGGACCACTGATCTGGCGTGTCTTCGCGCTGCCGTGCTCTGCCTGAAGGTAGAGCTCGAGCCTCGGGCCTCGATGACCCGCAAGGCGACGACCCAGAGCTTCCAGAGCTCACGCCCAGTCGATTCGTCCACCCAGGTAGCCTTAGTTTCCTTGCCTTTTCTTTAATTTTGAGTTTTCCCCAAATCACCCAGTCGTTGTTCACCTTCGATTCCGGCCACCTCCGCCTTCGATTCGATCATCGGACCATTCCACCACGTTCACCTTCTCCCCACGCATGTTCTCCGCCCATCCACTCAACCCAACTCGCACAGGAGCTGGGGTTTCGAGTTCCTCCGCCGTCGCATCACCGGAGCTCGACCGCCCCACCGCACCGATCATCTCCATCACCGCTAACGGGGTCGAGGCATTTTGCCCTCGACTCGCGAGTTTATTGCACACCTTTGCAGGTCCTAGGAAGCCCATCTGAGGGCTTCGACATCCAGGTGCACGAGCTCGACCTCCGCCGGACTCGCCTGAGCTCCCCAGAGCTCCGTCGAGCCATCGGAGGGTACCAGTCGATGCGGGAGCCCAAGGCGATCCCCAATCTCCAGCTGCCCGCGAGGAGGACCCTAGCGCGTACACGAGCCCGGCGAAGCTCACCGGCGTACTGTTCTTCGTTCATCCTCCAGAGACGTCCGATCATCCCTCCTCCTCCAGGTCGTCATCCAGCTGTTCATCTGAGGAGCAGCAACAGCCGTAGATCATCCGGAGGAGAGATCGTGGCCGTCAGATCAGTGAGGGCTTCCCACGTGCTCCGTAGCCGTTCGATCGACCACGTGGCGAGGCCCTAGCCGTCGATCAGCAACGAGGACCCCAGCGTGGGACGCCACCCTTCCCCAGCCGTCGATCAGCACACGTGGCGCCCATCTGACGGTCTACTTAACAAAGGGAAAATATTCCATTAGGCCCTTAGTTTCTGAGTAGTTTAGTTTTAGTCCTGTAAATACTCTAGATATTTTATTTCCGTTAGGTAAATTACACTTTGGACCCTGTCATTTCTTGCATTTACATGTATACCCCTGTGTGTAGTGGATCACGTGCGTCGACACGTGTTGTGTTGGGATATTTGCATGTTTAGCCTTGTATTTATAGGGTGTTAATGAATGAATGAAACTTTTTAGTTAATTGCATATATACCCCTGTGCGTGTTGAATTTGTGCATGTGCGTTATATTTTGTATATTTTACACTAAGGTCCCTGAACCTTTAATACTTGTTATTAATTAGTCCAGAAACCTTGGTTTCTTTGCAATTAGGTCCCTGAGTGCCCAAGTCACGCGCCTCGCGCGTGCAACCTTGAAAATATTGCACCGGACCCCCTGGAACTCCTTCTAATTGCGTACAAATCCCTATGCATTGTACCTTAGTTTTGATTTTTAATAAAATATCAAACTAACTCCAAATGCAATGAAAATTGGACACATGGCTCCTGCCATAGTGTAAATTTTTCTCCTATTTTTGGAGACATTTTTGATTTCAATCGATATTTTTAAAAATTCAAAAACAAGCTTTTTCTTTACTGTCTGACTTGAAAATTCACAAAAAAATATTAAAAAACCTCTAAAAATTATAAAAAAAATTAGTTAGTGTCTATTTTGCCTTGTTTCATTTTCTGACCAATTTTGGTCATTTTTCATTATATAAAACTCATAAAAATTGAAAAACACCTAAAAACCTATAACAATTCTAATAATTAATTTAAAACTCCAAAAATAATAATTTTGGTGCCTAAATTTTCCTTATTTCTTCTTCTTTACAGAAATATTACCTCCAGGCTTTTTAGGGACTTTTAGATATTTTATCTAAGTCCCCCAAGCTTGGTTGGATAGTATCCTTGTTTTCTTGCCTTGTTTGATTTTTACAAAATTAAATAAAAATCATAAAAATACCAAAAAGTACCCAAAAACAGTGAAAAACATAAAATACATAAAAACATTTTTATTTGAATTTTTGAGTGATTTTTGAGTGCTTTAATAATTGCTTGAATTGGCTTGTTTTATTATTTTCCCTATTTTCTCAATTAATTAAAAATCCAAAAAAAATAATAAAAATTAAAAATCCACCAAAAAGACTTTGATTGTATTTTATTCCTTTTCTAGACTACTTCGTAGGCCGCAAGGCTATCACGTGCTTCCTGAGTCCGACCCTGGTCGCTATACCAGGCTAATCTAATAGCCAGGACCGCTATAGTGTTTATTTGATTTTCATTTGATTTTGGTGGTCTGAACCTTATTTTCTTGATCGACCGACTGATCTCTTGAGCGACTGAGGTCGCAACGACCTTGGTTACTTCTTCATCCTTAGTTGCTCGGGATTTTTCGTGTCATCAGAATGGCGCCGTTGCCGGGGAGCATGGCTCAGTAGTCTTTCTTTTTATTTTTCATTTTCTTTTTGTTTTCTTTTTCGCAGCTTTCCGTGGCTCTTTCTGAGCTTGCGGCTTTTTGCGGCTTTTTAGTTTTCATTTACTTTTGTTTTATTTTATTTTCTTTTCTTTTTCTTTATTTTTATTTTTTGCTCGTTTATTTTATTTGTCCTTTCTGCACATATACCCCTATTTCATTTCATTTATTTTTCCTGCACGTATTTGATTATTATCTTGGTCTGTGACACTTGTCTTCTTTCTTGCGAGGGCCTGAGGACCGAGGCGACGACTTTCGAGAAGCCAGCGCAACCGCGAGACTCGGAGGCGGCTCCCTTCTGCACGGAGCCGCAGGAGAGAGCGAGAGAGGAGCTGAGTAAGAGAGGGATAGATTAGGATTTATTTTTGCTATCTGGATTATTGTAATAATACAGGGACACTCAGCATGGACTTGGACTCTTTAGCGGGTCTGTTTCGCCGAGCACCGGTGTGCTCTGGGGACCCTTTAGTTAGTTTAGATTTTTCGCAACTTTTTCGTGACTTTTTGGTTTTTCGCTGCCTTTTACGGTTTTACGCGGTTTTCTCAAGCCCCTAGCAGTAGGACTTTTTGCTTGATTGTGCCGTACTTAGTAGGATCCACACACTTAATTATCTGCCTATTCCTATAGATCGTAATTGGACCTACTAATAAAACATTAATAAAAATAGCTGATTCATTTTCCTTCGAGCCTGTGTGCCGCAGCCTGCCCTGCGAAGCGCTTCTCCTGAACCCGATTTGTCGGGAGGAGGAGGGGTAGACCGAGACCGAACTCTCAGGATCGAGGGCTGAGTGACCAGCTAGACGGCTCTTTCGTGTAGAAGTTGCTTGCTTAGGACTCGGCTTTTCCCACTGTACCATATAGGTAGTTTACTTTTCTGTCTTTACTTTATGCGCGGATCATATTGCATGTAGAGTGCTGGAGTCAGGTATGCCTTTCTTACTTTGTATGCATCATTGATTTTATCGCGCATCGGCTTTTTCGTCTTCCCCCTCTGTTTTTGACTTCATAACCAGGAGAACCGAAAAATTTGTTAGGTCTCTTTTTTTGTATTAAAAAAGATTAAAAAGAAAAACCATAAAATTGGGACTGCTTAAGCTATTGATCACTAAAAGACACTTGACTTAAAAATCTGTCTTGGGGAGAGCAACCCCCTCATTGGTTGGTTTGATTGTGCGAGAGAGTGACCCGTACACTAGGTATAGCCCTCCGGTGCCATTCTCGACTGATTACCAACTCTTCTGTGCGGGACAGTCGGTTGGGAAGGTATCGGGTATCCCAGCAGGTCACGTAATCGCTCTGATATTTTGATTGTTCACCAAAATAAAATTTGACAAGATAATTGACCGAACTTTCACGGTCTTCAGCTCGCGTTGCGTTGGTGAACTTGGGGTTTGCTTGTGATCATAGTTTCTCCAGATCTCATCCGCCTTACTCGCCACATCAAGATGATGGGCAGACGATCTCTTAAGCAGCCTCTGGTTGCACCGCTTTCGGGGGCGTCTACCCGTTCATCTAGGTTGGTTCCCGAGAGCCGAGACCCACTCTCCGAACCCGAGTATGATTCCACCATGTTCCCCCTCGACCACCTTTCTTTTGGTTCCGAGAGACCAGTGCCAGAGGAGAGATTAGCAGATTTATCGGCACCTGAGTTTGGATCGTTTGATTTTGCAGACACCATGGCCGGCAGTTCCGATGATCGCAGTAGAGGTCCACAGCCCAAGCACTTTGTTCTGGACCAGGGTGCGATCAAATCCACCCTGATAGCCTCCCTCGAGACGGTACAGCAGCAGTTGAGGGATCAGGGAGCGTTCATGTTAGACATGAGGAGAGAGATGGAGCAGATGAGAGCAGAGAGAGAGCAGCGGAGAGACGAGTCGAGGATCCCAGAGGATGCAGCAGCAGCCGCAACAGCCGCAGCGGCCGCCACCGCAGCGGCAGCCGCCGCGGCAGGAGCAAGAGAGCAGCCGAGACCGATGCGGGAGTTGCACAACCCCGGATCGACACTGATGCATCACTGGTTTGTGCTACCAGCTATCGTGGGGGACTTCAAGTTCCCCTCGAACACCTTGCAGCTTCTCCCCCGTTTCCACGGGCTCGCCACCGAGGAGCCTCATCTCCACCTCCAGGAGTTTTTGATGATTTGCAGTACTGTCCACAACCGTCAGATGGACCAGGACACCATCAGGATGATTGCTTTCCCCTTTTCCTTGGCCGACAGAGCAGCCACCTGGTTGAAACATCTGGGGAAGTTTGTCTACACTTGGGAGCAGCTCCGCACCGAGTACTTGCATAAGTACTATCCACTCGGGCGGACCAATGCCGCGAGAGCCCTGATCAGCAACTTCTCCATGCTCCCCAACGAGCAGTTCCATGAGGTATGGGAGAGGTTCCAAGAGCTGACTGATAGATGCCCGCACCACGACATTTCCAAGCCGAACCTCGTGTAGAGCTTTGTCAGCGTGCTGACACCAGAGCTTCAGGGCATGGTGAACGCTTCTTGTAGCGGGTCTTACTTCGCCAAGGATCACGACCAGGTATGGGCCATCTACGAGGAGATGGCTGAGAACTACATGGTGATGTCCCATACCCGGTTGTACACTCAGGGCAGACCCCAGCAGCCAGGACCCGTGCAGTACCAGAGGATAGCACGGTTCGATGCCGGTCCTTCCAGTTCGTCCACAGTAGCAGCAACCGTCAGGTCAGGGAGGCCAGTACGGCCATCAGAGAGAGCACCAGCCGCATCAGCAGCCCCCAGTGTACCCATCACAGCAGCAGCAGCAGTCGTCCTATGGTCCTCGTCCCTATCTGCAGGGACAGTCGTGGAGGCGTGAGCAGCCTCACCAGCAGCAGCAGCATCACCCATACCCCTCTCAGCACCAGCAGCAGTTCCAGCAGCCTCATTACCAGAGAGGCTACCCATCGGGCTCCCACGAGAGCCCCGCCTTTGATGATATAGCCCGCCTCCTCACGGACCAGCATGCTACCTTTTGACGGGAGATGGACGAGTTCCGCCAGGAGATGCGGGACATTGTGAGAGGGAAGGCCGCCATCCCTGCCCAGATCGAGCCGAACCCCAACAGCCTGAAGCGAAAATCTGAGCAGGTAGCTTGTACTGAGTATACCACTCCTAGTGATGCATTTGGTGATATGACTAGATATCTGTTTGATACTGATTTTGTCACACTTAGGAGCGGTAGGATGCCAGCAGACGACGCCTCGTCTGAGCCACATCATGAGGATCCACCCAGAGCGCCCGACGAGGAGGAGGAGAGCGGTACTGAGGCCGCTAGAGATGATGACGGTGGTACTGATGCCACCAAGGATGCTGATTCCACAGGCGGTGCTGAGGCTGTCGTTTCACCAGTTGGAGGAGGTGGTACTGAGGCCACCCACTATGCAGAGCCAGAGCGCGGTACTAAGGCCGCGAGTCTTCCAGTTGATCCTGTTGATGGTGGTGCTGAGGCCACCCATGTTTTTGTTGAGAGATCTGTTGTTTTTCCTACTTCTGATGTATCTCGGAACCCTGTTGTGAATAAAGGAAAAGGTTTGGTTTTTTCTGATCCCACTGTGGTGCGTGATGTATGTGCGGATCCGACCGTCGAGCCGTCTAGACCTTTTTCTAGTCCTTCATCTGAGAAGGACCCAGTGATCCCCTTCCCTAGAGCCCTTCAGATGGGGAAGGGGAAGAAAATAGAAAATCCCAAAAAGAGAGATCAGGAAGAGTTCAGCCAGCAGATGATCGATCGCTTCCACATACAGCTGACTCTTCAGGAAGCTTTGCAGCACATCCCCCTTCTTCAGCGTTCGTTGAGAGACAGGACCACAGTCAGGAGGAAGAGGAGGAACCACCACTCAAAGATCCATGTACTGACGAAAGCCACGTGTTTCGCGATCCAAAACCGTCTGCCAGCTAAGAGGCCAGATTCAGGAGCCCCTTATGTTAGATGTCACATCAGAGAGCAGAGGTTCGACCGTACTCTATTGGATAGTGGATCGTCTATCAACCTCCTTCCGGCAACCCTTCTTGACCGCTTCGAGTTGGGCACTCTTAGACAGAGCAGGGCAGTCCTTCAGTTTGTTGATCGATCTGTCAAGAGGCTGAAGGGGTTGTTGCGAGACGTTGTCGTCACTATTCAGGGCCTGCAATTCCCCGTGGACTTCGTAGTGTTGGACATGGAGATCCCTGATTCAGTGACCGATACCCCCATCATTCTCGGTCGTCCGTTCTTGGCCACAGCCAAGGCGGTGACTGACCATGATAGCAGGAAGGTATACTTTCGCGTCGAGGGTGAAAGTGTACAAATAGAGACGGTCGAGGACAACCAAGCCAGAGAAAGATCATGCTTAGAGACCACTTCAAACACAGAGCAGCTGACAGATGCCGGGCTAGACATCCACCAGGACTGTGACTTTGTGATCACAGACGATGAGGCAGTTTGGGCAGACCCAGCAGCACAGGTCATCATCTCATTTTCAAACCCCGCTAATGAAGAGATGACAGCAGAGGAGAGCTTGGAGAGCACATTCCTGGTCTAGGATATTTCAAAGGCAGCAGAGCCGGTTCTCGACCTCGACACGGATTTTTGTGATGAGGGTGGTACTGATGCCACCTTGTGTGATGCAGATCCCTCGGATTCAGAGTATGATTGGGCAGATTGCGAGGATTACATGCCAGACCTGAGTTCCACTGAGCCTACAGCTGAGGAGGAGGTAGATGCCGAGCAGAGCATAGACAGTCCGTCAGGGCAGCCTTCTCCAGTTTTTGAGATTGATAGAGAGTTTCAGTTCTCCCATGCAGATTTGGCAGCGTTCACGCAGACTTTTCAAAGGCCAGATCCACCAGCACCCAGCTGTCCAGAGCTGAAGCCGCTCCCTACTTTGCTGAAGTATCGATTCCTTGTGGGTGAGCCTGAGATGTACCCAGTCATCATCTCCGTCGATCTGACTGGAGAGCAAGAATCCCGTTTGATGGGGGTTCTTGAAAAGAACCGCAAGGTAATTGTATGGAGCGTAGCAGATCTTCAGGGGATAAGTCCGACCCTGTGCTCCCACCATATCTATCTCGAGGATGAGGTGAAGCCGTCGCGTGAGTTCCAGTGGCGGCTGAACCCGAATCTGAGAGAGGTTGTCATTAAGGAAATCTCGAAATGGTGGAGCGCCGATTTTATCTACCCCATCTTCGACTCCAAGTGGGTCAACCCTTTGCATGTGGTGCCCAAAAAGACGGGCATCACTACAGTGATTAGCGAGTCTGGAGAGGAGATTGTTACACGAGTAGCCACTTCTTGGCGGGTCTGTGTTGACTACAGGAGACTCAACCAGGCCACCAAGAAGGATCATTTCCCCTTGCCCTTTATTGACCTGATCATTGAGAGACTGGTAGGGAAGAGCCACTATTGTTTTCTGGATGGGTACTCGGGCTACAACCAGGTGGCCATCGCTCTTGAGGACCAGGAGAAGACCACCTTTACCTGTCCCTTCAGCACATACGCCTTCCGACGCATGCCATTTGGTCTATGCAATGCCCCTGCAACATTTCAGAGATGCATGCTGTTGATCTTTTCGGATATGGTAGGGGAGTGTTTGGAGGTCTTCATGGATGATTTTTCGGTTTACGACGACGGATTCGACTCCTGTCTTGACTGCCTAGACCGAGTACTCCAGCGATGTATAGAGGTTCACTTGGTGCTATCTTGGGAGAAGAGTTACTTCATGGTGACTCAAGGGACGGTGCTTGGCCATATCATCTCCAACAGGGGCATCGAGGTTGATCCGGCCAAGGTAGATGTCATTAGAAAACTCTCACCGCCGTCCAATTTGAGGCAGTTACGATCATTCCCTGGGGCACGTCGGTTTCTACCGACGATTCATTCATGATTTCAGTAGGATTGCCCGGCCGTTGACTGACCTGTTGACGAAAGACACCGAGTTCCTTGTCGATGACAAGTTTCTTTCGTCCTTTGAGACTCTCAAGCAGTGTGTTATTGAGGCTCCTGTTCTCCAGCCACCTGATTGGTCTCTCCCATTCGAGATCATGACGGATGCCTCCGATTTCGTCATGGGGGTCGTGCTGGGACAGAGGAGGGATGGAGTCCCCTTTGCTATCCACTACGCTAGCCGCACATTGGATTCCGCCAAGCAGAATTATACAATCACAGAGAAGGAGATGCTAGCCGTAGTGTTCGCCCTAGATAAGTTCAGATTTTACATTATTGGATCTAGAGTGACCTTGTATACTGATCACACCGCCATCCGATACTCATGGCAAAGAAGGATGCCAAGGCCAGACTGACTAGATGGATACTTCTACTCCAGGAGTTCGACATTGAGATCAAGGATAAGCCGGGAGTCAAGAATGTGGTGGCGGATCATCTCTCCCGTTTAGAGCAGCCTGAGGAGTCTGAGCATATTGATCCTCTTTGTGAGACCTTCCCAGATGAGGCGATCCTTGCTATCGCCTCCCTCCCGTGGTATGCTGACATTGTGAACTTTCTTATTGCTAAGAAAGTCCCACAAGGTTGGCCCAGGCAGAGGCTTGAGACCTTCCTCGCGAAGGCCAAGTCCTACCACTGGGAGGATCCCATCCTTTACTCCGAAGGAGGGGATAGCATCTGGCGTAGGTGCATTCCTCAGGAGGAGCACCATAGCGTCCTCACTTACTGCCACAAGCTTGAGGCAGGTGAACATCATTCTGGGAGGAGAACGGCACAAAAAGTGCTCCAATCCGGCTTGTGGTGGCCTACCCTCTTCAAGGACTCTGATGAGTTCGTGAAGATGTGTACTGACTGTCAGAGGATGGGCACTTGTGGACAGCGTGATATGATGCCGATGCAGCCCATTCACTTCTGTGAGGTTTATGACGCATGGGGCATCGATTTCATGGGTCCATTCCCTAAGAGTCAGGGATTTGAGTACATTCTGTTGGTCGTAGACTATGTTAGTCGTTGGGTTGAGGCTATCCCCACCCGATCCGCTGATGCGAGGACAGTTTGCAGATTTTTGAGGAAGCACATCATCACGCGGTTCGGGGTACCTCGAGTATTGATTTCAGATGGGGGGTCTCATTTTATCAACGACCAGGTGAAGGCCCTTGCTAGAGAGTTTGGTATAGACCATCGAGTTGCCACTCCATACCATCCACAGACGAATGGTCTAGCCGAGGTGTCGAACAGGGAGATCAAGACTATATTGCAGAAAGTCGTCCGCCCTTACCGAAAGGATTGGTCATAGCTTTTGGACTCGGTCTTGTGGGCATATAGGAAGCCTTTCAAGACACCATTGGGCACATCTCCCTTCCGCCTCGTATATGGCAAGCCGTGCCATTTACCTGTTGAGCTGATACACAGCTCACTTTGGGCAGTCACTGAGATACTTATGGATCCAGATGGTGTGGGAGACCAGAGGAGGGCACAGTTAGCAGCCTTGGAGGAGCTTAGAGAAACCGCCTTCTCAAACAGCCTACATTACAAGGAGAGAGTGAAGGAGTGGCATGATTCTCACATCAGCCACAAACATTTTGAGCCTGGATAGAGAGTATGGATGTTTGATGCGAGGCTTCGTCTATTTCCAGGGAAGCTACAGAGCAAATGGAAGGGACCCTACTTGGTGAGAAAGGTACACGACAACGGTAGCATTTATATATCCGAGTTGTCTTCTAAGAGTACCTTTCGAGTGAACAGCCAGCGGCTCAAGCCATTTCTAGATCATGAGCCGCAGGTCGTTGATGTTGCCCCTATTCATTTTGCGTGAGATGTGGTCTCTTGACTCACATCTATTGCATCTCACGCCTGATTATCATTGTTCTTCTGACCTGTATAGATCCAGATGTCCATATCATCACATTCTTTAGTCCCACATCCCTTTCTTCATCTTTTGATTATGCTATACTTAGGGTGTACTTTACCCTAAGTATAGGGGGGATGTAGGACCTTTAGGTATTTCTTTTGTTTCTTTCTACCCCTGTTTTTTGCTGCCTATACTTAGGGATATTTTACCCTAGTATAGGGGGGTAGACCCTGTACATTCGCCACTCGGTTTTCCCTTGTGTACAGACTGCTATACTTAAGATTACTTGATCCTAAGTATAGGGGGAACAGCCGAGACCCTCTTGATTTTTCATTTCATTCATTCGTCCTTGTATATAGCCTTCCTTTTCACTTCCCTATACATAGCACGAGTTATGTCTTCTTCATCGCTCTTGACTCTGAGGACATCGTTCGAGCTAAATATAGGGGGGTGTGCATATATTTCATATATACTTTAGCCATAACTCATACTTTGTGTGAGTGTGTTAATAAATAAAAATGGCTAAAAACCCTAAAAATCACAAAAATTAAAAAAAATTTCCTGTAAATAATCATTCTTTTATTGCACATACATAGCTAGTGTACAAATTATTTTTGTAAAAATATTTTCAAAAATCTTTTGTGTAAAGCTTGTGTAAATATTGCCTTATCAAAATTATGTATATAGTACAAAATTTTTCCAAAATGTTTTGAAAACCAAAAGTTTGCAAAAATCTTGTGTAAATGTGTGTAAATACTTTTGCAAAACTTGAACTTCATGCATTCATCCATTCATGATTTCAAAACATTTTTCAAAAATTTTGCATGCTTGTAAATATTGTGTAAATAGCATCTTTGTATATATGTATATAGTTTTTCTGGATGATAGTTTACATTTAAACTAGCCTGGAATTAAATTGGGAAATGGAGCTTGATTAAGATCTTAATCCACCTAATTTCTAAGAGGAACCTTATAGGGCTTAGGGTTAAGGCTTTTCAGGTCCTTGGTGACTTAATCTTTGAGTCCACTAGGCTATAATCACATGTCATCTCAATGAGCCTAAGTAGAGCACTTAACAACAACACATGACTCATAGGGACAATGGCTTTACTTGGACACCAACACTTTGCACCGAGCTCTCTACGGATGAGGTGGTGAGGAGGCAGTCTTCCTTGACTTGGGGTAGCATATGAGGGTAGTACTTCTAGGCGGAACCTCTCTTCTTCTTTTAGTGAAGGAAGTGCGTCTCAACTTGGTCTGGTTGCCATGAGGTCTAACGACAGGAGTTGTGGGTTGCAATAAAGCTTCAAAAGAGGGATAGTCTACTGGCTCAAGAGGAAAAACTCCTTGTATATATGCTGCACATGTATATGTTGTATAGATACACTTGAAAAAAATGCAAAAAGAAAATAACTCCAAAAAAGTGGTGGGTCTGATAGAAAATGATAATCCCACCGGAGTATGTATATAGTGCAATAAGCAAGTTTGAGATTCATGTCCCACCTTATGTAGCTTGCAGCAAGGAGACTTGGCTACACTGGTCAAGCTCCCAAGGATACATGGCTACACTGGCCATGGTCCATTCTCTTCTTCCTCCTCTTCTTGAGCCAGTTGAACTTGAACTTAGAAGGGAATACCCCGCTCCTCGAGGATAGAGTGGCCAGATTGGGGTCATAGAGTTACCTTGTTGGGGAGGGATGACAAGTTGCCATTTCTGAGGTGGAGAGCTTATACCTCACATTCACATGACATGGAAAGATTCATGGTCTTCAGGGTTTGTGTTTGATGACTTGTTCTGAGCTGGATTATTGAGGAGTCTTGATTAGAGATTAGTGGAACTTAGAGGCTGTTGAGTTTTAAGCTTAAGTCCAAATAAGGTTCCGACACATTAATAATCCAAAGATCTGATCGAGCTCCATAATTCAATTTAATGAAGGCAAGTTTAATAATCAACCTTGATCCATGTACATTCTCCTCTTTTTCTTTTTCTTTTTCTTTCTCTTTTTCACTTCTTTTCAAATAAGTGTTTGCTAAGGGACTAGCAAAGTTAAGTATAGGGGGGTGATGAATACTCATTCATCACTCTTTATTCTTATATTTTAGCTACAAAACCTTTGCAAATGCATGTATATGTTTGTAAATACAAATAATTACCAAAAGCATGCATTGTGTAAAAAGTAATAATTAGCATGTTTTTGTGCAAAAATAAAAGAATAAAGATTAAAAAGAAAAAGAGGAAATATTTAGAATAAATATTGAGCAACCTAACCCAAGGGAGGGCTCAGCATGGGCCTGACCGCATAAAAGCCAAAGTAGAGAGAGATAGGGGGCTCATGTGTGTAAAGATCCCTGTAAATACAATAAATATATTTTCCTCTAAAAATAGAATAAAAGTGACTTGTATATATTTGTATATATTTATAAATACAAAATCAAAATAAAAATAGAAAAATCAAAAAGAAAACTCTACCTTGTGCATATTCATCATGTATATATTCCTCCATCTATATTTATTTTACCTTGTAAATAAATAAATTAATTTTTATAAAATTTGTATATATTCTATATTTTATGGTGTAAATAAATAAAATAAAAACCACAAAGAAATCAAACAAAAAGAACAAAATTAAAAACCAAAAATAACTTTGTAAATATACCTTATATATATTTGTATATAGATATTTATTTCACCTTTTGTATATAAATAATAAAAATAAAATAAAAATACTCTTTTATTCCTAATTTTATTCTATAAATAAATAAAATATAAAATGGGGATAAAAATGTATAAAAATAACTAATTAAAAATCAAAAATCAAAATCAACATTGTGTAAATACCTATGTATAGCACTATAGTGTACATACCTATTTTTATTTTGAAAAATTTAATTGAAAATCACCAAAAAATAGAAAAAAAATAAAATAAACATTTTTCATGTTTTGAGTTTTTAATAAATCGGCCATTTTCTATTTTATTTTTAATTTTCAAATATTTATTACGTGGCCCCTCTCATTGGTCCACGAGGATGTTGACCCCCCGGTCAACTCCCCCCTGTGGACCCACTTCCCACGATCCGTTTCGCGGACCCATCTTCACCCAATTTTCCCTGCCCTGACCCGTTCACCATTTTGCCAAATCTCGATCCTAATTACTCTCTCCTATAATCCGGGAACCTTGCTCGACACCTCACTTAGGATCCGTGCATTCACAGAGCCGGACCCCGGTCCTTTCTTCCGGACTTCCACCGCATATAAGCCGAGCTCCGCCTCCCATTCCCACATCTTTGGCTCCCCACTTTGTTGGACATGCGAGCCCACGGCGAGCCATTATGCAATAAATGTTATTGCAATTCACTCCTTATCTGAAATAAAGGTACATAGTTTTGCATAATAGGTCCCTTAGTGCAATTAGGGATTATGTACCATGGCCATCTTAATGATCATACAGCTGTTGATTCAATTATTGAATCATAGAGGCTGGTGCTTAGATGAATATCTAATGAGTTAAATTGACGACTCATCAAGCACCGTCAAATGATTATTAAGAGATGATATCAAGCCTGAGGTAGGAGATGACAATCCTTTCTCAGTTAGGCTGATATCTGACCGACTTCTTGATGCAGGTCATCTGCATAGGAATAGAGATTCGGAGGTGTCAGATTAGTTAGATCAAAGAGTTGAACTTAACGAGATCGAGATAACCAAAGTCTATATCATATGCTGTCATGATATAGGCACACATCCTCTGACCGGAGACAGATGTGTTACTATATGTCTGAGTATGTACATTTGGCAGACCAATAGGTTGATAACCTAATCAAGGTTTATACACGGCATACTGGTGTGCATATAAGGGCATATGAGTAATACCGATCTCTCAAAGGGATCATACAGGTTCACTACTGAACCGGAAGACATGAGCTCACTCATGAGATATTGGGAAGAATCAAATTCCGTGCGCACGGTCGTCTCGCTTGGAAGCTTGACTGAATTTTGTGTCATGATATATACTTTTGGAAAGTATATGATCAAAGACCTAGGTATGATATATGCTTTTGGAAAGTATATGATCAATTACCGACTCCCAATGATGAATGAGAAACTTAGTGATAAAACATGAAGTAGACAGTATAAAGTTGATCCATTACTTGGGTTTAATCTGAGTCTTCCAATATGCAGGATGTACATGTATTAGGAATACCTGAGGGTGATGTGATCATAAACGATTGTATAACCATGACGCTTCCATTCCTAGGGAGTGATGAAACGGGTCTGGATTTTAGCGACTCCTCTGAAGTAGAGAAGTAATCTTATCTTAGTCCAAATTATTGGACATTGATCTGAATATGATTCAGATGCAATGAGAAGATTAGATTTGCGGTCTTGATTTAATCAAACATCTATGGGAGGCCGCGATCTGGATTTGAGATATGATCTTAATATCCATGTCACTATACGTGGAACAATACAATTGCCCTGTCCTTATCTCTAAGTATCTGCGGAGAAAGCGCATTATCCTTGCAGGAGTTCATGGATAATTCTATTATTGATATATGTATCCGAGCATTGAGGAAATGGATAATTAAATGTGATTTAATTATCATGATTAATATGAATTCAATTCATATTATAAAGAGAGTTGTCTTAGATAATTAAATATGATTTGATTATCAAAGATGTAGATAATATGAATGTGATTCATATTATTTGAGCACATATTATCCAATATAATTAAATGTGATTTAATTATTATGGATAAGAATAATGTGGATAGTAATATCCAATTATTCATAATATATTATAAATGTGATTTATAATGGATTAGAGAGAGCTAATGATAATTTATATGTGTTGATTAATTATTATGTGTATTGGATACACATTGTGTAATTAATTGACAATGTAAGTTATATGTTGTTTTGGGTTGTGAATATGATTCACAATTTTTTCATGGCAAGATTGCTATATTCTCAAATATAATTGTGAATTATTTTTGAAGAATAAAATCCCAACAAATAGTTGTTGGAAATATGTAGAGAGAAAATAAAGGAGATGTGCAATCTCATGGAATCCATGAGATTGCACTCCCCATTAGGAATAGAAGGGGCGGCACCCAATTCCCTTGGGGAATTGGTGGCCGTCCCCTCTTCTTTATGGGGAAAGATCTCTCCTTTGTATTCTCTCTCCTTATTTGATTGATTTAATTTGGTATTAATATTTATTTGATTTATCAAATATATTTTATCAAAATTAAATCACAAATTGTTGGTTTTTACCAACAACAATCTTGACCATTGGATTGACATAAATCAATCTCATCCATCGATTTTATATGTCACATGGATTGAGATCCATGGATCCCAAAACCCTATAAATAGAGAGGCATACCCATGCTCTCTCTTTACACACATAATGCTTGAGAAGCATATCTCTCTCTCTCTTTCTCTTTAGACGTCATCCCTCTCTCTCCCTCTTATGGTCATCCACCATGGATGCCATGGAGAGGTTCTCCATCGCCGCGGCATCATCGTTATGCTGTCCGTTCTTCTTCTCGTGGATCTCTGTCTCCTTCGGTGCGCCTCGCTCGTGAAGAAGACGTCGGATCTCGTGTGTCGAGATCAGGAGATCCGCCGCTTGGATCATCAACATGGATTGCGAGAAGCACGTGGTTCATCCCCGCGCTCGCAAGCGTCTCCTCCGTCGGATCGGACATGAGACAGGAGGTCTCTTCGTTTAGAGACTCGATCGCAACCACGCTTCAAGAGGTAATCCTATTACTTGTTTGTGGTTTAGACGAAACGATTCGAGAAGTGTTCTTGGATCATGTGGTTTCGTCGTATAATTTTTTTTTAAATTCCGCTGCATCGAGCAACTAGTCCGACTAGTCGCTCCTTGTCATATTCGATACGATGCACACGCTTCCGTGATGCGCTTGAGGATCAAACTATATCCTTCAAGTGGTATCAGAGCCTTAGGTCGACGGTTTCGAATATGATTCGCTAACCGAGGTCGTCTTGGGTTCGTTATGGTCGCGAAAGTTTTTATCACATTTGATTTCGCAGATCTGTTTAGTAAATAATTTCGGCAATGTTTAAAATTTTTAAGCACGAGTTATTTACTTGGATTTTGTTCCCCATTAAATAAGGAAACCATAGGATCTGAGTTTGCATAAATCGGATTTCGTATGCTCTAGATATGGTTGTTTTAATGAACATGTATTCACTGTTACGGGAACTGCGAATCTTAACGTAATTAAAGAGTTAATTACTATTTAGAGACGCCTCGAAATGCGTGCAAAACACATAGGTTCTGTTGTAAATCAAGTTAGCAAACTATGGAAACTTACTTTGCTTAATTTGGATTTAAATTGATTGAGATATGCTAATTTTAGTAAGTAGGGGTCACTGCTGAAATTACTTTCCTAATCAAGAACCATGTGATTGTCAATTAGTGAAATTAATTGTTAATTTCATGAAATAATTATGGAAAATATTTGAGAAATATTGGAATATGATTATTTCCTTAATTGACTTGACCTCAACCAATTAATTGATTAGATTTGATCTAGATCATAATTGGAAACACAATCATCAAACTCCTTGCTTGAATAAGATTGGGAATTTGTCTAGCAAATTTCCTTATAATCAAAATTGTTTTGATTACTATATGGTATAATTTCGGTTGAAGAACCGATGATCATCTCAAGTACAAATTAATCAATTTGGCATTATCCTTTTCCGAGGCGGATATAGTGTCTAGTCGGGGATCGCTGGGATAGCGGGTTGCAACGTATGCGGCCCGTCCCACTCCCGCCGGTACTGGCCATGACAGCGGGTAGGGCCGGGATAATGTCCGAGGGATTAAGATGTATTTTTCTAATTATTAAAATACGTATTAATACGTAATTTGAGAATAATACCATATATATTCAAGTAAGACAATCAAGTTTGATTGATTGAATTGGATTGATAATTAATTTAATATGATTAAGTTAATTATGTCCAATAAAAATACTCTAATATGATTAGAGTTGATAATTCCCTAGGAAGAATTAATTATATGAATGTGATTCATAGAAATTAATTTAATTTGAATAAGATATGGAGGATCACATAAGTGACATCCATGGTCTCCCGTCAAGGCGAAGGGTTTCATCGCCAGATATTATATGTGGGAGACGCCTGTCCAAAGTGACAGCTCCTGCATATGATCCATTTGGATCGGGCTCGTCGCTTCTCGAAAGAGTAAGGACGTATGCGTAGTGACCCCAATATCGGGTCCTCATATTATTGGGGCGATATTGGATTGCGCATAGCGAGTTGTATTCCTGTTGACGGTTGGTTCAATTAATGACGGGTCAACATCACCTTAGGGGTGGTGGGCCCGGGTATTAAAGATCGAATTGGGAGATGCAAGTTGGACTTGCAAGGCGGAATGTGTTCCCGCTTCTTTTTATCTGAGTTGTAGGTTCTCATATTATTGGGATGCAACAAAGATAAGGAAGGAAATCCCAGATCTTGCTTGAGATATAATGGTAAGTATATCTCTTACATTGAAAGTGATTAAGGGAATGAACTTTCATTGTTGACATGGCAAGACAACTTTGATATAAAATTCCTAATTCAAAGTAAAACATGTATATATATAAATATATACCCTTATGCAAATTACTTATTTTAGATAATCCTTCATTAAACCCACTCAATGTTATACTCAATAATAACCAGTAAAATATCATGGATTGGACTCATGATCCAGATATTGTACTTGAAGTTGGACACATAATGTATGTGGTTGCAATGTGCAAGTTTCCTCATAATAATGAGGAATGATGATTAATAAGACAATAGGACTAAAACCCTAGGGTTTGTATGTGTCTATAAGTCTTGATCTTATCGAATGTACTTTTAAAGTGACATGTCGATAATGATTGTAATTATCAAATAATCCTTATAAAATTCGAAGAAGATGTTCTGGCATACATATGTACTCTCGACATTTAATCATGAATGATGTGGTTCTCTGCATCATGCAGAATGGTGGCTCTATAAGAGATGATGTATTCAAATTGTTTGAGTACCTACCTGAACCAATATTTTAAGAGTCTAGATGGATGTAGATACGATGAATGTCATCATTCTACTATCTATACTCTAGTCATTCATGAAGCTTCATAATATTCATATTATATGAACTTAAATGAAGCTTGTATAAATGTTGAAATACTCTTATATTGAAACTTTTGATTTTAAGATAAGAGATCCTTGGTCTTGAGCAGTAGTTGCTTATAGACAAAGGGAGCGCAGTGGAAGCATGGGTTGGACCCACATAATAGGTATAGTCAAAGAGTTGACTATACTTCTGTGACTTCCATATGACATCCAAAGAGTTGGATGAATGCCAATACTGCAATAAATTAATGTGTTGATAGTGTGACTATCAAATCTATCTAGAATCCTTAGAAAAGGAATCGGATAGTACATCAGAAAAAACTACATATAATCATTGAAATTGACTTACTTATTTGATAAGATAAAGTCTAATAATTGTATCTCAATCTTCTAATGACACTTGCAATTGATTGCATCTGTATTAGAATGTTAGAAGTTTGATCTTAAAGGTTTAATGGTCATCCATGTTGGAATTGATGCAATTGTTGCAATAATTTCCATCGGATGAACAGATTTCATATTTTCAGTGGGAGCCCTTAGTCTTAGAGAATGTCTCTATGACCTAGATATTAGAATACACTCATTGTTTATTTCTAAATGTTGGGAATAAACATGAAATCTGGAATAGACCTATCATAAAGAGTTATGATGGAGATATTTCAGATAGTAATCTTACATCTAGTGGACTCCACTAAATAAGAAAATCAATGAATGGTTCATTAAGATTTCTAATACTGAAAATTAAACCTTTTAAAGATCAATAGGAGGATAAAGATGATTTGACAATGATCTGACATAATGTTTTGGTCATATGCCTGTTGATGAGATCAATGGACAAGTAAGAGATGAAACTTTACTATGTCTAAAATTTCAAAACTTGCATACTTATGAATATTGTATTCAAAGTAAAATGTCCAATACACCCTTCTTTTGGAATGGTGTAAGATGTTAAGGTATTCAAGATCTCATACATATTGATGTATGTTAATCATCTATATCAGAATAAACATTATGGATATGTGATATCTATTAATGATTATTTGTGATATGAAATTTCTTCTCTTCACTTAGAAAACTTTGAAATGTTCAAAGATTTCACAATTTTGGTTTAGAACCAGAGTTTGAAGGAAGATGAAATGAATTTGATCTAATCAAGGTAGCTTGTACCTATTAGATGAATTCAAGGAATACCTTATGGAGATGTGAAATATCATTTCTATCTCATCCCTCCTAATGAGCCTTAACTCAATAGAGTTGTAGGAAGATGCAATTGATCATGTGTGACATGACTTGATCAATGATTAATCTTAGCATAATTATCTCTTAGTTTCCAGGTATATGTGGTAGAGACTACATTATACACTTAATAAGGTCCCAAGATGGTAAGCTGGAATCTAGCACCAGAGAGTGCTAATTCATTAGGAAAATAAAGGATGATATTGGATACCTATTTTATGACCTTGAGATTCTTAAAAGATCTCATCTTTGAGAATATGATTCTTATAGGATGACTCTCTTGAGAATCAAGATGAAAATGAAGTAAAGGAACTCATTTAATCTTGAAAAGATAATGAGTCTCCTGAAATCGGAAACTAAAATAGATAATTAAAGATGAAACATTAATACATCTTCAAATAAGTTTGAGGATGGATTCCATGTGTCAGTTAAATCTGAAAATGATCGAACTTCATGTGATGAAGCTCCTGAGGATCATGACATGGAAAGATGGATGTTAGCAATAAAAGTCTAATGTAGACTTCATATACAAGTTTTGTATATGGACCCTCGAGGATCCACCTATATGGGTCAGACCCATTAAGGTGTAAATGGATCTTCAAGAGAAAGAGGGAACCTGATGAGAAGGTATAGACATTCAAATCACGGTTCGTAGCCATGAGCTACACACCGAAGAGAAGGCATCGCTTGCGATAAGACTTGCTCTCCAGTGACCTTGCTTTAACCCATCAGAATATTGCTAACTATAGCTACACAACTTGTCTATGACATCTTCATGGTGTGAGTCAAGATTGCATTCCTCTATGAATACCTCTCTGAGGATATTCATATGAAGTAGCCCCAGGGCTTCATGGTTGAGGAAAGCAAGGTGTGCTAGCTGAAGAACTCCATCTTTGGACTCCAATAAGTTTCTTATAGTTGGAACATAAGATTTGATGAAATTATAAATGTTGTGATTTCAGATAAAATCTTGATGAACCATGTGAAGCTTAGTGGGAGTGCCATTGTGTTCATCGTGCTTAATGTAGATATTATTCTAATCATTTAGAATGATATAAGAATAAATGATAAGTGTTTGATAATTTGGTTGTTCTATACCTTGAGATACGATCTCGAGGATACCTCTTAGATCTTAGTTCTGAAGTAGCTCAGAAGCAAAGAGAAGAGGATATTGGGACCGTCACATTAGTAATACACCTTGGACTTATTCCATTTTCTGGAAAATTCCAAGAGAGGCTTCCTTCCCTTAAGATGTGGTAGTAACCTGTCTAAAGGGATAGCACCTCAAAGAGTTGAGGAAGTAAAAGCCAGAACTGCTTGCACTTGTGCATCAGTTACGCGAAGCTGAAGTGTATGCTAGATGTGTACAAAAGCCATATGTCTGCCATGCAGTGGGAATAGTAAACTGTTACTAATCCTACTCTGGAAATAAAACACTTGGTTGCAGTAATAACAATATCTTCAAAGATGATGAAACTTAGAGATAGTGATCTCAAAATCTAATCTTCAAAGGTTTAAGACCTTGTAGATAGTGATCTATAAGGGTCTTAACTGTAGATACCTTAGGAGATAGAGATCTCCAGGAATGAAGGTATTCTAATAAGGATTATGGGAATACTAGTTATGATAATTAATAAGATGTAGTGTCAAGGACACTATAACCAACAAAATTGAGTATCGGTTGCATGAGATGCAACATTCGCATTGGATGCGAGCACTGTTACTAGGAGATATGCAAGTGCCATAAAAGGACTTGGCGTAGTCTCTTGGGAACGGAGTGACTGATCAGCTTACCTAGCTATTTTCTAAATAGCCTATGATTGTCACATGAGTGTGGGTTTAAATGATTAGCCCATTAATGGCTCTTTGGGCTAGTGGGACTTTGTTGGACATGCGAGCCCACGGCGAGCCATTATGTAATAAATGTTATTGCATTTCACTCCTTAATCTGAAATAAAGAGTACATAGTTTGAATAATAGGTCCCTTAGTGCAATTAGGGTTATGTACCATGGCCATCTTAATGATCATACAGCTGTTGATTCAATTATTGAATCATAGAGGCTGGTGCTTAGATGAATATCTAATGAGTTAAATTGAGGACTCATCAAGCACCGTCAAATGATTATTAAGAGATGATCTCCAGCCTGAGTAGGAGATGGCAATCCTTTCTCAGTTAGGCTGATATATGACTGACTTCTTGATGCAGGTCCTCTGCATAGGAATAGAGATTCGGAGGTGTCAGATTAGTTAGGTCAAAGAGTTGACTTAATGAGTTCGAGATAACCAAAGTCCTATATCATATGCTGTCATGATATAGGCACACATCCTCTGACCGGAGACAGATGTGTTACTATATGTCTGAGTATGTACATTTGGCAGACCAATAGGTTGATGACCTAATCAAGGTTTATACACCGGCGCGCTGGTGTGCATATAAGGGCATATGAGTAATACGATCTCTCAAAGGGATCATACATGTTCACTACTGAACCGGAAGACATGAGCTCACTCATGAGATATTGGGAAGAATCAAATTCCGTGCGCACGGTCGTCTCGCTTTGGAAGCTTGACTGAATTTGTTGGTCTGATATATACTTTTGGAAAGTATATGATCAAGACCTAGGTATGATATATGCTTTTGGAAAGTATATGATCAATACCGACTCCCAATGATCGAATGAGAAACTTAGTGATAAAACCATGAAGTAGACAGTATAAAGTTGATCCAATACTTCGGGTTTAATCTGAGTCTTCCAGTATGCAGGATGTACATGTATTAGGAATACCTGAGGGTGATGTGATCATAAACGATTGTATAACCATGACGCTTCCATTCCTAGGGAGTGATGAAACGGGTCTGGATTTTAGTGACTCCTCTAAGTAGAGAAGTAATCTTATCTTAGTCCAAATTATTGGACATTGATCTGAATATGATTCAGATGCAATGAGAAGATTAGATTTGCGGTTTTGATTTAATCAAGCATCTATGGGAGGCCCGTGATCTGGATTTGAGATATGATCTTAATATCCATGTCACTATACGTGGAACAATACAATCGCCCTGTCCTTATCTCCAAGTATCTGCGGAGAAAGCGCATTATCCTTGAAGGAGTTCATGGATGGTTCTATTGTTGATATATGTATCCGAGCATTGAGGAAATGGATAATTAAATGTGATTTAATTATCATGATTAATATGAATTCAATTCATATTATAAAGACAGTTGTCTTAGATAATGAAATATGATTTGATTATCAAAGATGTAGATAATATGAATGTGATTCATATTATTTGAGCACAAGTTATCCAATATAAAATGTGATTTAATTATTATGGATAAGAATAATGTGGATAGTAATATCCAATTATTCATAATATATTATAAATGTGATTTATAATGTATTAGAGAGAACTAATTATAATTTATATGTGTTGATTAATTATTATGTGTATTGGATACACATTGTGTAATTCATTGACAATGTAAGTTATATGTTGTTTTGGGTTGTGAATATGATTCACAATTTTTTCATGGCAAGATTGCAATATTCTCAAATATAATTGTGAATTATTTTTGAAGAATAAAATCCCAACAAATAGTTGTTGGAAATAAGTAGAGAGAAAATAAAGGAGATGTGCAATCTCATGGAATCAATGAGATTGCACTCCCCATTAGGAATAGAAGGGGCGGCACCCAATTCCCTTGGGGAATTGGTGGCCGTCCCCTCTTCTTTATGGGGAAAGATCTCTCCTTTGTATTCTCTCTCCTTATTTGATTGATTTAATTTGGTATTAATATTTATTTGATTTATCAAATATGTTTTATCAAGATTAAATCACAAGTTGTTGGTTTTTACCAATAACAATCTTGACCATTGGATTGACATAAATCAATCTCATCCATTGATTTTATATGTCACATGGATTGAGATCCATGGATCCCAAAACCCTATAAATAGAGAGGCATACCCATGCTCTCTCTTTACACACATAATGCTTGAGAAGCATCTCTCTCTCTCTCTCTTTCTCTTTAGACGTCATCCCTCTCTCTCCCTCTTATGGCCGTCCACCATGGATGCCATGGAGAGGTTCTCCATCGCCGCGGCATCGTCGTTATGCTGCCCGTTCTTCTGACATAGCTCGCACAGGAGCTGGGGTTTCGAGTTCCTCCGCCGTCGCATCGCCGGAGCTCGACCGCCCCGCCGCACCGATCATCTCCATCACCGCTAACGGGGTCGAGGCATTTTGCCCTCGACCCGCGAGTTTGTTGCACACCTTTGCAGGTCCCAGGAAGCCCATCTGAGGGCTTCAACATCCAGGTGCACGAGCTCGACCTCCGCCGGACTCGCCTGAGCTCCCCAGAGCTCCGTCGAGCCATCGGAGGGTACCAGTCGACGCGGGAGCCCAAGGCGATCCTTCCCCAATCTCCAGCTGCCCGCGAGGAGGACCCTAGCGCGTACACGAGCCCGGCGAAGCTCGCCGGTGTACTGTTCTTCGCCCATCCTCCAGAGACGTCCAATCATCCCTCCTCCTCCAGGTCGTCATCCAGTCGTTCATCTGAGCAGCAGCAGCAACCGTAGATCATCCGGAGGAGAGATCATGGCCGTCAGATCAGTGAGGGCTTCCCACGTGCTCCGTAGCCATTCGATCGACCACGTGGCGAGGCCCCAGCCGTCGACCAGCACCGAGGACCCCAGCGTGGGGCGCAACCCTTCCCCAGCCGTCGATTAGCACACATGGCGCCCATCTGACAGTCTACTTAATAAAGGATAAATATTCCCTTAGGCCCTTAGTTTCTGAGTAGTTTAGTTTTAGTCCTGTAAATACTTTAGATATTTTATTTCCGTTAGGTAAATTGCACTTTGGACCCTGTCATTTCTTGCATTTACATGTATGCCCCTGTGTGTAGTGGATCACGTGCGTCGACACGTGTTGTGTTGGGATATTTGCATGTTTAGCCTTGTATTTCTAGGGTGTTAATGAATGAATGAAACTTTTTAGTTAATTGCATATATACCCCTGTGCGTGTTGAATTTGTGCATGTGCGTTATATTTTGGGTATTTTACACTAAGGTCCCTGGACTTTTAATACTTATTATTAATTAGTCCAGAAACCTTGGTTTCTTTGCAATTAGGTCCCTGAGTGCCCAAGTCACGTGCCTCGCGCGTGCAACCTTGGAAATTTTGCACCGGACCCCCTGGAACTCCTTCTAATTGCGTACAAGTCCCTATGCATTGTACCTTAGTTTTGATTTTTAATAAAATATCAAACCAACTCCAAATGCAATGAAAATTGGATATATGGCTCCTGCCATAGTGTAACATTTTCCCCTATTTTTGGAGACATTTTTGATTTCATTCGATATTTTTAAAAATTCAAAAACAAGCTTTTTCTTTACTGTCTGACTTGAAAATTCACAAATAAATATTAAAAGACCTCTCAAAATTATAAAAAAATTAGTTTGTCTGTATTTTGCCTTGTTTGATTTTCTGACCAATTTTGGTCATTTTTCATTATATAAAACTCATAAAAATTGAAAAACACCTAAAAACCTATAAAAATTCTAATAATTAATTTAAAAATCCAAAAATAATAATTTTGGTGCCTACATTTTCCTTGTTTCTTCTTCTTTACAGGAAAATTACCTCCAGGCTTTTTAGGGACTTTTAGATATTTTATCTAAGTCCCCCAAGCTTGGCTGGACAGTACCCTTGTTTTCTTGCCTTGTTTGATTTTTAGAAATATAAATAAAAATCAGAAAAATACCAAAAATTACCCAAAAATAGTAAAAAAACATAAAACACATAAAAACATTTTTATTTGAATTTTTGAGTGATTTTTGAGTTCTTTAATAATTGCTCGAATTTGCTTGTTTTATTATTTTCCCTATTTTCTCAATTAATTAAAAATCCAAAAAAATTATAAAAATTAAAAATCCACCAAAAAGATTTTGATTGTATTTTATTCCTTTTTTAGACTACTTCGTAGGCCGCAAGGCCATCACGTGCTCCCTGAGTCCGACCATGGTCGCTATACCAGGCTAATCTAATAGCCAGAACCGCTATAGTGTTTATTTGATTTTCATTTGATTTTGGTGGTCTGAAACTTATTTTCTTGATCGATCGACTGATCTCTTGAGCGACTGAGGTCGCAACGACCTTGGTTACTTCTTCATCCTTAGTTGCTCGGGATTTGCGTGTCATCACACATTTTAAAACTAGAATAAAAACATAAAGAAAACACTAAAATAAAATATGTATATAACATACATAGATGAAATACATGTATCTATACCTATACAATAAATATACTTAATTATTAAGTATATATATTATATCAGAAAAATATTATAAAAATATGTTTACTATCTAAAAATAATTTATAATCTAGTAAAAAAATAAAATAAAATAATAGTCAAAAATAAAAAAAATAAAAGACACAAAAACATAGATAAATATACCTATAATTTAACCCTAAAAAGTAACTTATAATTATATACCTCTAAAAAATAAATAAAAATCATAATAAAATAATTTGAAAAATAATAAACATTTTTTATAAGTAAAATTTATAAAATTGTTTTATATTTAATATCAATTTTTCAATCTTTTTGGGCCAGGTTTTTTTCTGATTAGTCCACGTGGACCAACCAGGTGGAGTAAGGAGTTGACCGGCGGTCAACTCCCCAGACTCCCTCCTGCACCTCTGACACCCTCGTTCCACCTCGTTTTCTCCCCTTTTTGGAGCTCGACCCTTTCACCCTTTCGTGTCGACGTCTTTGCGACTTTTTCTCCTCGTTCTTTGGTGGTACACATTGGTGTGCTTCCTCGTGGATTGAACCTTGGATTCGCTCAATCGCCTCGTTCTTTGAAGTTGGCTTGCCACTTGTATAAAAATGCACCTCCATCCAAAGTTGGTTTTTGACCCTTTTTTCACCCTTCGAACTCAAATTCAAACCTTGGTTCTCGTTTCTGGTGACAGCAGGAGATGACTCGACTCCTTGGGAGCTTGATTGGGCATTGAATCGAAGATCCGCTACTCGCCGCCAGCCTCGTCGGAGCTTCCGTTGCTAGACGTGCTCGATGGTGAGCTTCTAATTTCTTGGTTATTTTATTTCCTTAGGACCTCAATAGCATAGTGTAGCGAATCCGTTCGAGCCATTTCGTGTTATTTCACAAATCCCTTGATGGACAGAGCTCAAGCTCCCACCTCCATAGTCCGACCACATCATCGCCTCTCCGTCGTGACCAACACCTCAATAATCCCCCCCTTTGCCTGCTCTCCTCTTGACGTACACCCATTCATCGTGTTCTTGCACAGAATACGCGACCCACTCCCTCCTCCTCTGTCGCTCGCTGGAGGGAGTCCACCCGCGTCACCCAGCACCCATTCCACCCCAGGAGCTCCTCCAAGCTCTGCATTTTTGCGCATAATGTTTCCCTGCAGGAAAGAGAAAGGAAGGAGCCCCGTCGAGGCTCATCGAAGCTACAGGAGAAGCCCACCATTGTTGGCATCGCCCTCCAGAGCCCATCCGGGCATTTTAATACTTTATGCCACCACAGATGGTCCTTGGGATGCTTTTGGGACCATAATAAGTGAATTCAGAGCCCTGAGCATCGAGATTTTGAAGATCCAAGTTCATCCAAGCTGTGTTCTTTGCATGTTCCTCCAGATCTCCTCGTTGTTGTCCGATTGAAGGTCAACTCCAGGCTGTACAATGTGCGTCGGATCAAGTGAACTTGAGTTGTCAGATCTCCCGCTTGGATCTAATATAGGCCATAGCTGCGAACCGACATTGCGCGTCCATGGCATGACACGTGTCAAGTGAAGCACCATCAGTCGTCCGATCGCGTGCGTTGGAGGGGTATTTTGCATTTGCCCCCTCCCGTTTTTGTCATTTCATTTATAGTCCTCTAATTTATTTTTTAATGCTTTAAAAGTTTTGTAACATTTGCATGTAGTACTTTAGAGTTTACTATATTTGCGTTTGAGTCCTTGTCAAGCGAGGCTCACGTGTCCTTACACATGAGCTTGGCTATTTTGTAGGTAAGCCCTCACAGATTTTGGAATTTTTATTTGGTCCATAATCTTTCATTGGCAGATATAATTTGTTTGTGAAATTTGCATTCAGGCCGTCGTTGTTACTTTTATTTGTAAACAGACCCCTACCAGTAGTGTAGTTTCTTTTTGCTATCTTTATTTATTTTAAATAGCTATTTTGCTCGAAAAATCAACAACAATAGTGTCGATTCCTTATTGCACGCACTTCCACGCTATATTTCATTTGGCAACTTTGGACTTTTTTATTATTAATTAAAAATCAAAAAGTGTCGTTTCAATCTCTGTTTACATTAGAAAATACAAAAAAAAAGTTTTTGAAAAATTACAAAAAAAAATATTTTTCTTATTTACTTAGTTATATTACAACTTCAGACCAAAAATGCCTAACAATTATAAAAGAACTCTTAAAAATAGAAAAATCCCAAAAACCCTTATAAAAATATAAAAAATCCCTAAAAGTCATAAAAATAATATTTTTTTATTTCTGAATCTTATTTATGATATCATCTTTATATTAAAATTGATTTGTAAGGTTTCGGATGTCATTTTCTATTTTTAATTTCCATTTCAATTTCGTCTATTTAATAGATCCATATTTTAGGGTATTTGTACTTTAAAATATACATAAAAATTAGCAAAATTTTCTGAAAAAACACAAAAACAGTAAAAAAATTTAAAAATCCGAAAATATTTTATTTTTTGTATTTTGACTACTTTTATTATTATTTATATCCATAGTAGGTTACTTTGTATATATACTCTCTATAACTATATTATATTTTAAAAGAAAAAAACAAATGTAAAAATCTAAAAATATAAACAGAAAATATAGATATAGAAAATTAAAAACAAAATACAAAAATATAAAACTAAAATAAAATAAAAAGCCCACAAAAATAATTTTTGCCTAAGTAGTTGAGACATAAATTGTGCTTCGATTCTTGATCTTGCCTGCTCTATTCCATTGCTTCTTGTGTTCGACCCCTACTCGCTTGCTACTATACATTCTTAATAGGGCATAATAAATTTTGACTCTTGCTCCTAATTTCTTAATTATCTGTGTGGGTTAATTGTTGAAACAACGAGAGGATTTGAGTAGTCGCCTCAGCGACAGTGAGCCTGATTTGTCAGGCCATTATTTAGTGACTTTAATTTTCTCACTTTTTACCAGGTTACCTCACGTGGCCCCCCACATGAGGTGAAATTTTTCAGGCGTACCCCACGATTTTGTTAAATTGTATTAAGTCTCGAAAATTCAAGTTTAAGTTCGGACTTTTGTGATATTTTGTACTCGTTTCGCTGAGCTTTATTTTAATTGCAAATATGCCCCTGCTTGTTGCTTGTATTTTATTTTTGCATTTCTTTTTATTTAAAAATAGCTCACGTACTCCAACAATTCTAAAAAAATAGGTGTATGTGCATGATTGGCTTCTGATCTACGCTATCATTTTTATTTATCATTTTGCATGCATTTAGTATTTATTAAAAATCAATTGAAGCTATTATTCATTATTTGACATAGAAAATACAAAAAAATAGAAAACCTTTTTTGAAAATTTCAAAAAAATTAGCCACTATTTATTGGCCTATTTACTCACTCCAGACCAAAAATCACAAAAAAATCTCAAAAGAAATTCTTAAAATCAGTAAACACTTACTAACCCTAAAAACTTGCAAAATATTTTTGAAAAATCCAAAAATATTATTTCTATCCTATAATTTTATATATTGTATTATCTACCTAGTAAAATTAATTTTGAGAGATTTTGATATCATGTTCTCAATCCTTGTTTTGTTATTTTTCAAATTTTTAAACACTAAAAAATTTCAAAAATTCCCAGAAATCCCAAAAAATATTAGAAAATATAAAAAATTTATTCTATAGTTTTTTATTATATTTAGTTATATTTACTATTATAATACTTTGTATTGTATTATATAACTATATATTTATACATATAGTTTCTGTTTATATTAATTATTATAAACACCCTAATATATTTTGATCCCTTTAGAAAATATAAAGGACTATTCTTTAGGGTTTTTTTATTTTTATATTTATATTTTATATTATATACCACTTATATTATACATATTACATATATGTATATATAGTTATATATATATATTATACATTAAAAAGAGAAAGAAAATAAAAAAACATAAAATTTAAAACAAAAAATATCTAATTGAATTATATAAAAAGAAAAGGAAAAAAAGAAATCATTTTCTTTAATTAAAAAACACACTTATACTTTGATTAATTGTGTGCATATTTACATACACTGGCTTTATTTATTCATTTAAATAATACCTGCTACGTCCTATCTCCCTATCTTCGATACCCGACTTGCTTATCACTATACATACTTGTTTTGTAGGGTTACAATAAATTTTGATTCACCTTTGCTTGAGTGCTTGATTATTACTGTCGGGTTGATTGTTGTTCTTATCCAGTTGGTTTCGTGAGCGGTCATCGCATCGACTGTGCTTTTGCCTTGTTTAAAGCGTGAGACCCTCCTCACTTGACTGGCTCGGTTGAACACTTAGGTGACCAGTACACTATATATAGCTCAAACTTACATTGATTTTTACACACTCTTACACACTTCAAATAAAGATATTTTCAACACAAAACATGTAAATAATAATGCATAGAAAAATACAAAAAATAATAGCATATGAAAATAATACACCATGTGGATGGGGCACACAGATTAAAAAGCTGCGAAGAAAACTTCACATATCCATATCTTCTCCATATGAACTCAGAATTGACCAAACTCATCTTTATTGTACAATAAATTAAATTATCTATTTAGTGAATTAGGTTTCATTAAAATTAGAGTTAAGATACAAAAGTTAACTTTTGGGTCCCAACCTATTGTATACCTATATATTTTTATTCTTTAACTCATTCCTTATATTTTCACTTTTTATATTTTTAAATACCTGTAAATCTAATTTGAATCTTATTAAAATTATAAACATAGAAAGAAATAATGAAAATTCATTAAAATAAATACTATAATAAAATACATAGGTATATTATACCAATAATGTATATATATATATACATTTATTTAAATACACAACAAACTCAGAAAAATAAAATAAAAGATGTAAATACATATTTAAATCTATTAAAAATATATAAACTATGTATAAAAAATAAAAAAAAAATAAAATACACTATATATATATGTATTTATACCTATATTTATGCTTGTAAGAATTAATATATGATAAATTGGTTGATAAAAATAAAAAAATTCACAATAAAATACTACTTAAAATGATAAACATTTTTTATGTTTTGAGTTTTATTTAATAAATTCATTTACTATTTTATTCTTAATCCTTCGTTCTTTATTTTATTTATCTTCTAGCGCTTGACGTGGACCAACCGGGGTACGACATTGGTGGACCCATCAGTCAATTGTACCCATGCCTTGGTCTATCCTTCTCAGGCATCGCTGATCCCATATTATCCAATTTCTTCCACCCAAAACATTCACCATTTGGGCTCGATGTATACGCATGATCTTTCATCGATTCTTGAACATTCACGCCATGATGATTTCTTGATTAGTGATGCATCAAATTGCCTGCAAACTCTAGTTGAAATCGCCTCCAATTTAGCATTGCCTCCGGTCTCCATTTGAGATTTGATCCCTCTTTTCCGACCTCTGAACCCCTTGAATCAAGGCCTTGGGTTGTCCTTCGTGACAGGAAGTGACTCCCATTGAATCACAGTGAGGAGGAGTGACGTGGAAGGAGATCCAGGGCTCGTTAGAGAATCCTTAGGCGGCCTCTTCTCCTTGGCGTTTTTAGTCAAGTGAGCTTATTTATCCTTGCTATATTATTTTCGCCTTTTCATTCTCAACATAGTTTTATATTTAGATTCCTTTGATTTAGCTTAATCATTCAAGAAATCCAAAAAAATCGTACGCTGGAACTTCAAGCTCCAGCTCTGTCCATCGTGCCCTCGATCTCTTCCGACCCATCTGGACCACTTCATCTTCTTCCCTGCTGAAATATCAGAGATAACCTAGTGAAACGGATGTGTGGTTCGCACATGGTGGGACCACAGTCGCTGAGGTGACCAACACAAAGCTCTTTGATAAAATCAACAATCAACCCACACAAATAATTAAACAATCAAAAGAAAGTGTGAATCAAAATTTATTATAACCCGACAAACAATTATGTGTATAATGACAAGCAAAGTAGGGTGTCAAACACAGAGAACAAGAGACATGGCAGGTATATTATTGAAATAAAATAAACAATATAAGTGTGTATAAGTATGCATAAGATGCGCTCAATGCGTTGTGGATTTTAATTAACTATTTTTTTTAAATTTAGTATATATATAAAGTTATTTTTTAAATTTTCTAATTTTTAATTCCTTTGTCTCTTTAATATATAATAAATATATATAAATATGTATATGAGTATATAGAAAGTGATAAATTAGTAGAATATATATAATAAATATACAAAAATCAGAAAATATAAACAAAAACATACCTTTTTATTTTTTAAAGGATCTAAAATATTTATAAGATATTTACAATAATTTATTATAATATATATATAGGCTATAAGGTAATATAATTATAAATATAGGTATATATAGTCAAAAGGTTCCTAATAAAAAATTTTTGTATGATTTTAAAATATTTTTATGTTTTGTGATAGAGAATTTTCGCTATTTTTTGTATTTTTAAAATCAGAAATAGTCCAAAATAGGAACTTTTTAAATACGATGATTTGATTTGAGAATTGAAAATATTAGAAGGGATCAAAATTTCAGATAACCAATTTTAATATATAGAAATATGTATATATAAAAATATAGAGTAGAAAACTAGTATGTATATAGAAAAATATAGAGTAGAAAACTATTTTTTGGCTTTTTAGAAAATATTTTATTATTTATTTAGGGTTAGCAAGGGTTGCTCATTTGTAGAGTTTCATTTGATATTTTTTGTGATTTTTGATCTAGAGTTGTAAAATAGGCTAATAAATAGTAGAGATTTTTTTAGAATTTTTAGAATAGGGTTTTTTTTATATTTTTTAGTTAAACATGGAATAAAAAGGATCTTTTTTAATAAATAGTAAATGCATGCAAAATGGTAAATATGCATGGTGTGAACCAACAACCAATCATGCACCTACATCTATCTGTTGCAAATTTTTAGAGAAAATGAGCTATTAATAAATAGAATTGCAAAAAAAATAAATCAAGCTAGCTAGGCATATTTGTAAATAAAATAAATTACAAGGACATACATGCAAAATAACCACAACTTTTGAACTGAAACTTGATTTTTAAGGACTAAATATAAACCACAAAACCTGGAGGGGGTTGCCTGTAAAATGTCCACTCACGTGAGGTGACTTGACACTAGACTAAAATGCAATATTAAAAAGGTCCAAGGGAGTACCTGCAAACTGTTTACAAAGTTTTGTACTTAAATAAATATTTACAACACTTTTTATGAAATACAAAAGGGCGAAGGGTATGTTTGAAAATTTTACCACTTGAGTCTTGATCCAGCTGTTGTACGCAAGCCACAGGGATGATCGTATGGCCTTGGATGAGTACTCCTCTGAAATGAACGAATGACACAGATTAGATCTGGGTCACGTTCTTGATCTGACATACGATAGTGGCTTTGGAAGAACTCCGAACGAACTGAGCTCCGTCGTGTTTTGATGGATCTCCTTACTCCAACGACGGATCGAGGCCTCGATAGGGACATCAGCTTGTCGGGACTCCTCCACAAGCAATCCTCGGCTCCTATAATATGAGGATGTTCACGGAGCTCTGACGGCTCCAGACGAACTGGAGGTGCTACTCTTCTGCACTCTAGATGGGACTCCAAGCTTGGAGACCTGCACCAAAAACTTCTATGGTTCGAGGGCTATCTCCTCGACCAAAGGGTGAAGCTGGAAGAGGGGAAATGAATGGAGATGGTGAAAGTACAACAAGAGGCGGTGGTGGGACCTTCGTTTCACCGAATCTAAGATGATCCAGGTCGAACATAGGGTGGAATCAATGGAGCAGATGTAGGGGATCGATGCGGAATGAAGAGAGGGTCAAAATGGCGATCGAGTCACACTGATTTGGCATGGAGCTGAAGATCTAAGCAAGTTGCGGGTTTTTAAATTTAAGTCTAATGGAGAGATTAATGCTGAAATTGAAGGCAGGAAATGAAATAAGAACTAAAAGTTGCCTAGGAATGGAAGATAAGGCCTCGACTCGACCTGAGTCGAGGTGTCAAAACTAGCCGGCATCGCTCCTTTTGCAATGGAGTGTATCAACTCCTCCAACGATCCTCCTCGCTGCAAATCCACCAAACCTGATGTTGTCGCCAAGGGGAAGAGATTGGAATGGATTTGAGGGGGTAAGGACTTCGAGAGAGCGATCGAACTTGGTGGCATTGCGGAGGAGGTTTATTTATAGGATGTAGAACGAGGGATCTTCGATCAAAGATGTTGATCGGATCAAGGAAGATTAGGCGTAATTGAAGATCTAGCAAGAATCATGGAGGTCAGGAGCTCAGAAGATGATCAAGGTGCGATGCATTTTTATCATTAGATCGAGCGGAAAAAAGGAAGGAAGTCAGGGGTATGGTATTCTGGCACTCGAGGAAGAGAGAAGGGGGCAGTTGATCGAGGGAACTAGAAAATTTCCAGGTATAAATGATTAGTAAAATCAAAAATAATTAATAAATTGATTAATTAAATTTTTATTAAGACACGAAAATGTTTGTAGTTTAATGTAGTATTGCATACATATTTTTTTTATTTTTTCGATGTTTTTTATTATAAGTTGATATTTACATGTAAAATATAGGTAAAAATACATGTGTTTTAGTATTTTATTTTTAACTTTGTATTATATATTTTATTATTTTGTATGTATTTTCTATATTTTTAATTTATTTAAATACACATTTAAGTATTTTTATTACATTTTTCTGAATTTATAGGTACACTTTATTAATTGAAACATGTATATTATAGGTATATTGAGGTATACTTTACCTATGTCTTGAAATGTATTATTTATTTTATGTTCTTTTTGATGATTTTAAGTTAATTTAATTATGTACTTATGTTTTGAATAGTATATACAATTTTATAAAAATAGAAGATTTTGATAAATATAAAGAATGAATATACTGAATAAAATATGCAAGTATGGTGCATAATAGGGGTCCAAAACCTAATTTATATATCTAAATCCAAATTGGATGAAACCACTTCATTAAATAGCTTATTAAAACTTATATACAATAATGGTGATCTTGGTCATTTGATATGGTATGGAGAATATATAGGCTTGCAATTTTTTATTTTAGTTTTTTGTTTTGTGTGTCCCAGGTACACTATGCGTTATTTTTACGTGAACTCGATTTTATATTTTTCTTTGTATTTTAATCTACAATATTTATGTTGAAGATTTTGTTATTTGATGTGTAAAAATAATAAAATAAAGTAGGTTCCAAAAAGTAATTATAGATGAATTACAAATTAGGGTTTTATTGTATTCTTTGTATAATTTATCTACCCTATGTCCCCATACTTTATTTCTTATCGACCAAGTCATCATGATGATTGGGTCTCGGGGTCTAGGGTCATTCAATACCAATGACATCTTATTTCTTTTTCTTTTTCTTTTTTTTTATTTTGGAATCAAATATATTAAATATACAGTATTTTATACGGTATTTTGTACTATTTACAGGGTGTTTATTTTGACAAATTAATGATATATACATGCATTTAGCTAGGGATTTAAGGACAAAGTGAAATAATAAAGATGAGGAAACAGAGATTCATCATCCCCTATACTTGCATGTGCTAGTCCCTAGCAAACACTTATTCCTATAAGTGCAGAAACAAAAATAAAGATATTTTATGACCCTAAACGTCGAGACCAAAGCCAAAATAAAAGAATAAAGAAAATAAAAGGAAAGGAAAGGAAATATCAAAGTTGTTTTATGACCCTAAACCTCGAGACCTATGCATCATGATGACTAGGTCGACAAGGAATATAGTAGAGGGAGATAAGAGTCAATAAAGAAAAGAATCTCTAATTCATAAATACCCAATAATACATTTTTGGGACCTATTTTATTCTTTATTATTTATATATCAAATCAATAAACTTTGTACATAAAAGTTGTAGATAAAAGTACATAAAAAATACAAAATTTATTTCATATAAAAATAATGCATATTGTGCATTCTACACTTAGAATAAAAATCTAAAATCCAAACATCCTAGACCGATATCTTCTCCATATGAACTCAAAAAGCATAAAAATCGACTTTATTGTATGTAAATTTTTATTCGGTATTTAATGTAGGTGGTTTCATTTGATTTAGAGTTAAGATGCAAAAGTTAGGTTTTGGACCCCTATTGTATAGTATACATGAATAAAATATTCATTTTATTTATTCTTTATATTTTTGACAATTTTATTTATTTAAACTCTTGTAATATTATTTATAGCATATGTACATAGTTAGAATAAACTACAATCATCAAAAAGACACTATATAAATAAGTCTAATTCTATACATATATGAATACACTATACATATACCTATATAATTAATACCTATATTTAATTAAGTGTATAAATGAATTCAAAAAATACAATAAAAATATTTTTATGTACATTTAAATAAGTTATAAATTTATGAAATATGTATATAAAAAAATACAAAATAAAAATAAAATACACATAACATAGGTAAATATACCTATAAATGAACCTCCAAAAAGTAACCCCTAATAAAGTAAGTTAGAAAAATAAATAAAAATCATAATAAAACTCCATAAAATATTAATTTGAGTTTTAATTAGTTATTTTATTTATTATTTTATTTTAACTTCTATTCTTTTATTTTTTGATCTTGTCCTCTAACGATCCACGTGGACCAATAGGGAGGCCAGACCAGTTGAACTCGGTCAACTGTCTGACCATCTAGTCCTGTAGCCATTAGAGGGCGGTTGACTCCTCTTCATCAATTTTTCCTCATCGATACGATGACCGATAAGCCTCGATTCCTTCATGAAAGATGACCCTCGATCCTTGCTCTTTCACGCTAATGTGATGCCTCGATCGCTGGATCACCACCTCGGTAGAATCCGATCACCAACATTGCTGTGTATAAATTTTTGCTTTCGCCTCGCATTCGAATTTGATCCCTCATCAACCAACTAAACATTAACCCTAATGCTAAATCGAGTTCTTGGTGACAACAGGAGTTTCTCCGACAGATCTGTGTTGAAGAAGGCATCGATTTTGAGATCGATCCACCTCCGATGAACTCCACCACCGTGAGGTTTGGCTCCTCCACCTCTGGGCAGCTGCGAGCCCTTTTCTCTACTTTATAGGTAGAATTTCCTTTCCACATTTCATTTCTGTAATTAGTTTAAGCTTCGGGTTCCTATAGTAGCATGAAATTGGATCTGCGTAGCGTCGTAGTTCTGCTACGTTGACTATTCAATCGTGCCTCGATTGTCCTCTGACCCGTCTGAACATTCCATTCTCTTCCCGTTCCGCTACTCTATGCTCCACGCACCCCCATCCAACCTAATTACTCAAGATCAGGAGATCAACGTCTCCTCTCCGCCACCTTGCCAGAAACGTCTGCCTCGCCTCGCCTCATTTCACCTCGAAACGAACCCAGACCCTCCGTTTTTGTGTGCTTAGTCTTCCTACATGTCTTGGAGGGCCAAAGGACCTCTGTGGATTGATTTTGATTCTAAACAAGGTACTTGGAGCACCTCTTCTTCATCGACCCCTAGCATCTCATCAATGGATCTCGGAGCTATCTAAGACCTCTAGCCGCAACAAGGGTATCATAAGCATGCTCTAGAACCTTTTTGTAGCCCTTGTGACCAGACAAGGATGGAGATACATCAAATCGAAGCTCAGAAGAACAGGAGTTCTTCTCTGTTCTTGTAGGGCACCTCCTAGTTGTCTGATCCCGCGCTAATTCCAGATCAGACCCTAACCGTTGGATGCTTTACCTGACAGTCGCAAGATCGTCATCCAAGATCTAATCTCGGCCCTTCAGCTGCGAACCGTACTAGCCGTTGGATTTGCACCATAGGGATGAGTGGAGTGCGCATCGCCATCGACCCGCGCTTGTAGGGGTAATTTTTCCCTATATCCCTACAATTTTTGTAATTTCATTTTAGTATTTAAACTTATTTGTAGTGTGAAAAGTTTTGTATATTTTGTAGTTCACCCCATGTACTACATGTATTTGCACTTAGGTCCAATCCACGCCACCTCATGTGCCCCTGCGCGTTTGGGGACTGGGTATTTTGTAAGCCCTTGGGTTTTTTGTATTTCATTTCTATCCATATTTTTTGTATATAGTGTAATATCTTCTGGAATTTTTGCATCTAGCCCTCAAACTTTGTACTAATGGCAGAAATACCCCTCTAGTTATATATTTTTAGAAATATTTTGGAAAAAATGTAGTTTCCATCCTATTCTTTGGGATTAGCCCATAAACTTTAAATATTTACATAAATGCCCCTACAAGATTGTATTTTCTTTTCATAGATTTTATTTTGTTAAAAATAGTTCTTGTGTCATAAAAAATCATAGAAAATTAAGATAAATACCTTATATAGTATTCTACCACATATAATTTTATTAAGGTTTTTTATCTTATATTTTTATTTATCAAAAATAACAAAATGTAGCTATTTTTTTCATATCTAGATTACAAAAATATAAAAGAAGATAAAAATATTTTAAAAAATTACAAAAAATTTTGTTGGTTAGCCAATTTTGCAACTACAGATAAAAAATCCCTAAAAATAGAAAAAGAAAAAACTAAAAATTTAAAAGCTCCAAAATCCTCAGAAAAATATAAAAATTATGAAAATCCCAAAAATATTTATTCATATTTCTGAATTTTATCTACTATATTTATTATATATTAAAAATAGTTTTGGAAAATTTTAAGGCTTTTAGCTATTTTTAAATTCTAAAACGATTCGGCCTATTTATCTTAGTTACTTCTTTTCCTTATTAATTCAATTAAAAATATAAAAAAATTAGTAAAAATTATAAGAAAAACATCAAAAATAGAGAAAAAAATATAAAAAATAAAAAAAATATTTATACGTTTGACCACCTTCGTCGGAGACCCCCGCTCACCCCCTTTTTATGCGTGTTTGTCCTAATATATGGCCTGAGACAATTCCTCTAAGCACGAGTTTCTATTTGCAAATATTGAAACAAGTTCTGGAGCAAGGAGCGAGATCTGGGAGACTCGTTTGCAACCGAACCTTCATCAAGCTCCAGATCTATACCTGAACATCTTCGAGCTCCATTGCTAGCTCCGATCGATAGAGGACGGCCCCCAGGAAGCTACACCAACCACCAGCAGAGGATTTGGATGACTCAAGATCAAGATCTCTTTGATCCAAGTTCGTTGGAGTGCACCTGCATCCCATTTCTTCCAATGGCGTTCTGAACAACACGATGAAGAATGGCTGTCCAGTTTAGATCCTAGAAGTTGATTTTTCCCTAAATGCCCGCCGATTGATTGAAGATCCAGAACTAATACACGCCATTCAAGCAAGACTCAATCGTTGTCGTTGGATCAAAGACTATGCGAATCAGGATCGTCCTTCGCACCATGTCAATAAAGGGTACTTTTTCACCTCGACCCACATTCTTCATTTTGTTTGCAATAAAGTCCCTACATGGATATGTGTCAGCTTTTGAATTAATTGAGCAATTGCATTATCATACCTCGCATTATTTTATTCGCAACTAAGTCTAATTTGAACAATGCACATGCTTGTCACGTGATATTTTGAAAATTTTACAATAAAAATATTGAAGTTCTGTGTTACTGTTTGGACCCTTGAAGTACTTTATTTATATTTTGGTCTAGTCCAACGAGGCTCGCGTGCTTTGGCATGTGATATTTTGGAGAAATTATACATTTAACCTTGCCAATTCTTCATTGTTATCCTTAGTCCATAAACATCAATTTTCTTGCATTTTATTTGTATGATTCAGATCAAATAAAAATTATCGAAGACCTTAGAAAATTCCATAAAAATTTTGATAGGTTTCTGTCATCTCATTCTAGCATATATATTTTTATTTCACATTTTCTTTATTTTTATTATTTCCTAAAATTCTAAAATAGCATAAAAATCATGTTTGCATTCAAAATTCATAAAAAAAATATAAGAAAATATCTTCAAAAATTCTTAAAAAAATCATGTTGGCATATTTTGTGTTGATTTTATTTCTGGCCAATTTTCATATTTTTTTATCATTTATAAAAATGATAAAAATTACAAAACAACTAAAAATATTAAAAATTCATAAAAGTTCTTATAGAATTCTAAAAAAATAAACCACTCTCTGAAAAATACAAAAAAATCTTTCTGTTTGTATATTTTTCATCCAATTTTGACATTATTGGTTATTTTAAAAATTCAAAAACATCCAATTTGTTCCCTATTTATTTCATTCCCTATTTTTGATTTATTTAAGGGTTTTTTAAATTGTGAAAAATTTCGGAAAAATAATAAAAATATTAAGATATTATCAAAAACCCAAAAATAATTTTGTCTTAATTTTCTGTACATATTTGATATCTTTGAATGATCCAAAAAGAGCGCATTATTTTGTTGATTTATTTCCTCTATTTCATATTCCTTAGTTTTAAATATATATATATATATATCTTTTGCTAAATAAAAAATAAAAAATAAAAAATCAGAAAACCAGGTAAAAAAATAAACTAAAAATCGATAAAAAAATAAAATATATATATACAGAAACCAAACATAGTGTGAATAAGAAACTCCTTCATTCTTTCATTGATTGTTCTTTGCATACAATAACCCTTAGGATTTTGTAGCCTCCCTAAGTTTGATCATGTTGCTATACAGGTAAATTAAATAGCAATTTTCTCTTGCTATATTTTTTGTAATTATTTTTGGCTTAAGGAAGTAAATAAAATTTTTGTTGAGGGATTATTTGGGTTGAAATGACATCGCATTTATTTTAAATATTTAAAACCCGGATTTTCTTGTTTCAACAGGGTCTCATGCATATTAAGTAATTCAGTTTTCCTCCAACATGGTATTGGAGTAACGGTCCTAGACTGGTGTTCTCATATCCCACCCCTAACCCTAACCCTACTCGCTGACCCCCCCCCTCTCCCTCCACGCGGGTCGCCGCTAGCCCCTATCCTGCATGCATCGTCCCTCCCGCGCACCCCTCCTCCCTCGCGTAGCCAGCCCCTGCCCCGTTGCACCGCACAACCAGTCCCTACCAAGGTTTTTAAAACCGAACCGAACCAGTCGGTTGAACCGTTTAAACCAAGAACTAGAGGAAAAAAGGTCCAACCACCTGATTTTTATTCAGAAAATAAAAACCGACCAAATCAGGTTGGACCGCGTAAACCCGGTTGGACCAATTGAACCAAACCATCAGTTCAACCATCCATTTTCTGACAAAAAATAATTTCCAATAAATTAACAGAATACAAACTTTTTCAGAAATATTCATAATCTAGTCTCATTCTAACCCATAGTATAATACCTCTTTATCTCTTCTCCTTCAAATATGTCAATGACTCATTATCGCTTGCCCCTTCCAGCTATATGAGCATTGCCTTTCTCTTCCCATATTGTGTATGAGGTTGTCCACTTATAACAATAACAAACGAAGAAGACGTTGTCATAGTCATACTATGAGAAACAATAAATTAACAACACATGTCGTTAATTAGAGTTTAAATACTTTTAAAATTATTAATTTTTTTATCACATATATGTATTATATAAATTTTATGAAATATGATTATTATGCCCTTTTGAGTTTTTAAGAACATTTATACCCTTATCTTTTAAGCAATTTCAATTGTGCTCTGATATCTTCTTTAAAAACTCACAATATCATCCTTATATTCATATAAAATAGGAGCACAAGTGTACTAATGAAAGACCACTACTATTGATTTTGTAAAAATATGGGGACACATGCAATTGTATTAAAGATAGGGGGTATAACTGTATAAGTGTTATTAGAAAAACTTGGAAGGACAAGAGTAAATAAATCCTCAAAAGACATGATGTAGAATTTTCCGTATTTATTTGTATGATATACCGGTTTAACTCGGTTCGATATGGTTCAACCGTACGAACCAAACCAACAATACAATGGTTCGGTCTTTTCCAAGTTTTTTGAACAGTTGATGTCATCACCGGTTCGACTGATCGGTCTCATTGATCCGACCATAAAAACCAAAAACTGATGTGTGCCCGATTTGATGTCCGGTTCGATTTTTAAAACCGTGGTCCCTACACCACGCTCTGCGTCGCTGCCATGCGCAGCAACCCCCACGGGGTCCTTCCAGCGCCATCAAACAGCGGGTGTGCTGCAGATAGCTGCCTAACGGCCTCCTTACGTAGTGGTTGGTGTTCAGAAGTCGCAAAACCACCTTTCTGCTATAGTTTTGTTACAGTTTCGCCGTTTCGGATGGCAGATAAGGTCTGATTTGGGTTGGCATTCATGATTTTCATCATATAAATCACGTCTTCTGATTCTAAACCACACCAACAATTGATGAGGATGATTGTATGAGTCTACTTGTACAACCAATCCTCCATATGGTTGTATAGACTCTCTTGGATTAGTCTATACCTCAGTTTTGTTCTACCTATTGGCGTTCATTTACCATGTCAGATAACAAGGGTGACGTTTTTTCTTCTTCCGGTTCCTTCAAGGGCCTGTCTCCATCGTGAAGATGGATGGGACCAACTACGAGTTGTGGTCCATGCAGTTTTGCACCCTAATGCAGTGCGATAACAAGGAGTGCATTCTGATGGAATCAGAGTCGGCAGACAAAACTGGGGATAATGCTTTGTGGAAGCATTACGATGCCTATGCTCGCATTTGGTTATCTGGGACACTCACCACGGAGATTGCCAATGATATTGTCCCACGACAAAGGCTATGTGGGACATCTTAGCTGACACATATGGGCAGACAAAGAATGAGAGCAAGATTCTACAACTGTAGTTTGATATTTTTTCTACCAAGGAGAAAGGTTGACCTCTTCATGCACACTTTTTCTCATCTTAGAGGCATGCTTGAGCATATGCATAGCTTCATGCCTACTACTACCAGCACTAAGCAACAACAGGCATGTCGGAATGCCACTATGACAGGAGTCTTTCTGTCATCTCTTGACTCGGAGTACGATGCAGTATGTACTCAACTACTTACTGGAGAGACGATACCTCCTATGGAGGAGGTATACAAGAGATTGCGCAGGACCATTACTTCATCTTCTATTGCGGCTTAGACTCCCTCTGCTATGACAGCTTCTTGTGGCGGAGGGAGTACTTCACAGTTTCACAGATGAGGACCACGTGGTCGAGGAGGAGGACGTCAGCGTAGTCCATGTTCACATTGCCACCGTCCTGATCATTCTGATGAGACATGCTATCTGATGCACGGGACATCATTTAAATGGACATCAGTTAAGGTTTCCACAAATTTTGTGTACTTTTTTTCCTCAGTTTTCCTCCAACGGAAAGTTTGACTTTTAAATGGACATCATTTAAGTTTCCACGAAATCGGTATAGAATTTTTCCCCTAGTAGTAGAAGTTTCATAGCATAATATCGAGATTGCTCAAGCCAGCCCCGTGCTTGTAACCTTTCCTACTATAAATTTGGTGTGTAAATTTCTAGAAGTCGATTAGTTCCATGTGGTTAAATGTAGTATCCTCTACTTCCACAAGGTACTTTTTTCCTGGAGTTATTTTACGCGCATAGAGTGAAGTTTTCCATGTAAGTTCAGTTTGTTCTGATTCAAATTTCTACATTGACATGTTGATATGGTTTTTCGGTCATCACTGACAAGGACTGTTAAAAACTCTCTTAAAACACCTTTTTTTTAATCCACGTGTACATGTGTATTAATTAAACAATCCATTTCGGTCCAAAAATCCAATTTATAAAAACTAAATTAATGAAGTAAACATGCCACCTTCCAACTGAAATATATTCGTACCAGAGCATTGAGGGCTCCAGCCTTGAAATGGTGAGGAGATAGGCGGCTCTTCTCCCTTGACACATACACGAGATTTGGCAATGGATAATCCCTGATATCCATATCCTTCTCGCTATCCAATAGAACCTGGAACATACACAGAAAATTTAAGGTCAAATTAGTCGCATTCCAATTTAAGCGTATGCCTGCTAGTGCTAGATAGGCACAAACCTCTACTATGGGTGGGTGCTCCATGGGATGAAATCGGGGGCCTTCCATCTCTTGAAGGTGGCGACGTAATTATCCGTAGAAAGAAGATCACTGCTGTCTAAGGATCCTCTCTCTACCGCGCTCTCTATTTTATCCTTCATCTTCTCATACATCATCTACGCATTTTTCAAAGGGGGCAAATAAACATATATTTTCTGATATAGCAAATATTCGCATAAGTTAAAGTAATGGTTGATTTCCTCAAACAAGTCCTGTCACAATTTGCAATGACATAACAATTCAGGTTGGGTCGAGACACAGCTCTCCGAAAGGTAAATGCAATACAAGGAAGCGGGCATACTCTTCGGCTCAGTTCCCCGATAGACCTGATAGAATAGAAAAAAGAAAAGAAAGATGCATAGTTACAGGGGGATCACTATTTCAACCAGTTGTTTGCCTCAGTCACTCTCACTAAAGTCTTCTAGGAATAGTTTCAGGCAATAATTCTGATCTTCTTTCTTTATCAACCAAAGAGAAGAACAAATAAGAAGAAAGTCAGAACTCCTCCGTATCCGAAGGATTCAGCTGATCTAGCCTTTTCAAATACACAATGTCTGAGTCCATCCTATGATATCTAGCAGATCGACCATAAAGAAATCATCATCTAGGTTACCGACCAAAGAGTAGAATTAAAAAACAAGAAAGTCAGAACTCCATATCAGAAGAATTCAGCTGATGTAGCCTTTTCAAATACATGTGTGAGTCCATCCTATGAAATCAAGGAGGACCGACCATAAAGAAATCATCGTCTAGGTTAGATTTATAGGCAGTTATGATGGGAATCGGGGTTCCCTTAACCTGTCCTACAAAGGATGACAGGAAGCAGAACGTTCCTTACACGGGAACCAAGCACAATAATCAAGCAACCACAGAGAGACGAGAAATTTTTACATGGGAAAACCCTCCTCGATGTCAGAGAGGGGAAAAACCCACGGGGCACGACAACCCGCAATAAAATCCACTAGGTTAAAAAGCGAGATGGTACAATGTCTTCTCAGTTTTGTTGCCCAATAAAACCAAGGCTCGGTTGCAAGAATAAAATTAGATAAATGTCACCTTGTACTTGGAGAACACGATACCGATGCTTCTCCTCGTCACGAGCTATCCTTCCTCATGCACGATTCTTCCTTGCGCAGGTGTACTTTATGCCTCCTATGCACAGCTCCTCGCGCCTCCTGCGCGCAGCTCCTCAACACTCCTGCGGGATGCTCTTCGCACCTTGCGCAGGTTGCTCCTCCACCTTGCGCGGGTTGCTTCTCTCCTTGCGTGGAGAGAGAGAACTAAGAGAGAGAGAGGGAGAGATATGTGTTGGATGACTTCCAATGCCTTGCATGGGGCCTTATTTATATGGCTTCCAATATCTATCTCTCTCTCTCTCTCTCTCTCCCATTCCTACTTGAAATAGAAAACACAACTCCTACTCCCAACATGCATGGGACATGCAAGAGGTTGCAACCAACCTTCCAATTCTGGAATGTGCCTCCTAAATCTCTTCGGGAAATTTGCAAAGATGTCTCCAAGGATTGTGGGAATGGATAATACCCAACAACCTCTCCCTTCAGCCCAAAAAGGAGGTGTCACCAGGAAGATGATCACTGAGAGGTGACACCACTCAACTATCTACAGAGCTGCAGCTTGTCACGAGTCACGACCTTCGTCAACATATCTGATGGATTTTCATCTGTCTGGATCTTCTTCAGAATGAGATGCTTCTTGTCAATAACATCTCTCAACCAATGATATCGCACGTCTATATGCTTTGTGCGAGCATGGTGCATTATGCTCTTGCTTAGATCAATGGCGCTCTAGATATCACGGAAAACAATCGGCTCATTGTCTTCGCATACAAGTTCACCAAGAAATTGTTGTAACCACAACCCTACTTTCTATGCTTCTGTTGCTTTGTACTCGGCTTTAGTCGTTGAGAGTGCAATACATTTCTGCAACTTGGATTGTGATGAATCTCCATTTCATCACCTTTATTCTATCGTTTTGTCCTTAAAAAATCATACTAAATGCATGTAAATACCTTTAATTCATGCAAATAACGTTCATGCTTTAATGAATAAATGTTGTATAAAATACTATTTTTAATGCCAAAATTATAGAATAAAAAAATAGGATAAAGCAAAGATATTTCATGACTAGATCAACAATGAATAAAGTACGGAGAGATAAGGGTCGATAAAACAATAAAAAATACGATTTATTTATTCATTATTTATTCATTTTTGGGACCCATTTTATTTTCTACTTTTTATTCCTCAAATAAAAAAAAATTGTACATGAAAGTTGTAGATAATAAAATATAAAAAAAATACAAAATTGATTTCATACAAAAATAATATACTGTGTAAAAGATATACTCTGAATAAAAGTCCAAAATCCCAACTTCCCAGACCCATATCTCTCAAATAAAAACTCAAAATATATCAAAATCATCATTAATTGTATAAAACTAATAATAAACTATTTAATGAAGGTGGTTTCATATTTTTTGGAGTTAAGGTGTGAAAGTTAGGTTTTGGACCTCTATTATATAATATACCCGATTAAAATATTCATTTTATTCATTCATTATTATTTTTATAATTTTATATTTTTATAATTTTATAAATATTATTTATAGTATATTTACATATTAAAACTAAAATAAAAACAGAAATAAAATATTAAAATAATACTTATAAAAAATACATAGGTAAAACACTTTATACTTATACCTATAGAATCATACTCCTATTTTATTAAGTTTATATAATATATCGGAAAAATATAATAAAAATATATTTAATTATCTAAAAATAAGTTATAATTTATAAATAAATAAACTAAAACAATAAATCAAAAATAATAAAATAAAAATAAAATACTTTAAAATACATATAAATATACCTATATATTAACCCAATCGAACCTACTTAATTGTGGGAAAAGGTTTTGTTGTTGTTGTTGTATACCTATATATTAACCCTAAAAAATAAACTTATAATTATATACCTATAATAAATAATAATAATAAAATACTATTAAAAATAATAAACATTTTGTTTTATAACTTAAAATTAATAAAATAATTTATTATTTTTTTATCGATTTTTTAATAATTTCTGGTCGGGCTTTTTTATTGGTCCACATGGACAAACCAGGTTCACCCGACCGTTGACCTTGATCAACTCTCTAACGAGGCTTCTAGTTTGTCAGACCTACGTTATGGCCTACATTCTCGAATTTTTCCCCAATCTGTTTGGTTGCTGGGTTGGGTTGGGGTACACCGATGTACCCCTCCTTCCAACCCTCCAAATCTCCTCACAGTTTACTATTCACAGGGGTACCCCAACCCATTCCAACCCAACCCAACCCAGCAACCAAACATGCCCCAAGGATCCAAGCATCCTTTGGGTTTGATTTCTTCACCAAATCTCTTCCTCGATCCTAGCCCTATCACGCTGAATGATTTCCTTAGGCCAAGGATCGTTGCGTTGCATGTTCTCCTCGATCGAAGTCCCCTGTCCAGCCATGCATGAACAAAAGCCTCCCGTCGACTTCTTTGATTTTTTTGAACCCCTTTGGACAGAGCTTTGGCCCCCTTTTCTGGTGCTCAGAACCGGACATGTGACAGCTCTCCTCCAGCAAACTTTAGCGAGGTCGGACGAAGGCCGAGGCGGCGTTCCGCCTTCATCTCTGGCCACCGGCCATCGAGGTCCGCTTCGTCGCTCCAGCCACTGAGGTACTCCGTTTAGTTGCTCTATAGCTTAGTCTTAGCCTTAAGTTTCATTTCTTTCATGTATTTTCGCGTTTTAGTAGCTTATATCATCTGTTCATAGTTCACCGGAGCTGAGCTCCGATAAACCATCCATTGTGTGCTCCACCTGTTCTCCGCCACACCAGACCACCCCTTCTTCCCCTACGCTTCTTCATCGCCCACAATACCTCCAGGACCCCCAGATTTCTTCTCAGATCTAGTTACAGCTTCCCAATTCTACCGCCTTGCTGGGAAGCCTCCGCCGAGCCACGTACACCTCATCTCGATACTTGGAGGGTCAAGGCATTTTGCCCTTGACCTTCTTAAACATCTTGCAAGTACCTAGAGCGAAAACGTCGCCTGGGGTGATTTTTGGCCCTTCGCCGAAGGCACCTGGAGCTCGCCCCCGTCCCTGACGTTAGGGGAGATCTCTGGTGGTCTTCCTCCATCTTTTGAGCCCCCAGCCGTTAGAGAATCCTCGCAGGAACGTTTCTGGGCCATTTTAGAGGAGCAAAGAGCATCGGAGGGGGGTGATCTCGCTGGTGGAACTTCACCTCGGCAGTGTTCTTCCCCAATTCGCCGACCAGCCGCCTCCGATGGGCCCATTTTCGTGGTGACGTACAACGACCGTTGGATTGCAGCACACCTCAGCCGTTGATTCCCCGTCAAAAATCTAATCTGGAGCGCTCGCTGCGAACCGGCATCATGCCAGGAGGACGTGAAACGTGGCATAAGTGTTCAATCCAGACCGTCCGCTCCCGCGTCGTTCTGGGTATTTTGTATATTAACCCATATGTTTTTTTTGTATTTAAAATTTAGTACGCAAACTTTCCTCAACCATTATTTATGTTTTGTAAAATTTGCAAGCTGGTCCCCCATCTTATGGTAATTGTTGATAGGTCCACACCACGTCACCTCACATGACACCCCATGTGAGGTGGCCTTTGCAGGCGGGACCCTGGACTTTATTGTATTTCATATTACTCCCAAAATGTTTTAATCACATTCTATATTTGTTTTGGAAAAATTGCAAATATGGATCTTGGACTTTATTTTATTTACAAAAATGCCCCTACCAATATTGTAGTTTCGCTTTGTTTTTTCTATTTATTTAAAATAGAAACTTTGCTTGAAAAAAATCAAAAAAATAGGTGTGTACTCCTGATTACACACTTCTACGCTATATATTCATTTTTGCAATGAGGACCTTTAATTATTTATTAAAAATAAAAAATAACACTTTTACTCCCTATTTAGATTAAAAAATTTCAAAAAATATAAAAATGCTTTGAAAAATTCCCTATATATATATTTAGTTTATTTATGTATTTTAAATATTCAGACCAAACATCACTAAAAATAGAAAAATAAAACTCCTAAAAATTGAAAATCACAACATCACTAAAATAGAAAAGTAAAACTCTTAAAAATTGAAAAATCCCAAAAACACTAATAAAAATCTACAGAATTCCAAAAAACTCCAAAAATAGCATTTTTATAATTTTCTTTATATAGTATATATATTAGAATTGATTTGGTAAATTTTGGACTTATTTTCTATTTTAAATTTCCATTTCATTTTCAAAAATTTAATTAATCCATATTTTGTACATTTTTACTTTAAAAATATATAAAAATTAGCAAAATTATCTAAAAATCTCAAAAATGGTAAACAATATTTAAAAACCAAAAATATTTTATTTCTTGAAATTTTGAGTAATTTTATTAGTATTTATATCTATATTATCCTACATTGTATATATACTATATATAGCTCTATTACTTATTTTAAAAGAAAAAGAAAATATAAAATATAAAAATAATATTAAAAGAAAATATAAAAAAATATAAAAATATAAAACAAAAAATAAAATAAAATAAATCAAAAATTTAAAACCTACAAAAAGAAAAATAGACAAAGAATCACAATCACATCTTTGCATCTTTTTGCACAATCTAGCCCTTATGCTCCATGAGTTCGACACTCTACATACTTGCACACATGTACACATCTATTGTAGAGTAATAATAAATTTTAACTTCACATTTTGCATTTCACTCCTTGATATTTAACTATTGGTTAATTGTTGAATTTAACAGTTTTCTTGAGAGGTCAACACATCGACTGTGGTTTCGCCTTGTGAAACCGTACGACCCTCGAGAAATCGTTATTCAGACTAGAAGGAAATCGCTCCCACTGCAAAAGCGAAAATGTATGTAGAGGTTGATTTCCTCTGATCCATATCTCATGTCTTGTCAGCATCTGTGTATCCACAGAGTTTGGTATCTGACCTCCCAAACATCAAACACATACTTGAGGTCCCTCTCAAGTATCTCAAAATCCACTTCACAGTTCCCAGTGAACCTTCCATGGATTCGACATGAATCTACTCACTACGCCCACAACATGAACAATGTTAGGTCTGGTGAAAACCATGACGTAGATGAGGCTGCCAACTGCGGATTGGTAAGGAATCTTGGTCATCTCAGCTTTCTCCTCAGAAGTAGACGGACATGTCTCTTTCATCAACTTAAAATGAGTGGCAAGGGGAGTGCTGACAAATTTTGCATTATTCATGTTGAATCGCTCCAAGAATGCGTTCAACATACTTCTCTTGTGATAACCACAACCTGTGCTTCTTCCTACCATGAGTGATCTGCATCCCAAGCATGTTGCTTGCCTTGCCTAAATCCTTCATCTCAAATTCTCTGAACAGTTTCCTTTTGAGCTTTGCTAATCAACAAGTGATCGTGACCAACTATCAACATGTCATCCACGTAGATTAACAAGATAATGAACCTACCAATGGGAAGACGTCAAACATGCACACATGGATCCCGTTGTAATCCTCTTGAAGTCCTGCTTTGTCATGAAAGCATCAACTTCAAGTACCACTGTCTAGGGGCTTGCTTTAAGCCATAGAGACTCATCCTCAGTTTGCAAACCATGTGCTCTTTTCCCTTCTCCTCGTATCCCTGTGAATGCTCCCTGTAGATCTCTTCCTTCATGTCACCACGAAGAAAAGGTGTCTTCACATCCATATGCTCTAGCTCAAGGTCTAGGCTTGCAACAAGGCCTAACACCACTCTCACAGAATTCATCTTCACAACTGGTGAGAAGATCTCATCGTAGTCCACTCCCTCTTTCTGGTTGAATCCCTTCACATCCAACTGGCCTTGTACTTTAGTTGCTTGCTACCATCATCTGTCTTAATTTGTAGACCCACTTTTTCTTCAACGCTCTCTTTCCTGCAAAAAGCTCAACAAGATCATAGGAATGATTTTTTCCAGAGATTGCATCTCTTCACTCATTGCATTTTGCTAATAATATCTTTCCTTACGCTCTTGTGCCTCCTCAAAAGTGCATGTCTCATCATAATCAGTTAGCATCACGTACTGAGAAGTAGGATAATAGAATGATGGTTGATGTGCCCTCCCAGATTTCCTGACCTGAGGCTCTGCTGTATTTGCTTCTTGATGAAGCTTCTCCCCCATACTCAGGATCCCCTGGACCTACATCAGTAGGGTTTGAATATGGCTCATGTTGTTCTAAATGTGCATCTTCTCAGTCTGTACCATATATTGGAGAAGAATCTGATTCCTCATCGTTGTCATCATCCATAGCAATCCCATCTGAGTCACCATCATCATTGTCATCCTCATCCAAATATGGTTCTCATAGAAAATTACATTTCTATTCCTGGTGATGGTCTTCTTCCTTGGATCCCAAAGTTGGTATTCGAACTCCTGATCTCCATAGCCAACAAAAATGTAGGGTGTTGCCTTGTCATCTAGCTTCTTCCTTTGTTCCTTTTGTATAAATGCATAAGCTTTGCATCCAAACACCCTCATATGACCATATGAGGGATCCTTTCTAAACCAAATGCGCTCAGGAACCTGAAAATTCAAGGGAACACATGAAGATCGATTAATCAAGTAGCAGGCAGTTCGAACCGCCTCAGCCCAAAAGGTCTTGGGCAGCTTTGTTGTCTTTAGCATGCAACGAACTCTCTCCACAATGGTCCTATTTATCCTTTCAGCAACACCATTGTGATGGGGTGTGCCGGGCTATGTCTTTTCATGTATGATCCCATGCTTTGCATAGTAGCTCAGGTGTATTTCCCTCCATTATTTGTGTGCAGACACCAACACTTTGCTTGTCTCGCACTCCACCGTGACATGAAATTTTCCGAAGAAATCAAATACTTGATCCTTCGCCCTTAGCATATAAACCCACACATTCCTTGATGCATCATCAATGAAGGCCAGAAAATACTTGCTTCCTCCCAAATACGTTGTGTCCATGGTACCATGCACATCAGAGTGAATCAACTGCAGAATGTCTTCCTTCCCATGTGATCTGGCCATGAAAGGTGCACATATGTTCTTTCCAACCTCACATGAATCACAAGGTGATAATGTGATGTCAGTGCGGTATGGAATCAAGTCCTTCCTGCTCAGAAGTTGTAAGTCCTTTTGGCTCATGTGTTTGAGTTGACGATTCCAGAGATACGACATGTCAGTCTCACTAGCATGTAGGCTGCCATCCATGACCTTCACTCGAGTCTTGTAGAGCGTGCAGCACAACCTTCTCTGGACATGATAAGAGAGCCCTTGTTGATCTTGCATCTGTTGTTGCCAAACTTCAGATGGTAGCCTTCTCTATCCAGCTGAGAACCGGATATGAGACTAAGCCGTAAGTCAAGAACGTGTCTAACATCCTGCAAAGTCATTGCACATCCAATATCAGTCTGAACTGAGATGGTGCCCATACCAATGATCTCGGAGTAACTAATGTTACTCATCTTGACTCTCCTGGAATCTACCTCTATATAAGAAGTGAAGAACTCACTGTGCATAGTCACGTGGTAGGAGGCGGTCGTGTCAACATTCCTCTTAGAGTCATCCCCTGCATGTAGACACTGCTCCTGAATAGTGAGAACCAACTGATCCTTATCGTCATCGGCTACTGCTGCAACAATGGTATCATCTTTCATCTTTATTCTGATTCTTTTTGGCTTCTGCTTGCTCTCTTTTTCAAATCTACAGTCTCTCTTCCAGTGACCAGGCTTGTTGCAATGATGGCACTTTCCTCTGTCCTTGGACTTCTCCCTGAGTTTCTGTCTCTCTTGTGATTCCTCCCTACTATTGCACCTACCTCTTCTCTCAACTGCGTAGACATGTGAAAAAGAGGACTCTCCCGATGGTCATCATCTGATTTTTTCAATCAGAAGACTGCTCTTAACCATAGGTATAGTAAGCTTGAAGTCTGTAGCGGAGTTGCTCACGGTAATCACCAGGATTTCCTAGTTGTCTGGCAAGGAACCCAGTAGAAGAAGCACCTGCAATTCATCATTTAATGCCATGTTCATGGTACTCAGTTGATTGATGAGACTTTGGAACACATTCAAGTGCTCAGCAACCTTCATCACGTTCTTGTACTTCAGATTCACCAACTTCCGAATAAAAAATGCCTTGTTTGTGGTAGTCTTCTGCTCATAAAGCTCTGCCAGTTTCTCCCATAGTTTCTTTGCATATGTCTCTTCTACGACATGGTGGAATACCGCTAAGTCCAGCCACTTCCTGATGGTGCCGACTTCTTTCCTGTTCAGCTTCATCCAATCACTCGCAGACATGCCCTCGAGCTTGGTTGTTTCTCCTTCCACCAGATCATGGAGGTCCTTTCAATACAAGATGTCCTCCATCTTGACCTTCCAGATTTGTCAATTTGTGTTCGTCAGCTTGATCATCATGCCTTCATCATCCTTCCCCATTTCGACAATGCGAGCTTGGATACCACTTGATGGGAAATCGGAGTTCCCTTAACCTGTCCTGCAAAGGATGACTGGAAGCGGAACGTTCTCTACAAGGGAACCAAGCAAAATAATAGTAGCATAATAATCAAGCAATCATAGAGAGACGAGAAATTTTTACGTGGAAAAATCCTCGTCGATGTGAGAGAGGGGGAAACCCCACAAGGCACGACGACCCTCAATAAATCCACTAGGTCAAAATGCGAGATGGCACAATATCTTCTCAGTTTTGTTGCCCAACAAAACCAAGGCACAGTTGCAAGAATAAAATCAGATAAATGTCACCTTGTACTTGGAGAACACGATACCGATGCTTCTCCTCATCACAAGCTACCCCTCCTCATGCATGATTCTTCCTTGCGCGGGTATACTTCACGCCTCCTATGCACGGCTCCTCGAGCCTCCAACGTGCAGCTCCTCGACATCCTTACGGGATGCTCTTCGCGTAGGTTGCTCTTCCGCCTTGCACAGGCTGCTTCTCTCCTTGCATGGAGAGAGCGAACTAAGAGAGAAGAGAGGGAGAGATGTGTGTAGGATGATTTCCAATGCATTGCATGGGGCCTTGTTTATACGGATTCCATTGTCTCTCTCTCTCTCTCCTATTCCTACTTGAAATAGGAAACACAACTCCTACTCCCAACTTACATGGGACATGCAAGAGGTTGCAACCAACCTCTCAATTCTGGAATGTGCCTCCTAAATCTCTTGGGGCAATTTGCAAGGATGTCCCCAAGGATTGTGGGACAGGATAATACCCAACAAATTATGCTGCTCTCGCCCTCCCCTCCCAATGTTTCCACTATTTGGCGAAATACTCAATACACCAAGGAGGGGGATACACGATGTTGTTGCTCTGGAAAGCAAGCATTCTTGTATACCTATATGCTGAAGAGTGGATCACCTTCAACTTCTGTTAAAAGTACAAATCAAATGTGGAAACTTAATATTTTGACGAAGTGAATAAAAAGGTTATAAAGTAAAATTTGGACAAAGTGAACAAAAAGGTTATAAAGTAAAAGGTGCAAATAATGTCATATTGTCAAAGAGGTCTATCTAAATAGTTTATGTCTCGGGTTCCTTACAATTTTTTTGTAAGCATTGTATTCCAGTGCATTGTATCAAAATTTATTAGTTCACGCTATAACAAATTTACGTTAGTAGAATCAGGCTAAGGTGTGAGAATGATAAACTTTATCTACAGATTTTTCTAACAACGAACTTTCAGTTAAAATGTTAAAGAGCAGTGATGCAACTATCTTTCTAACAGATGTATATACAGGGAGGAGGGAGGGGGCCTGGCTCCCACAATTCATGGAAACATTCTCATAATTGAAGGGCTTTGTTCTCTCTTTACATATCATTTAACATTTCTCTTTTCTCTAGATAATTCCAAACAAAACTAACATTATAATGCAATCATAACGTTACAGTGCAATCATATATCTCTCATCAGTCATTATTTTCCGTACTCAGCTATCAGTTTTTCCAATTACTTTCCCAATGCAATCGTTATTGTCATGCTGAACAAAATCCTCTTGTAAGAAAATATTTCTAAATCCATGAGATAACTTCTCTTTCTTGTTTAATTGTATTTTGAGAATAAGGTGATTTGATGTTCTCGAGACAAGATGAAAATGTTAGTGATTAAGTATCCAAGTTAAAGATATAGTCCGTAAATAAAAAAGTATCCATGGTAAAAAAATAACCGTAATGAAAATTCTTACTGTGTTAATCACTAATTTTTGCTTCATATTTTTATATTGTTTAAGATTATATATAAATTTTGTTGTAATTTATAATGAAAATTACGCTCAATGAATTATTTTTAAATAATCACTAAAAATTGAGCTATATTGACGCTTTTAAAAAAACATGTCACTAAATAAGCAGTCGTTGTTAAATATATAGCGATGATATTATTCATTACGAAATGATTTTGTATACTTGCAATTAGTGACATATATCATATATGTTGCTATATCATTACACTACAAGAAAATTGACCTAAGATAACGAAAAATTTAATATTTGTTGTCATATATTCCATAGTTAAATATATAACAACGGATAATATATGTCGCTTACTTTTTTAAATTCGCAATGAATAGTGATATTCGTTGTTATGTTCTTCACAACGAATCATATAACAATGGTTATTCGTTGATTTTTCCTTTTAATCGTTGCTAAATTTAGGAACGATAAGTATGAATTTTAATGAATAAGTCACCAGAAAAAAACATTGTTATATAGACATTTAACAACGAATATAATATTAAGTACAGAAGATTATTTGGCAACATTGTTATATCTTTAATGTCAGAAGATATGGAATATTCACATTATTCATTGTCTTAAGTCTAGTTTCTTATAGTGTTAGCAACGGTACATATAGTGGCGCTTATTCGTTGCTATTTTGTAAAGTTTTAACTAATCGTCGCTAAATTTTCAACTACAAAATTAACTATGATTTGATAATATTTTGAATAATAGCAACGGATAAGTGTTGCAATATAGATTGTCTCTAATGATATAACATGATATTCATTGCTAATGTCTAATATAAAAATAATTTCGTAATGAATAATACTGTCATTATATATATTTAACAATGGTTGATTTATTGATAGATTTTTTGAATAACGCAAAGGTGACATCCCGAGATGGGATTCACCGCTTTAAATATATATTATTAAAAAAGATGTAGTACATTACTCGGTGCTCCAGAAATGATGCAGAGAGTTAGATGGGACGAGTACGTTCTCTTGATAAAACCTTTGATTTTTAAAAATGAGATCATTCATCCCCCCCCCCCCCAAATGTCCCAAAGAACTGCGAAAGGCAAAGTGCAATCTCCCGTGGAGTTGCCCCCCATCGACATCACCGAACTCCAGAAATCTACAGCACCTTCCAACAAAAAGCATGGGACCTCAACCTCCTTCTAGACCTTCTCAGATGTCGGGCATCTAAAGAACAAATGATTTGCATCTTCCACCTGCTTCCCGCTCTATCGCATTGAGTGCCGGGGATGCCGAACAACCTTCCCCTCCTTACTTTGTCACACAATCTTCCCCTTCTCAAACACCAAAGGAAGACTTTAACCGTGCACGGGACTCTGCTAGCCCATATAATATTCATATCTATGAGAATATTTGGATCCAGGATCGGTGCAGTTCTCATGAATTCCTTGTACGCCTTCTTCGTTGAGAATCTGCCCCTTCCCACTCAAAGTGGTCTCTGCCCTGTGTGATGCAATCAGGCGATGGCATCTCTGACTGCATTCTGGCGAGCTCCTCCAAACGCTGGTTTGAAAGGACCGATACGAACTGCGGAGCCCAAGACCTCAATGCCCCAACCTGGACCAAAGAGCACTCTTTTTTGCCGCTAAAGCAAAAAGCCTTGAGAACCTACTGCTTAGCAACCCATCCCCCGTCCAATCATCCATCCAGAATCTAAAGCCCTCCCCATCACCAACCTTCAAATGCATTCTCAGATCCAACAATGGTATAACTTCCCGCACTCAATCCCACAGTGGAGATTCAAACCGCTCTCTCCTAGACTCCAAAGAGCCCCGAACTCCGTAGAGTTCATGGAAGAGTATGGCCACCAAACTTCCTGACCTTCCCCAAATCTGAATGACCCACTTCACCAATAGAGCCTTGTTCATGCACGCCACATCTCGAATACCCATACCTCCTTCGCCTTGCGGTCGCGTCAGCTCTTTCCAGCCAACCAAATGAATCACCGATCGTTGTTGTTTGCCATCTGACCAGAAAAATTTCCTCATCATGGTTTCAATCTTCTTGCGTACACCCACTAATCGAGTGGAGAAAAAGAAAATATGGATTGCCGACAACACATGCTTCAGAAGGATCAGATTTCCTCGTTTAGATAGAGTAACTGCCTTCCACCCAACTAACATCCTCTCTAATCTATGTAGAACCATGTCCCAATGTGACCTCTTGAGCTTGCCTGTGACAAGGGGAAGACCCAAATAGGAAATCAGCAACTAACCCAGCGGACAATCCGACAATTATGTCGTTCTGGCACCTTCGTCAACCCCCAACCCCAATGGAATCACAACTGACTTATGCTTGTTGATTTGGAGACCCAAAAGACTGCTAAAGACCTCCACAATATGCTTTGTCCTTGTAGACATCTCCTCTGACCCTCCCAGACAGAGCATCGTATCATCTGCATATTGCAGGAGAGGCACAGAGATGGCCCCATAGCGGAACCCCTCGCACCACCCGTCTTCTACCGCACTCCTGAACATAACAGCTAAAGCATCAGCTACTAAGACAAACAATATCGACGCCAATGGACAACCCTGCCGAACTCCCCTCTGAGGCTGGAAGAGCCCACCTTCGGGTCTCCCATTCAACATGACTGAGTAAGAAGAGGTCATGACACATCTCTTCATCCATACAATCCAAAGATCTGGAAAATCTCGATGTCTAAGAGATACCCATAGGGCATGTTTGGTTGCTGGGTTGGACTGGGTTGGGTTGGGGTACACCGGTGTACCCCTCCTTCCAACCCTCTCAATCCTCCTCACAGTTTACTATTCACAGGGATACAGTTTACTATTCACAGGGGTACCCCAACCCAATCCAACCCAGTCCAACCCAGCAACCAAACATGCCAGGTTACCCAGGGTAACCTGACAACCAAACAAGCCTTTAAAGTTCCTAATTTTTTCCCTTAGTTTTTCTATACTTTGACGATCTTCTCATGGGTGGTTCCCATTTGTAGTGAATTCTCATCATAAAATCATTGTTAAGATCATCATCATCCTCTTCCTTATCTGTAATCCTCCAATCGTACTCGTCCTCTTCTATGTTTTGTGCAACATTATGAACCTTTAAGGAAGGAATTGACCACACTTCAGTGTTTAATTGGCATTGGATTCGCTGCTCTTGTTGCTTTGTTAGTAACCAAGGAGGTATCATCATTAGCTCATCCAAGTCACTTGCATTCTTCATAACTGGCTTTTCTTTCAAATCAATATGAGATGCTGAAATCTAACCCTTAACTTCCTCTTTAATCCTCTGCTAGGAATGAGATGTGAAGAATGGCTGGACCAGAGCAGATCTCCCAACCGGCACAGTCTTACCTTTCTGCTTGATCTTGAAAGGCAATGGAGAGATATTCCTATATAAGTCTGTCTTCAATCTCGAATATTTCTCGCTTCTTGAAAACCATTTCACTTTCGTGAATCCCTTATTAATATAATCATCAAATCGTTCATGTTCAGGGCTACAAGTGCCCTCCTTGACTGCTATGACATGATGATCTCATCTGTATTTGATTTTTCACCCATCACCATTATCTCCTAATGAAATTCTTGATTTTTCTTAGAATGATTTGCATTCAAGAAGCCTTTTTTCAACAATGGTTGTTGCTGTTGTGAATGATCCGATTCTTCAACCTTCTTTTCATGTAGTTGCTGTGTAGAAGGCTTCTCATTTGTTCATGTATTTTGCTTTCGCTTCTTCTTAGAAAAAACTTTCATCCATCCACCATTATCTATCTTTTCTCTCGGCTTAAAAAATCTTTTTTTGTCATGATAGGGAGCAGCTAATTCCTTTAAAGTGTCGCGTTGCTCTATTCCATCTTTGATTATCAATGCACCATCTCGTCTAACTATAGTTGCAGGTGCATCAATCCCATCAGTCATGATCTCTTTGCCCTTTTGTTTTTGATCTAACGGCTGCTTGTAATCATACCTTTCGTTCGTCCTCATCTTCTGGTATTCCTCTGGCAGAATAAGAACACATTGTGGTTGTTGATCTTTTTGTGATTGGTGTGTAGATCCCTCTTCCAAATTGGAATATTGCTTCTCCTACATAGATTGCTGGTAATCGGACTATGCTACCATTTAAAAAATATCAATTGTAGCAACCTCTGATAAAAATCCAATTAATCAAATAAAAGAAACAACAAAATAGGAGAGATAAAGAGAGAGAAAGAAGGAGAAAATGAAGAAGAATTGGTCTCTCTCCAAAAATTTGTTGGTTTCACTATATTATTTAACCATGCAAGTGTTATTAGGTCGAACTCAAGGAGGCAGAAAATCATGCTTGAATTTTGGAGTGATAAAATTATTTTTATGATTTTTTATTTCTTTTTTTCTTCTACGAGAAAACTCTTTTTTGATTAATTTTAATTTTTATCTTTTTTACTCGATTTTCATTTTTCAATTTTTATTTAATTTTCAAATTGCTTTTTTCAAACAATGTATCTCTAATATAGTATATAGGGATGATAGATAAAATACTGATACTATATAGTAGATGAATCGTTCGAGCAGCGGTATCGAGAAACAACTCAAAAAGAAGTCAAGATGATCCAAAAATTGAAGAATAAAATCCCAAAAGAAATGTGATGAAATTCCTCAAAATTTGATGCAAAATAAAATGAAGAAAAATAGATCGCTAGAATAATGTCCAAAATTTCACAATATCCAAAGTCTAATGTAGAAATATGAAAAAAAAATACAATAAAAAAATGAAAATTTATAATTGTGAGAAAAGAATAGAATCCTTACACTTAGATCCATGTTCAGGGACATAAATGTAATAAAGAAAGATTCTGGAGGCACAGTTAAGTTTTCTGGAACTGTGAGGGCTCTTCAGCAAATTTACCATCGATTCGAAGATCTAGCTAGGAATAGATCACGCTCATGCGATATGGACCTTCGGTGGAGACACGTGGTTCAATATTATAGGGCGGTTGTTCTTCCAAAGTTCTTCCCCAATTTGCGGGTGGCCGGCGGTAATTGGTTCCTCTCCGGCGATGGTTGCAATGGATGTCCTTCTACAAAGCTAGGAGGGGTTCTCCTAGCCCCTCTGAGCTCGCTTGTAGTGAGGCAGTTATCAAGGAAGGTGGAGGCGACGCCTTTAGGCTCGACTAGGGTTTAGAACCCTGGGACGAAGTGGTTGCTCCTCTTTGGATTTAATCAACAAGATGTAACGCTCCAAATGGTCGAAGGTGAAGGCGGCTTCACTCCAGAGCCATTGAGGACCTGCAAACAAGATATTGATGGTCGTTTCCCAAAGAAATCAGCCAAAAGATTAAGGAGGTTGCAGATTCAATAATGGGTTCTAGGAAAACGATTTGAAGATGGAATACATAGATGATTTGAGTCAATTTGGAAAGGGAATTGTGTGAATCGAAGAACCTGATTAAGGGAAGATAATGATATGATTTAATCCGCTAATAGAGGCACAATGATCGAGGAAATCAAATAATGGAATGGGTGTTACCATGGAGACGTACGTGATGAATCTCCATTTCATCACCTTTATTCTTTCATTTTGGCTTTTAAACCCTAGCAAAATGCATGTAAATATCATTATTTTGCATAAATAACATTCAATATTTATTGTATAAATATTGTATAAAATACATTGTTTAAAGTCAAAATAAAAGAATAAAGAAAAAAAAGAAGTCAAACGTATTTTATGACCTTAAACCCCGAGACCTAGGCATCATGATGACTGGATCGACAAAGAATAAAGTATGGGGAGGTAAGGGTCAAACACACAAGTAAAACCCTAATTTTCACCTTTTAATGATTTATTTTATGAGACCTATTTTATTCTTTATTATTTGTACCTCAAATAAAGAAACTTTGTACATGAAAGTTGTAAATAAAAATATATAGAAAAATACAAAATTGATTTCACACAAAAAGAATACACATTGTACATTTCATACTCAAAATAAAATTTCAAAACCCAAACTTCCCAGACCCATATCTTCTCCATATAAACTCAAAATGCATCAAGATCACCTTTAATTGTATATAATTTTTTTTCTATTTAATTAAGTTTTCCTTAATTAGGAGTTAAGATGCAAAAATTATGTTTTGGACTTCTATTTACTATATGCATGAATAAAATATCCATTTTATTTATTCTTTATAACTTTTATAATTTATATTTTTATAATTTCATAAATATTACTTATAATATATGTACATATTTATAATAAAATAAAATCATAAATAAAATACTAAAATAAAGTAATATATAAAAACATATAGATGGATATACTATACTTATACCTATATAATTAATACTCATATTTATTTAAGTGTACAAAATATATTAGTAAAATATAACAAAAATATATTTCTATATATAAAAATAAGTTATAAATTTATAAAATATATCACTATAATAATAAAATATAAATTACAAAATAAAATATAAAATATACAAAACATAGGTCAATATACCTATAAATACACTTGAAAAAAGCAATTCATAATAAATAAACTTGTAAAAATAAATAAAAATCAAATAAAAATGCTACATAAAATAATAAAAAAATTTTATTTTATTTTATTATTTGATTAATTTGTTTACTATTTTAATCATAATCATTTCTTATTCATCTTCATGTTTTGTCTTGTAGTGGACTGATCTGGACCAATGGGAGTCGAGTCTTCATTGACCCCAGTCAACTCTTCTTCCCCCTAGGTCTGCGTTGTCAGAGCCACTGCACTCCTCGTTTCACACAATTTTGGATGCCGATCCTTACAACCTTCTAGCTCGATGCCTCTTTTACTTTCGCACCTCGATCCATGTTCTTTCACGCCTAGGCCTCCTATCGATCCAAGGATCACTACATCGAGCGCCTTTGCCAGAGGAAGTCTCCCTGTATAAAACATCTCCTCCAAGCTTCCTTCAATTTTTTGATCCTTCTTCTGCCCATAAACCCTAGGTTTGAGCTTCAATTCCCCTTCCTGGTGACAGCAAGAGGCTGATCAGCATCTCAGGGGTCTTGTTGGGTGTCGAATCGAGGCAATCCACTTTGTTGGAGCTCCTCCGCTTGAAGCTCACTCCAGATGTGCTCCCGATGAGCTTTCTTCTTCTTCTCTTTTTTTGTTCTTTACAGTAGTGTATCCTAGGCTTTTATTTCGTTTCATTTCATTTATTTTCCTATATTTTCCAAATCTTTCAATTGGGGCCGCCACCTGTTCTCGACCACACCAGAGTACCTGTGTTTCATCGTTCACCCCCATATAGTTTCCTCTCTCCTTCTGATTGTCCAGTACCCCTTCATTCCTCTAGATCATGCACCAATCGAGATATCAATTCTCCCTCCTCTGCCGTATGTCGGAGCACACTACCCGACCTAATCTCGCACCCATCCCGACCACTGAAGATCCCCGGAGTTTCGTCTTTCTACCCATAACCTTTTCTTGCAGAGAATATAAAGAATAGACCCCCTCGCAGGGGTCATCGACGTAGGAAACCGAGCTCCATGTCCTCGAGCCACCTGGGCCCCAACAATGGGATCTAGACCTTTTTGAGTGGCTCAGCCAATGCGGAAGATCTCCAAGATCATTTTGCACCATCTTTGAGCTCTAAAAAATCATGAGGATTCGAAGGAGGGAAGCTCGTCAGAGGAGTGTTCTTCAGTTGTTCTTTGTGAAGCCCTTCTCATCGTCTGATAAAGTACACCTCTCTAGGCGTTCAGTTACCGTTGGATCTCTCCGCCCTCGACCGTCGGATTTGCAACGAGATCTAATCTCAACGCTCCATGACTGAAGGGGTACCGGCCGTCAGATGTTTGTCACGTGGATAAGTAGCACACCCTCCACTATTCGATCAGGCGCTTAGGGGTAAATTGCACATCTAGTCCCTTGAACTTTTGCCTTTATATTTTAGTCCTGTAAAATATTTTGTATGTATAATATTTTTGTAAAATTTACAAAGAACCCCCTAGAGTTTAATCATATTGATGTTGGGTCCATGTCATGTCACCTCACGTGCCGTCCCACGAGAGGTGGTAATTTTGCACTTAAGCCCTTGCTAGATTTTGTATTTCCATTTAGTCCATAAATTTTGAATATAAGTTATAATATTTTAGGTTATTTGTAGATTCACCCAAGCCTTTATTTTTAATTGCAAAAATACCCGTGCTAGTTTATTAATTTTTGTGCTTGTTCTCTATTCATTAAGAATATCATATGTGCTCCAAAAATTATGTAAAATTAGGGTTAAGTGCATGCTAGCATACACATTCACGTTATATTTTTGGATTTGCATTTAGGCATTTTAACTATTTACTAAAAATCAAAAAGAGCACATTTTGTCCTTATTTGAATTAAAAATAATCAAATAAATATAAAACCTTTTTGAAAAATTCCTAAAAATATATGTTTTGTTTATTTTAGTATTTTATAACTCCAAAACAAAAATCCATAAAAATAGAAGAAGATAATGACTAAAAATTAAAAAGCTCTAAAATCCTTTATAAAATATAAAAATCACTAAAAATTCCAGAAATATTCATTTCTATTATATAATTTCTTTTTATTATATATAAATAATTAAAAATAATTTTTGAAAATTTTGGCTTTAATTACTATTTTAAATTCCAAAATAGTTCGGTCTATATATTAAATCCTTATTTTGGGATATTTTTACTTTACAAATACCTAAAATTAGCAAAAATATATAAAAAATCACAAAATCATAAAAAAATTATATAAAATCCCAAAAAAAATATTATACAAATTTTAGTTATTTTTTATTGCATTTATAACTATATTACTCTATACTGGATATAAAATTATACATATTCCTATATTTATTTAAAAAGAAAAAGAAAGTAACAATCCGAAAATATTAAAAGAAAATAAAAAACATAAAACTAAAATAAATTAAAAATATAAAAATTGAAATCCAAAAAAGATAAAATTAAAAACCCACAAAAATTTCGAATACCCTAAAAAGCTCAAAATCATTTATTGTCTTTCTTTGTCAATTTTTGAGTATCTATCCTCCATTGTTTCATATGTTCGACCCCTACTATACTTCTCTATTATACAATCTAAATTTTGACCCTTTTGGTTGAGTGATTTAATTCTCGTGTGGGTTAATTGTTGATTGAGCATGGGGTTTTGTGAGCGGTCGCCTCAGTGATATTTTATCTTCACACTCTATGAGGATATTATTTTAGACCCTCGCAAAACTTGTATCATCAAATGGCATTGTTTCTAGGGAGCAACGCGTAGGATTTAATTTTGGGTCATTTTTATTTAACTATATTTGTTTATTTATTTTTTCTTTAATTTGATATTATTGTTCATTATGCTAACATCAATCTCTTCTATTTTTCTTGCGAGGGACTTCAAGACATCCGCAACTGCTTAGGTGGTTGAGGCACTCGGATCATGAAGACTTGGTCATTCTACCTATTGACCAAGAGGAGAGAGCAATATATATATATTTAGCATAGAGTTTGTTGTATTTTTTTGAGAGAGTGCATTTTTTAATTTGTAATAATACATGTACTTGGACACTGGACATTCGGCCCAATTTCTTCACTTGGAGGCTGATTGTGTTTTTCGTGATTTCTACCACCTTTATTTTTCTTTGTTTCCTGCGTTTTGAGTTTTCTACGTTTCTTTTCTTTGTTTTATGTGATTGAGCCCTTAGATATAGGTGTGCTTTCTCGGTAACTAGGTCACATCCTTAAGGCAATTCATGTACCTATATATTACTTTGTGATTGGACTTAGCTTAAAATTAATTATAAAATCTTGGATTGATCATTGAGCGCTGAGAGAGGCGCCATACAATAGGTGCAGGACTCGTTGTGGCGAGCACCGAGGTGTCTCCAAGACCGAACTTTTGGGTGATCATTCTAGGGTTTAACATTTTGTTCTTCATGCTAATGGCACTGCCTGCTCTTAGTACGATTTCATTATTGTGTTTGCATATAGACTAGCTTTAAAAATTTCTTCCTTGCATCTCACATGGAGAGATGGGAATCAGTGTGTGTCCACTAACTGAGCTTTCATTATTGTTTTTCGATTTGCATTCCATTTCCGCCTTCTTGATGAGCGCTCCGCCGATTAGGTTAAGTCTCCGAAAATTAGATCAAGGTCGTTGTGACCCCAACCGACGAAGCGTGGCTTAATAAAGAAAAATAGACCACCAACTAAAGAAATCAAGCAATCAAAATGAAGCAAGCGATCTTGCTAGTTTATTTTACGTGGTATAGCTACCAGGGTCGATCACAAGGAACACGGAATGACAAGTTTACGAAGTAGTCAGGTAACCAGAAAAGCAAAGGAATTTGGTGGTTTTTAAATATTTATTTATATTAATAAAAGAAATGAAAGAACAAGCTAAAAATCAACTTCAAGCAATTATTCAAAGGTCCAAAAATGCTCAAAAATTCAGAACAAAAATCTTTTTATGTTTTTAAAATCTTAAAATGTTTTTGTGAATTTTTTGGGGTTTTTCTGATTTTTAATTAATTTTCTAAAAATCAAAGAAGGTCAAAAACAATAAGCAATGTACAACTGGGATCTAAAGGCAAATTAAAATTATTTAAAATGGCTATAAAATTCTAGCAGTAATTTTATGTGAAACAACAAAATAAAATCTACCTATAGAAAAAGAAAACACTTTTTTTAAATTTTTTTATGAATTTTTAAGGATTTTTATAAGGTTTTTACTCCCTTTCAATTTTTAGGAGTTTTATAAATGGGAATGAAATGAAAATTGCACGTGAGCTAAAACAACACAAAACACACAACTAGAATTTTTTTTGGAATTTTTCGATGTATATTAATATTTTTTAGTTGATTTTTCAAAACAAACCGGGATACTTTTTAGGGCTTTTGAATTTTAGAAAAATACCAAATGAAAACAAAACAAGCCAAAAAATTCCCAAACTTCCTACACAGTAGCAGGAGCTACGAGTCAAAATTTTAGATTTTTCGGAGCGACATTGCTATTTATTTAATTAAAAACAAAACTCATAGCTCACATGAACCAAAATGCAATTAAATTAAGTTTTGGGACCAAAAAGTAACAAGCAATAAAAATCTAAGGTCCAATCTACAATTTCTCCATTAAAATCCGCACATGTCACAAATCAACGTTCACAGGGGTATATTTCCAAATATAAAAAGCAAATATCTAATCAATAACAGAAGATAAGTTCGATGTAAACAATGCAAATAACCCAACTAAACACGTGACAAACCACTTGGTTCCACACAGGCAGGACTAAATTGCAAATACGAGAAACTACAAGGAGTGGAATGCAAAATGGTTCAACTGTGATTTTTATTTTACAGACTAAAATAAAAACTAAAAGAAATGTGGGGGAAAAAAGCAATATACCCATGGAGCTCGTGACGGGCGCGTGACAGGACACGTGACGACCGTTGATGAAGCACGATCGTGTGGCTCTGGATGTGTCAGGTGTCAGATCTGACGGTTGTCTGCTGGTCAGGAGTGTAGTTGGTACGGGACTGTTAGATCTTACATCTAACAGTCTGGCACCTCCAGTGGATGGACGGCTGATATGAAGTCTGGGAGGTGGACTCGATCTGACGGCGGCGAGAGTGCCTGGTAGAACTACGTCTAGGCGAGCTTCGCCAGAGCACAGAAGGTAATCCGTAGCTCCGATGAAAGATCTGCGGGTGCCAAAGAATACTGGGCCTCTTCCGCGTCAGATGGCCGGCTTAGATGGAAGCTTCATCGGTCTGATCGGCGAGGCGACGTGGATGACCTGAAGCTGCTCCGGCGAGGATGGGCGAGGGTGAAAGAGGGACTCTCTACGCGCGTTAAGTCCTGCAAAGGAAAGCTCTGACTCGGAGCTACTCTCCAGTTCAGGTTATTTGGAAAGAGCACTAAAGAAGTGACGGGGGATGGATGTGGGTCTCTGGCAAAGATGGTAGGGGAGACCCATCTCCTAATCTTGACGCGATGATCGAAAGTCAGGGTGATCAGGCTGTGGGAGAGGATGGAGGGCGAGTGTATGTATCGATCTGAGTGGATGAGTGAGGGTATCGGATCTCCGACCAGCGGAGCTACGAAGGCGATAAATGAAAAGATTAAGCAAACAACGGAGCTAGGAACGATCTAAGGGATACCTGAAGGTCCGAGTATGATCCTGAGCTCCAGGGGAGGTGAACGGCGGGGTTGCGGCCTTGACCACGCTGTGGATGGCGAAGGAGGTTCCTCGCGGCGGTTCTCCAGCCACGAATGGTGAGCTGTGGCTACACGGCACCAATCCGAGCACCAAAGGTGGCCTCCGACGGCTGTCACCACGAAGAAGGTCTCTAGGGTATCAGAAAGGGGTGCGGCATGAGCTAGTGAGCTGGGGAGGCAAGTGAAGCTTTTATAGGACATCCTAGGTAGCTGGAAGAATCGGATCGAGGCGCGTGAACCGAGGGTCGGATCCCTAAGGATATCGACGGGCGAGGATCATAGATCTCCCCTTAGTAATCGGAGCTTTGAAATGAAGTGGATGGTTGTTGGATCGGGTCTAGAAAATTTGGCGAAAAGTGTGCAAAAGCCGGATCCGAGCGAGGGGGAGTCCAGGGGGTAGTTGACTGGAGTCAATAATCCTCCCTAGACCAATCAGAAAATAAGATGTACAAAAATAATTACAAATTCAATTAAAAATAGTAAATGATTTTAACTTAAAAAGTATATAAAATGAAAAATATTTGTTTTTTCAAACTATTTTTATGTGATTTTTATTTATTTTTATGAAAAATCAATTATTGAATATACAGTATAATGTATTATATACATGTATAAAGTACCTATGTATTTTGTACAATTATTTTTATTTTATTTTTTCATAAATACCCCAATTTTATATTTTATTTATTTACAACATAAAATTTGGAGTATAAAATAATTTTTGTTTTATTTTTATTATTTATTTACAATTGTAAAAAAAATAGGAAAGGATACACATATACATGTATTATATACAAGTGAGAGAGAGAATTTTATTCTAATTTATTTTTATTTTCCTTATTTTTATTTTATTTTTAGAAATATATACTAGGAAATTAAATACCTTTATATTTTTACTTTTTTAGAAATAAATTATATACATAGATGGTATATATATATATATGTACAAGGTAGAGTGGCCTCATCTCTCCCTACTTATTTTATTTGGCGATCAGGCCAATGCTTAGCCTTCTCTTGGGTTTGGGTCACTCAATATTTATTCTAAATATTTCCTTCTTTTTATTTTATTCTTTATTCTTTTATTTTTGCACAAATACATGCTAATTATGGAATATTAACACATGCATGCTTATTGCTAAATTATTGTATTTACAACTATTTACATGATTCTTTGCCAAGATAATTAGCTAAAATAAAAGAATAAAGAGTGATGGATGAGGATTCATCACTTTTCCCTCTGATTTTGACAACTTAAGCAAAAATAAAATCTACAGAAACATTAGGCGTTTGTATTGAATCTACTCAAATCAAATGATTACACAATGTTTTTAAAAAAAAGACTACTAAAATACTTGACCTAAATAAAAATGATTAATTAGACTCATTGCATTGGGTGAGCAAAGCCCTCATTGTTTTTGGGTACATTTTAGGAAGAAGGTATCCTTCAATGTGAGACGAGTGCTAGCATAAGGATTAAAGCCAAAAACCCAGTATGTTACTGCATTGGGTATCACATGTATTTCCGAAGTATTGACGCTTCTATCGTACGTGGACGAGTAGGATCCGGTCAATGATGATGTTCTCACTTTGTATAGAACATCAACCTTCTCTGAAGTTCTGAGCTTAGACCATGCCTTCACGGGTATATCTGTCCCATCGTCTTGCATCCGAGTAGGCCATTGCATGCTCACAAGTGATTCTGTCACGAGCGAGGTCTGAAGTAGTGGTTTCACCTATCTGCTTCCTCTCTCTCGTTCTTTGGCTGAGTAGGAATCTAGGAAGTGTTACACAGACCTCAAAAAAGTGCAGAGTACATGTTACAAAAGAGTAAGATAAGTACAATATATTTTTTCGACAGTACTCTCGCTCCTATAGGATTAGCGCCTAAGGACTCATTCAAAGATAATTGCTTGAAAAATAAATCTAAAACTTACAAAGATAATGGTCGAACCTTCAGGGCTTCATGGGTCAAGTTGATGAATCCATTGTATTGTGGTCTGATTGATAAGTTTCGTTAAGGTCAAGATTAAAAACATCGCGCCTTTGCGCCATTTTGCCACATTTTCTATCTTTGCTTATTTCCTCTTGAATCCCCGTTCGCTTCGAGCTGTCTACTGTTTTGCACTCCTTTTATTTCTTATTCCTCTCTATATATTTCATCCATCATCTATCTCTTTCTGACCCTCTCAAGATGTCAACCCACAGATGATTTAGTTAGGACTCTGTCGACACCCACATCGATTTCGTGTCGCCATCATCTCCAATAATGCGAGGGCGATCACCAAGAAACCAATTCGGACCGTGCGAAATTTTCCTTGGACTCCTCGATCCTTTCTTCTTTCAACACATGTCTTTCTCCAATACATTCGATGTTTGGGATGGACTTTCAGCCCAAACTAGCGCTTCCTCTTCAAATAAACCTGGATTACTCTTGTCCTAAGACCAACCCCTTGTGGATGGATATAGATATCAATCAATATCCTATACTCCATTCACAACCGTCTGGGATTGACCTTAAGCCCGAACTCATCTCAAAGTTGGTATTTAGATACAAACTAATCAGGGTTTATTCAATCGTGAAAATCAAGAACCTGATCTCAAGCTAGCGCAGTCGCAGTTGGAATTAGAATTGGCTCCAACAGGGAAAGGAAAGGGACTTCGATAGTAGAATACCTGGCAGGAAATAGAGCAGGGCACAAGACCTAGTCAGAATAAAGTCAACAGCCAGCTCCTGGCCTCTATTCATGCCACCCAACAACAACTAACGAACCAGGCTCTTGCTTAGGCCGCTTTCCAAGAAATGCTAAATGATATAAGGAGGAAATCTGAAGAGAGGGAAATTCATCAAGGAGGAGGTGGGTATGAGGAGAGAGATGATCGCTCTGTACATGGACCCTCTAGAGGCAGGGATGACGGAGTGGGAGGCCGACCCAAGACCACACTGAAGCAGTCATACAACCTAGAGGTTAGCTGCATCAATGAGTGGATTTAAATTTCATTGGTCCACGGACACTTCGAGCTAAAATCACAGCTCCTTTTGTTCCTCCCTAACTTCCATGGGAATTCCAATGAAGAACCGTACATACATCTACACCAATTCCGCCATATCTGCAACACCACTCACTATCCCAACATCCAGTTGGGTGTAGTCAAGATAACCACCTTCCCATTTAGCCTACAGGGCAAAGCTCTATATTGGATCGATCATTTTGGGGAAAGTGTTGATAATGTGGGAGGAGTTGAAGTTTACATTCCTACACAAGTATTATCCTCTCGGCAGTCGAAAATCTCTAGCATTTCCCAAGGACCCCGAGAGTCATTCCATGAAATCTAAGAGCGGTTCAACGATTTGATTGAAAAGTGCCCCCACCATCACATTCCAAAGACCTGGTCCAATATTTCTTTGGGGGTCTGACAGACTCGAGTCAACGTCTGGTTGACGCCACCTGCGGAGGATCTCACTTTAACAACGCAGTATGGAAGATATTTGAGAAATGGCTGAAGGAGATGTCGTGTTATCCTCATCTCGTACCTTCCAGGTTCCACCACCACAACAACAGGTTCTCCGTAAGAATGTGAACATGGCAGAGACAAGAGAAGTCAACATGTATGACAATTCTGACTTCACTGTCATTGGCAACTGCCTCTCAAAAGTCGATATCATTGAAAAGAGGTCTCAGGACCTAAAGAATCTAACTGGGATCAAGCAAAGAATGAAGGACTTGGACAAGCTCGATATCATCACCAAGCAGCTGGAGCTGCTAGTGAACCCCCATCAGCACCTGCATTGTAGTGACTGCAGCACCTGAGCCTCCAGCTAAGAAAAGGGAGCAGCCACAACCGCCTCAACCGAGTCCGAGCCAGCCTCCGGTCTAGCACGTATACTACGTGCAGGCCCCAGAGCCACAATAGTCATAGCCGCAGACCCAGATGGTTTTCTACCAATCGTCTGAATACCAGCCTCAATACACTAAGTCTTGTTCTACACCTTCACCGTTCATTCAACAGGTGAGTGCTGTTTGGGGTAACAATCAGCAGATGACTCATCCTTAAGGACAATACCATGGTCAGAATCAGGCCAACTGACCCTTCCACCAGCAATATGGAGGGAGAAATTAACAACCAAACCCGACGCAACAATAACCTCCACAGCATGGTTATAATTGGAGGCAGAGCAATTATCGGTAGCAACAGCTTGGATACTGCCAACAGCCCTATTAGTAGTCGTCTGCTCCACACCATCACTGGTACTCCTCATCATACTAACAATATCCCTCTCTTCCTCTTCCTCCTCCTCAATATTCGTAGGGTTACCAACAACAACCTCCTTACGAGCAGAATCAATGATCTTATCAGGCCGAAATCTTCAGAGGTTATCCCGGTTAACCCATCCCTAGATTGTCTTGCTCAGCTCATAAAGAATATGATTGAGACGAGCAAGAAGAAAGACGACCTGACGGCCACCAAAACCATCATTCTGGCTCAGGTTGAGGCCATCCGAACAACTTTCGTCGCAAGGAGCATATAGCCTATAGTGCCCAATCCGATTCAGGTGAAATATTTTTATCTAATGTTGTACATATTAGGAGCTATATGATACTTCAACCATCTACGATAACGAAGGGGAAGAGCAAAGTGTCCAACTGTGAGTCCTTAGCAAGGCCAGCACTACGGTCAACACAAATTTTTGGAGGAGCATCATATGTAGAAAATTCACAAAAAATGAAGAAAACACAAAAGTACAATAAGACAACAACAACACTAGACTCGATGGAGATTAGTCAGTCTTGGAGAAGACAACACTTGCAGCAGATCCAGAGCCAATCAAGGAAGCCGAGCCTACATTTTTTGGTCCGTCACTTATAGATGATTTTGATTCTTTTTGCCATCTACATGTACATAATAATATGGACAAAATATTGAATGAAAAAATTTCTGATTCTGTATATATTTCATTTCATGAAGCACTGAAAAAGACAAAAAAATTAAAAATTTGAAAAGTGCTTTATCTGATCCTTCAATTATGGAAATCATTCAAAACTAGGTCTTAAACATGCCACAGATGAAAGCCGTGGAGTACATGCAGAAAGTAAAGAAAGGACTCAAGGAAGCATGTACAACAAGGTACCGGCCGCGTCCTCACAATCCCATAAGCCAAAATGGAAAAAAATGAGGAACATATCCTCACCATGGCAACTGTCAATGCCATCAGCGATCTCCCATATAAGAAGAAGGACAAGGGAGCGCCACTCATCCGATGAAGCATATTCAATCAAGAGTTCGAGCGAACATTGCTCGACAATGGGTCTTCTGTCAACCGTATGCCTGCTTTGCTACTCACAGAATTCAGGTTAGGACCGCTTAAACCTACCAAGATGATTATGCAGTTTGCAGACAAGTCAGTCAAGCGGCCTATGGGCATGTTGGAGGACAAGATCGTCACAATTCAGGGAGCTTAGTTCCATGTTGATTTTGTTGTACTAGACATAGACGTCTCCACACCTCTGCTCCACACCCCCATTATCCTTGACTGTAGTGAATTATGGCTCTAGAGAGATCATTTTCAGCTCCAGCAACCATAAAGTGCATATAAAGACCATGACTGAGCCGAAACAACTGAGTTGCATCTGTATTGAGTGTGCTTGCACCTAACTGCCAAAAAGACTGCAACTTTCTTGCCGAAATTAAGACACAATTTTATTCATTGATGACATCGAGATCCACAAACTCCTCTTCCCTGAGGAAGGAGTAGTGACAACATCTGAATTTCCCTCTGTCAATGATAATGAGATCTTTGTTGATGGGCTTGACGAATTCTATGTGGGCCCTCTCAGGTTCGAAGACCAAGAACATATTATTGAGGATTTCTGCAATCATGAGGATATCATCAAAAATTTATGCAAATTCTTGAGTGAAGAAGCTGAACAGACATAGCTGGACACTGATCCTCTAAGAGAGCCAACACCTGTTGTGATTGCAGAAGTCAGAAGTAGCTCCCACTCTGCTAGAGCTCAAACCTCTACCCTCCAACATGAATTATGCCTTCCTTGAGGGAGAGCCAAATATATACCCGATCATAATCAATGCTCATCTGACCGAAGACCAAGAATCTCGTCTGAAGGAGGTTCTTGAACGAAATCGCAAGGCAACAGGTTGGAAGAGATTGGATCTCCACGGGATTAATCCATCCATGTGCTCGCATCACATCTACCTAGAAGACGACAACAAGCCCTCTTGCGAATTTTAGAGAAGACTGAATCCAAACCTCTAGGAGGATGTCATGAAAAAAATTAGAAATGGTGTGATGCGGGGTTCATATATCTCATCTCTAATAGCAAATTGTTGAGTCATCTATAGTGCCGAAGAACTTCGGAATTACCATTGTTAATAATGACAAATGAGGAGATTCTGACACAAAAATAGGGAAATAAATTGTTTTGACTTTTATAGATTTTTCTCTATTTTTTATTTTTCTTATATTTTTTTACTATTTTTATTTTTAATAGAATTAAAATGTCAAAACAGTACTTATATTAATAAGCTGAATTGTTTTGTAATTTAAAAATAGCTAAAAGTCCCAAAATTTTCCAAAACTATTTTTAATATATAATATATTATATCAATTAAATTTAGAAATAGAAATAAATATTTTTGGAATTTTAAAAGATTTTTGAGAATTTTTACCTATCTTGTATATACTTGTATTTATTTATACAATTAAATAATCAATAAAAATCAAATAAAAATGTATTTAAAATCCTTAATTTATGCTGTAAAGAAATAAATTCTTAAATTATGTTATTATTTGTAAAAATAATTTATTAAAAATCCATTTGTTGTATAAGTATTTTATACCTATTAATAAACATTTTTATTTATTTCATCCTATTTATTTAATTTATTTAATTAATTAGAAGTCATCATAAAATTATTTATTAAATTATTAACATTATTAATTAATTTAATAATATTTTAATTTAAAAAAAACATTTTTTAATTTATTTTAATTTAATCTCCGAATTTTGATTATTCCAGGTCAGTTTCGTTGACCTGGGTCAATTAACCCTCCTCCCTGCATAACTCGACTACGCTCATTTTGACCTGATTTCTCCTCATTTCCCCCATCAGATTCGATCATATTTTCACCTGATTTCGGCATCCGATTAGAGTGCAATCATCTGTGATCCACGCTAGCTCATTGATCCTTCAATCCTAACTAATTTTCGCGCCTAATTTTCTGATCTTTCTAGACCCCTCGCCTACACCTATAAAATCACCTTCAAGTTCTCCACCTCCTCCTGATCCGTCTTCTCCGGCCCTCATCCTCTTACGTAGCTTCCTTATTGTGACAGGGTTTGGAAGCGCTCATCGGAGAAAGAATTAGTGCTCAATCTGATAAGATCTGCTTTGTGGTCGGACTCCGCTGCCGTGACCAGCCTCGACTGCATCCCGCAGCCACCTTGAGGCAATAACCCCGTCGTTCCCTTCACCGATCACAGCTTACGCTTTATACATCTTCAGGTAACCCTTGATTCTTCGATTCACGTATGATACCCTTTAATGTCAGATTTAGATCTTAGTCTCCGATCTACCTGATCAGAGATATTCAACATCGATCCATCTCCGATATGAGTCGAACACGTTCCTCGTCTCATCGCAAACCCCTTCTGCTTCTTCATAGCTTCTTCCACAACCTATCCCTCTCATATCGATCCGATCTAAGGTTGGTCTCCAACCCCCACCTTTGCTGGAGGCCCTCACCCATTTCCACTTCGATTTCTATATTAATCATGCCCGATCGAGGCTCATGCATCCTCGCACAAGTTAAATAACCATGCAGGTAAGAGAAGCAATACCTGGAGCGGGATCTAGAGCATCAACTTGGCAGCTTGGAGCATGAATGCCCAGATTGAGGAGTAGGGAGATCTATACCTTCTAGCCATCGCAGATCAACGCGGACTAGCTCAGGGAAGCTCCAAGACCTTCAGCAGTAGAGAGCAGACGTGGAACTGACGAATTTTGAAGTTTTAATCCAATTAGAGGATGCCTTCAACACTGTTCTTCGTCATATCGTCAGAACCATCCGATCCAACGAGGAGACCTCCAGATTAAATCATAGTTGTTCCTTGGTGCCAAATTCCTGACCTCGATCAAATCTGAGAGCTCTAATCCGAGTCGTATAGAGCAGCAGAAGTCTCCACGTACAGAGCAGCGGAGCTATGATCTGATTCAGTCCCCGAAGTTTGATTATTACATTTTGATTAAATCACGTGATTCGGTGGACAATTGTAGTTTCTATCCTGCTCTTTTAATGTGGTAATAAAATACAAGAAAGTTTTAAGTAATTGCAATTCTACCCCTTTGCGTATGAGCACGTGTTTCTACACGTGTTTTGTTGGGAATTTTGCATATGACTTAACTTAATAGAATGTATTGGCAAGAATGTTTGTTTTGTTCGTGGGAAAAGAAGCTATCATATCTCATTTAAGTTGGGCCAGCCTGTTTCTGGGGTTCCATATCTTAGGACTTGATGTTCATAATGACGTCATGCTCGCGTTCGGGAGACGATAGGGGACTAGTAGAGGAAAGTGGGTCGAGTATGTCACGACGGGCTTGTTCTGGTCGTGCTGATAGTAGATAGTGGCTTTTGGCTCTAAGAATGAGGAGAGAGCCTACTTCTTTTTTGTGAGCCCTTGCGTCCCAGCAATGCCGTAATGCCCTATTAGACAGGGGTGAGTAGCCCGATGCGGGTTAGCATATCCACTGACATGTATGGTTGAACAGCAAGTTTCATTTAAGTGCTTGTTATCTTGTAGTCTAGAAACATTAAATAATTACAAATTAGTCCTTCATTTCTAGTTTTAATTCTCTTGTCTATTTTGCATGAAATAAAAGTCATAAATGCTCGAAAAATTCTATGAAAAATAGGATAGTTTCCTGCTAGGTTGTTTTAATTCGCATAATTTTGATTTTGCAAAATAATTTCAATTGGTATTTATAATAATTCAAAAACCACTAAAAATTTCACTATTTGCTTTATAGAATTTATAAAAATTGCTTTAAAAATTACAAAAAAATTATGTAGGTATATTTTCACTTGTGTTAATTTCTACATATAAGTTATTTGAGAATTTTTTATAAAAACAAAAAAATTGCATATTAAAGAAAAAAATAAAAAATCGTATAACATCAGAAAAAATCAAAAATATATTTTTGGTACTGTTTGAAAGGTAAATATTAACTCTTTTGTTAAAATTGGATTTCAGTATTTTTAAGTTTATTTTATATTTTAATCATCCAAAAACAACTGTTTGATTTTTTGTTTGTCTTATTTCCTATTTTTTTATTCATTTTGAGAATCCTAAAAAATCTAAAAATCTTTGAAAAATCACAAAAACAGTAAAAAATCATCAAAAAATTATTGGAATTTTCTGGCTATCATTGCTATATTCGAAAAATATAAAAAGAGTGCTTATGTGTCTTTATTCCTTATTCTCTGTATTTCCTTTTTTAAAAAATAAAAAATATAAAAATTTACAAAATAAAAAATCACTAAAAATTGAAAATCTGAAAATATAAAAAATATATATAAATTAAAAATTCCTTAAAAAATCCAAAAAGATAAAAAAACAAAAACTTAGAGTAGCTTGCTTAGATTCCCTCTTCTATTTCATCGCTTGTATTTGATTTGAATAACCCTTACTTAATAACCGTTACATCCTTGTATTTGACCCTGGGAGTATACTAGGTAAATAATTAAAATATCAACTCCATCTCTTATCTTTTATTTCTTTGAATTGGATTGAATAAAATTGTTTTATTCAATTGGTTTTTCTTTTGGTGAACAACGACACTTGTGAATTAATAATAAAAAACACTTGAAATATCGATTGATCAGGGCCTGACTTCTATCCAATCTTTTTTTCCGTGAGTTCTAAGGCTTGATTGCTACATTTTGTACCCTTGATTGACTTTCTATTCGAAAGCTTATTTTATTAACCCCTGATTCAATGACAGATATTTTCTAAAAAGAATCTAAAATATGTAAAACATGATATGTGTTGTGCATAGAATTGGTGGAAAGGAGATGGACGACATTAAAAGTAAGTTGTAAGGGCAAAACTAAAATATTTGGGACGAATGTTAATAGATGTGGTGCAAGCTCCCCTCTGTAATATATAGTAATGGAATGGATGGATTAGTCGTACAAACAACTTGACTGCACGGAACCAGAAAGTGTGCGTACCTTCATTTCTCCCGATTCCCATCCTTGACTGCTCTGGAAGAAAGCCTCCGGTGACCGCTCCTCCAGACAATTCTCCACGCAGAAAGGCAACCAGAGCCGTGCGAAACGTGCCGCCTCCACCATGGCGAACAGCGTCAATTCCGACCCACCGTCGTCGGAAACATACACCGAGAGCTTCTCAGCCTGGTATTCGAACCCCATAACGGACAACACGGTGTTCACCACCCCCATGGGTGGCTCCTTGTATGGGTCGGCGGTGCATATGAAAACGTCGAGCCTCGGCAGGCCTACGGGTCCGCCGGCACGTTCCACCAGCCGGTTAGGGAACTCGCAACGGCGAATCGGCCGCCAGTGGAAGGCCTGGCGGAGGGCCCAGAGGAAGGAGAAGACAAGATCGGAAGCGAAGAGGAGAAAGGCAGGGAAGGAAGGTTCGAAGAGGAGGGTCTGGATGTGGAGGTAGAAGAGGAAGAGGAGGAACGAGGAGAAGAGGAGCATGTGCGTGCGGTTCGCAGTGATGCGGAAGCTGTCGACCTGACAGGTGTGGAGTGGTTGTGGTGGCGCCATAGCCATTACGGAGATGTGAACTCTTGGGTATGGACTATGGAGAGGAGGTGGTGGTTGTCTATGTGTGCGCTCTTCGGGAGAGAGAAGTAATGGGATAGCGTTGTACGTGTTGCGACAGAAATAATGCGATAGCGATGCACCTGTCACAAGTTAAAGAGGCTTCAGGACGGATATCCTCTTTGGAAGAGGCTTATCTGGTTTTTTTTGTTTTTTCCGTACTAAGATTCGCTCTCGGAGTTATTATTTTGAAAACTGAATAAATTGGATATGTATAAATTTTGGATGTTTATAGTTATAGTAGTTAAATTGAGGAGTCGAACGGGTGATAACATCACTCGTTTACAAGAATCCGAAAAAATCGAGCTGTTAGTATTGTTGATTTGGTTTGCATTTCTACGTGATTGAACCGAGTTAGATTGATATATAAATAAATATGAATATTTTTTTTTGATTGGTAAGGTATCCTTTGTATTCATTCACAAAAAGTTTAATTTACAAGTTGCAGGCTCAGAGCCTCAAAAAAACAAAAATGTGTGGCGCATGTGAAACTAGCATTGCAAAAATGTGTGGCGCCCTGAAGGGAGAGGTTTAGTCAAGCGTTCTTCAAAAGACGTGTTATGTTGACGCCAGAGACAATCGAAGTCGCCAGGACGGAGGGAGAGGAGGAGCGGGAAGATGCCCATCTTTGATTTCTTTCCTTCCAGATTTCCCAAACAGTAGAAGAAAGCACGGCGCACCAGATGAGCTTGATATCGGCATGGTGGACAGAAGATATCCACTCTACAATTCTGAGAAGCAAAAGGGAGGGAGGGCTGGGAAGCCCCAAAGCCCGAAGAACCTCACGCCAAGTGTTCTCCGCGAAGCCGCAAAGGAAGAAGATATGGTCACGGGTCTCACTTGCGCAGCCGCAGAGATAACAAACACGGCTCGTAGTAATCCCAAAGTGCGCAAGCCTATCCATCGTTGGTAGCCTATTGCAGATCGCCTTATAAAGGGTGCATGCATGCTTAGGAACCGCCTTTTTACACCAAACAACGGAGGCCCAAGGGACCGAGGGACCACGATGCCTGACAGCATCAAGCGCCTGCATGAAGGAGAAGCCCTTAGGAGATTGCACCCAGGTGTACTGGTCATTGGAGCTGACAATGAAGCCCCGATAGGAGTCCCTCCCCCGGAGAATAGTCTTCCAAAGGAGGGAGTCACCTTCTTTGGCCTCAACATCCCAGAAAGAGCAACGATGAAGGTACCTATTTCTGATGAAAGCCGCCCAAAGTGATTGCTTGGAGGTGAGGATAGACCACCCCCAGACGACCACCATAGCAACGCGGAGTAAGGCCAGGGAGCGAAGACCCAAACCACCTTCCCCCTTGGGGAGGCAAACAGTATGCCAGCTCACGTAATGCCTGCCGTAACCCCATAAGAAGTTAGCACACATCTTGTCCACTCGTTCAACAGTACCACCTGGAATGAGGCAACCACCAGCCCAATATAGATTAATGCCCGCGATAACGGTCTTGAGGAGTTGCAAACGCCCCGCAAAAGAGAGCGAGTGAGCTTTCCAGCCGCTGAGGGCGGCTCTAATTCGATCCTCCAAGGCTTGGGCATGAGAGCCCCTACCAAGGGAGGAAACCAACGGAAGCCCAAGTTATGTAGTGGGCAGCACACAGCGTAAGATTCCCAAACGGAGAGTAATAGAGAAGTCAGCTGGAGCCCCCATGGGACGGAGAAGCTTGCACTTGCGTGGGTTTAAGCAAAGCCCGGTTATGGCAGCGAAATCATCAAGCACCCGCTTCACCTCAAGCAGGGTAGTTGAGGAAGCTTTGGAGAAGAAGAGAAGGTCATCGGCGTATATAATGTGCGATGGCGCCACCCCGCGTCCACGGCCAAAGGGCCTAAGATTCCCCTTGGCGACCGCGATCTCCATGAGAGTTGTAAGAGATTCCATACCAATGACGAATAGCAAGGGACTCAGGGGGTCGCCCTGCCTAAGCCCCCTAGATTCTTTAAAGAACCCCGCAGAGGAGCTGTTGATAAGCACGGAGAAAGAGACAGTGGTAATACAGTTAGCGATCCAGGCAATCCAGACGGGATCAAAACCCATGAGCTGAAGAGATCTCAAGATGAAGGAGTGCTCGATGGTGTCGAAAGCTTTAGAAAGGTCAACCTTTAAGCACGCGCGCATGTAGCTGGAGCTGCGATCAAAGGACCTAACGAGTTCCTGCGCCAACCTGGAGCAGTCGCCAATCACCCTCCCCTTGACAAAAGCCGCTTGGTTTAGAGAGATGAGATGCGACAAGACCATTGCCAAACGTGAGGCGAGAACTTTAGCAAACAACTTGTAAATCACATTGCAGCATGCAATAGGCCTGAAATCACCGAGACTCGAAACGGAGTCCCTCTTAGGCACAAGAGTGAGGAAGGTGTGGTTAGCCTCCCTCACCATACTACCGCCAGCGGCGAGGAACCTCATTGCGGCAATGACATCGCCCTTGACGAGCGGCCAATGCCTCTTAAGGAAGCCGGCGTTGAAGCCATCTGATCCCGGAGCCTTTGTGGACGGTATGTGGCGCAAGGCTACGCGAATTTCTTCATCGTCGAAATGCCGAATAAGCCAGTTACGGGCCTCAGAGGAGAGAATCTTCCTTGGGGGAGGCGGGTCAGGCCTATCGGGCCTAGGGCACTCCGGAGAAAGGAGGTCTTCAAAATAATTACACGCCTCGCCCGACACCTCCGAATGCTTGTCAATGAGATTGCCATTGGGATGCAAGAGAGCATGGATATAGTTTCTTGCATGTCGAGCCTTGGTGGCCAGGTGAAAAAACCTTGTGTTCCTGTCACCCAGGCTTAGCCAATCAACCCGGCTTTTTTGCCTCCACGTGGATTCAAGATCCACGTCAATCTTCTCCAAATGAGCTTTTGCGTCCGCCTCCAGCTGTGCGAAGACCGGATCCAAGGGGTCAACACTAAGGACATCATTGATGCACATCAAGGCTGCTTCCCCCTTTTTGACCTCGTCAAAAACATTTGCATCACTTTTAGCCCAAGATTTTAACGCCTTCTTAACCGCTTTGAGTTTGTGAATGAGAGAGTAGAGAGGGTTACCACCGACCCTCAAACCCCATGCACTGGTTACAATTTCAACGTAACCCTGACGAGAGGCCCAGTAATCAAAATATCGAAATGGCGTACGCAGGCAGGGTGGGTCTACAAGGGAAATGGATAGGAGCAGATAGTCAGAGGTCGGGGAAGAAGAGTATCTCAGCTTGGAGCACGGTAGAGTTGTAAACCAGGCCTCATTGGCTAACGCCCTGTCAAGGCGCGCGACGATTCTCGAAGGGCCAATCGAGCAATTCGTCCAAGACCACTGATTTCCCACAGCACTGAGTTCCAACAGGTGACATTCATCGATGCATGCATTGAAGTCAGCCATAGCCACACGGTTAGGTGCACGCCCTCCCCTTTTCTCCGAATCAAATCTAACTGCATTGAAGTCCCCAAGCACTAACCAAGGGGGGATGTCAGTGGTATGGATGGATCTCAGATCATCCCATAGTTTTCTTCTTGCCACTACAGAATTGTCACCATACACGACAGAGAGCACCAAGGCAAAGCCACCTTTGTTGGTGCAAGAGAGGGAAATTTTTTCATTAGAGATCAGCAACGGGCAGCAATTCCATGCAGAGTCCTTCCAGAGGACATAGATGCGACCAAGCTCCGTATCGTTGCGGATGTGCTTCCAACCCTTGGGAATTAAAGATTCAAATTTTGCCCAATTTGCCGGACGAATCTTAGTTTCCAACAGCCCAACAATTTCCGCATTGAAGGTTCCTTTATTGGACGTAAGGTTCTTTAGTAGGATTCTCTGCTTGCGCGGCTTGTTCAGGCCGCGCACGTTAGAGACGACAATAGACATTAAAAGCTTGGCTGGGGGCCTCCACGGCCGACGTTTTTAGAGGGGCCACCCAAGGCCTTCTTCTTCCTGTGAGTAGCAGCAATCCATTGGGGGTTAGAATCAACCACCAATTCCGGCAGGGCGGGGAGGGGGACAGATGCAGGTAGGGGCTCCAAATCTGGCATATTAAGATCAAGGCCATCAACAGGCCTTGAGGCTGATCTCCGAGCAGGCACGGAGGGCCTGTGCATGAGTGCCCCGGTGCCAAAATTGAAAGCCGAGAAAGGCTTCCCCATATTCCTTCTAGGGCCATGAGGCAAAGGGGGAATCTCATGCACAGGGGGAGGCGAGCTAGGAAGAGCCCCAGGGCTCATAATTATTGATGAGTCGCACGGAGGCAGCTCATAGGCTCCGGTCAAAGGAGAATGGCCCTGTTGAGCCAAATTGGGTGACCCAACAGTTTGGTCCAACAAGCCCAGTAGGCCTTCCGCCCCTCCAGATGATCCAGCGATAGGAGAGGGCATAGGGGCCATGGCGGGGATGGCCGGGTTGGTGGCTGGGCTGGCAGCAGAGGTGGCAGATGGAGGGGCTTCCCTTGCAGGCATCTTTGGAGGAAAGGGGTCATTAGCAAGATTGGCAGAGGACAGTTGCAGGGGCAGTTTAGAGAGTGGCGAGGCACCATCAGATTGGGTGGTATCATTTCTGGTTGAAGGCCGCACTTTGGAAGTCAGGTTAGGTGGCACCTGGGCACATATGCCATCACAGGAGCGCATAGGAGCTGCCGGTGGTTCCACATAGGGACAATTGAAGGTGCTGTGGTCGATGGTGGCACAACGTAGGCATTGTGGTGGGCTCCATTCAAATTCCACTTGAATCATCTGACGGTGGCCGTTGAAGAACACCAGAGGAACCTCCTTAGGGATTTCCTTGCCTGCACGAATAGAAATACAACAACGAGCAAAGCCGTCTCTTTGGCCGGAGGCAGTCGCCGCGTCCATGAACAAAGGAGTTCCCAATAAGCTGGCGATTTTGTTTAAGATCACGACCGAGGAGTGACATAAACTGAGGCCATGAAGCCTCACCCAGATTGGGATCTCAGAAAGCAAGTCTCTTTCGAAAGAGGTCCCAGCATCCCATTTTCGAATTACAACAAATCTTCCCTGGAATAGCCAGGGGCCTCCTTCGAGGATATGTTGGCAGGCCTCAACAGAGGCAAGTTTTAAGTAGAAGAAGCCATTAGGGCAGGGGAACAACTTGAATCCCCCAACATGCCTCCAGACCTTCTCAATAAAAGAGTAAAGAAGCTTTCTGTAGGGGTTCTTACCGAGTATGTAAAAGACGAGGGTATTTTCCCAGGCTTTATCAAGAGCACTGATGTCGTCTTCGGTGGCAAACGCGACGAGGCTGCCATCAATAGAAACCAGCTGGACAAATCCCATGCGCCTGGAAGGAGGAGGCGGAAGCGCGGAGGCGCACACATCGCGCCAAGGACGCGTGGGGGGGCGAGAAGCAGGAGCAGCGGTCGCTGAAACAGGAGCAGGAGGATTCGGACCCGGCGACAGGGAAAGGCAGTCGCCCTGCGTTGGTGGTTCTTGGAGGGTAGGATGGGTGGGTGAGGGTCGTGTGGGCGGGAGGTTAGTGGTCTCAATGGCTGGTGGGTGAGAGTCGTGCGGGCGGGAGGTGGTTTGAGTGGGAGGAGTGGTAGCGGAAGCGGAATGAGAAGGTCTAGTAACATCAGGCGGAGAGGACGGGGAGGGAGGAGAGGGTGGTGGGAGGGAAAGGGCGGAGGCGCTTTGGTTTGGTGTGGAGGAGCTGGCGGCGGCGGCGCTAGGGTTTGGGGCTGAGAGAGGTGGGGGGTCTGGTGGAGGGGGACGCATCGCGAACCGTGAATAAATATGAATAATTTGACCCGATATATTTTAGAGATGGTTACACTTGTTCCTTCAAGAATTTTCAATAACACTTATACTTCTATTATTGTACAAATACATGTGCGCCTCTCTATTTTTACAAAACTCGTAGTAGTCTCCTTTTATTAGTACAAGTGTGCTTCTATATTATACAATATAAGAAGAATATTGTGATTATCCAGTATCTCTTTCCTCGAGAAGCAGGGTATTACCTTCTAAGTTCAAGTACAACTGGCTCAAGAAGAGAATGGACGGTATCCAGTATGGCTACCTATCCTAAGATGCTTGATCAGTATAGTCAAGTCATCTAGTTGTAGGTTCACATGGATACTTTGACTTTGAACACATGGATACTTTGACTTTGAAGTTCAAGCTTGCTTATTGACTATATGTACATAAATACTCCGATGGGAACTGATTTTTCTTTGATTTTTGTTTGTCTATATTTTTTATACTAATAACATTTACATATGGACGTTTTCCTCTTGAACTAATAGACTTTCCCTTTTTTTGAAGCATTATTGCAATCCACAGACGTTTGTCTTTAGACCTCTTCGCTACTGGATCATGTTGGGTATAATGACCACAGATATGTGACTTCCGATGTTCCATTGCTTGTGTCTCATGCCGACAATCCAGTCCTCTACCACTTCAACTGAGTTGAGCAAAGTGTATGGTGCAGGTGTGCAAGTTAAATCACTATCGATAAGAGTCATGCATGTGTTCCGAGATATTGTACTTCGGTAGTCAAGACGACAATGAACGAAGACACGCGATCTCAAAGAATTAAGTCTAGCATACATTAAGTATCTTAATTCCAGTTCCTTAAAGGTTCTTATGATCAAGTAGATTAAAGTCCAACCAAGCTCCAATCTTCAGATTTTACTTAGACTAGTTCAATTATCAACATCAATCTGAAAAATACAAATGCTATATTTTTATGATACAATTTTCTTGTTTTGAACTTTTTATGGATTTTTGGAAAAAATGTTTTGCAAATTTTTATGTAGTGTTTTGAAAAGAGTTTTGCAAATACTTTTGGAATTTTGAAATTTGCAAAATTTTAGTGATTTTTGAAAGACGGAAAGGTTAGAAAAGAATTATAAGCATGCATTTACACGGGAATTCGTCTATATTTACAAGGGATTTTACAAGTTCAGTGTCAATGAGTATTTGTTGTAAGGTTTTTATATGAGATGTTATTTACAAAAAACTTTTAAAAATATTTTCGCAAACATTTTGGAAACCTATTTTTGCAAATAATTTTGGCAAACTTTTTATAAACATTTATAATTTTTGAAAATCATTTTGTAAATCTTTTCCAAATAATATATAATATATTTCAAAAGAGTTTTCAACCAATTTTCAAATCATTTGCAATATTTTCAAAACTTGTATTTATACAAACAAAAGAAATTTTTGTAAACAAAATATTTTTACAAAGATTTGAAATCATTTTGCAAAAGTTTTCCAAACATTTTTCAAAAGATTTTTCAAATAAATTTTTAACCATTTTTGAAAATATTTTGCAAAACATTTTTTTACAGATTTGTTATGAGTATCAACAAAGAATTTTGATGTGTTATATTAATTAGTCATATTATTGAAAATATGAAAGTATGATGGCTAAAGTATATATAGTATATATACGACCCCCTATACTTAGCTTGTGCTATGACCTCATAGATTAGAAAGAAAAAAGAAAGACATAATCGTACTAAGTATAGAACAGTCTATACTACAACGACTAAAGAATCAAAGAATGAGAAGTTGATGGTCCTCCCCCATATGTATGATGAAATAATAATAAATATAGCAGACTGTACAGACGTGATGAATATGCATTTCATCATCTTTATTCATTTATTTTAGCTTAAAATCTATTATAAAAGACATGTATATAATACAAAATCCATATTATTACTAACTTGCATCTGTATATAAATATTGCACATATATTGTTATTTAATCTAAAATAAATAAATAAAGAAATATAGGAAAAAATAAAGAAAATAAAAAGACTGTATATATGTAATAAATACAGGCTGACCCAAACCCCGAAAGAAGGTCAAGACTTGACCTGATCAACCTAGAATAAAGTAGGGGGAGATAGGGTCCTTAATCAGAAAATCCAAAAAAATATTTTGTAAATACTTTTCTCTGTATATTTGTAAACATACACTATTTTATTTGTAAATAAATTGACCTCAAATAAATAATTTTCAAAACAAAATTGTAAAAAAAATAATTTATAAATAATAAAAATAATTACAAAAAAAATCATGTACAGAATAAAAGTAACCACATCCAGAAAAAGCCATAAAGCGATAATTGAAAGATCAATTTCTGCTCCATATGAATTAAAATTGAATCAAACTCACTTTCATTGTATTCTAAATTAAATTATCTTTGAAATAGTTGTGGTTTCATAATTTTTGGAGTTATGGTTTGAAAGACGCCTTTTCGGAGTGGTTTGTAAAATCTAACCATTTATTTATTCTATATATCCATATTAATTTTTATACATAATCTATTTCTAAATAATTGTAAATATTTTTAAAAATTAGTTAAAATAAAAAGGAAATAAAAAAATTTAAAACAAAAAATAAATTAATTTCCTTATTTAACTATGTATATTAGGTACCATATGTATATAGTATATGTATATAGTTAATTCCCTTAAATAACCTACACAAAAAAATAAATAATTAACCTTTATTATTTAATTTATTAAAGTGATGAAAATAAATAAATAAATAAATTATGTAAATAATTTTGTTAACGCCACCACTAACTTTCTTCCTTATCTTTATCTCCATTCAATATTTCCTTATATTTATCTCCATTCAAAATTTTGAAATTCAAATTCAATGCTTTTCCCTATTAATATGGCTCCTCCTCCCTCATTTCAACTTGATCAATCATTGGTGAGAGGAGCCTAATCTCCAAGAGCTTCTTGTAGAAAGGTGCCTAGCCTCCGAGCCTTTCGGTGACTGCGAGCCAGCCTTCGTCGAGGCCATTACGGCATTTTCCACTTCCAAGGTGAGATCCATTTTTTCTTGTTCTTGACCTAAGTTAATTGTAGTTTAATTTTTGCATTTTTAATTTCATTGTCATTTTTTAGATCATTGATCTTAATCGTAGATCATTGTTTTATCACATCCAATCTATCCCCGATTTTGATTTTTCATCTCATTTTCTAAATCTATCCACATTCACATTCTACCTCACACGATCTCGCACTCCAGTCACACACGGTGACTGGAGAGCCGGATCCATCTCCCATTTCGCCGGATCCAAAATCATTCACATTCCAATTTTATTTTATTTTTTTCTTTGACCGAGCCATCGTGCTCGAGTCGGTTTTTATCCTATTTCATTGCAGGTACACAGTACAAGAATTTCAAAAAAAAGAAAACATATTTTGTTACAGGTTCTTCAAAAAATTTACAAAAAGAGTCTGGAGCCACCTCCATGCCCTAGCAACCGTTGTTCTCCACACCGCCAACCACCGCTGGAACCCATGTTCAACCGCTGCTAGCCACCACGCCTTTGCATGGAGAGGAGCACCACCTGGACCACCGATCACGCCTAGATCCTCCTTGCTCCATCGTCACTGCCAGCTGCTAACCTCCATCGTGCGCCGCCTGGGGCCACGCCATCCTCCTCTGCCTGGCATAGCTCTGCTCCACCGACCCTCTCTAGCTTGACGAAGACACACCTCCTCCTTCTCCACCATCGGGGGTGATGAATCCTCATTCATCACTCTTTATTCTTTTATTTTAGCTAAATATCTAGGCAAAACATCATCTATATAGCTGTCATTACCATAAATTATCAATAAGCATGCATTTGTTAATAATTATTAATTAGAATGTATTTGTGCAAAAATAAAAGAATAAAGAGTAAAAGTAAAAGAAGGAGATATTTAGAATAAATATTTAGTGACCTGAACCCAAGAGAGAGTCCAGTATGGGTCTGATCGCCAAATAAAATAAGTAGAGAGAGATAGGGCCACTCCACCTTGTACTTACTCCTTCCTATGTGTATATATTTATTTTTACAAAAATAAAAATAAAAATGTGTTTTTAACACTTTATATATATTTCTAAAAATAAAACAAAAATTAGAAAAATAAAATAAAAATAAAATTTTCTCTCTCTTACCTTGTACATAATACATGTATATATGTACCATACACCTATTTATTTTATACCTGTAAATAAATAATAAAAATAAAATAAAAATTATTTTATACTCCAAATAATGAACAGTAAATAAATAAAATATAAAATTGGGTTATGTTTACAATAAGAAAATAATTATATAAAATACCTAGGTATTTTATACCTGTATATAATATAATTTACTCTATAGAGATTAAATTATTTTTCATAAAAATAAATTAAAATAACAAAAAAATATTTCAGAAAAAAATAATTTTTTTATTTTGAAAACTTTTTAATTTGAAATTATTTTCTATTTTTAACTTATTTTCCAATTCTTTTTGACCTGCCATTTTCTGATTGGTCCAAGAGGGATGTTGACCCCGGTCAACTACCCCTCCCGGACCCTCCTAACACGCGGATCCGGCTTTTGCTCCATTTCCCTCCATTTCTCTCGTCCAGATCCTACAACCTCCTGCCTCGATTTCTTCGCCTGCACCTTTCCCTGGGATCCAAGATCCTCGCGGTCCCTAGGGAAACGCAGATCCTTCTCGGTTCGCGCACCTTCGCCGGATCTCTCTAGCCACCTGGGACTGCCTATAATTTCTTCATTCGATTCCCTAGGTCTGCAGCTCATGCAACACACTCCCTTGAGACCCTAGAACCCTTCCCGTTGGTGACAGCAATCAGAGGAGGTCCTTGGTGATCGGAGAGGACCGCTGCAGCCGACGCTTGAGACTCGTGGCCGGAGCACTGCCGCGACGAGCTTCCCCCGCCTTCCGCATCGAGGTTGAGGTGACGACCCCCTTCGACAGCACCCCCTGGATCTCAGGATTGATTTAGGACCTTCAGGTATCCATCTCATAGTCTTAAGTTCCCGTATCGATTGAATCTTTCATCTTCGTCGTTTCGCCGCTCCGCCATCTCCGACCCGCTAGTCGGAGCCTCATCATTCACCCTTATCCGTTCTGATAGATACACCATCTCACCATCACCCTTCTTACACACCCTGATCATCCGAATCTTGGCTATCCGAGCCAAGATTAGGCTTTAGGTTCCCTCTGTCACCTTGCCGGAGCCCCCATTCCATTCGCCATCGCTTCCCTTTCATCTTAGGTTCAATAACATTGACCAAAGCCTTGCTCCGAGTTAGAGCTTTACTCTGCAGGTCTTCACATGCGCGGATACACCCTAGATCGCACTCTCCCCGCTTCACCGGAGCTCTCCCAGGTCCAGCCACCATCCAGGAGATCCGACCAGTCTCGAGCCCATCCGATCGACGCACCTGACGTGGAGGAGCCTCGTGAGTTGTTTTCCGTCGTCCGATCGTTCATCGGAGTGCTGGATCACCATCGGTGCTCTGGTGAACCTCGCCCAAGCAGAGTTCTTCCAAAGCCTTTCCCTGCCATTGGATCGACACCTTCGCCTAGATTCCATCCTCATCGTCCCTTCACTACAGCTGTCAGACTGTTAGATCTGACATCTAACGGCCCCGTATAGCCCACGTTCGCACCTCCTGAAGGTCGTTGGATCTGCCAGCTACACACACCAGAGCCGCACGTCTTCGTCCATTCAGAGCGCGCCACCTGTCCACCCCACGCGCAGCGCACGCGCTGTAAGGGTAATTTGCTCCGCCACCCCTGCAGTTATTTTCTTTTATTAGTTAGTCTGTAAAACAAAAAGTATACAATGACACTTTTTGCATCTATGCCCATGTAGTTTTTCGTATTTACATTTCAGTCCTTCTTGTGTGGCCACACGCGCTTCGTCATGTGTTAGTTGGGTTAATTCCATGTACTGTCCTGGATTTATTATATGTTATGAGTTGAATTTATAGTTTTAGTATTTGCATTCATACCCTTGTGCGTACTGATTTTGGACATGTGCCCATATTCGTGTGAAAATTACAGATAGGACCTTGTACTTTTTATGCGTGTTATTGTTTGGTCCAGGAACATGTTTTTGTTGCAAATCAGTCATGTATGTTCTGTGTTTGATTTTTGTTTTAATACATAGAAAATTTTGTCCAAAAAATCACGAAATTTCGACACATGGCTCATGCCATGGTGTAGGAATTTGTATGAATTTTTGGTTGCATTTTGTTTCCATTTATTATTTTTAAAAATTCAAAAACCCTAAAAATTGTTACTGTTTATTTTTGAAAATCAAACAAAAATACTAAAAACCCCTGAAAAAGTTTGAAAAAAAATATTATTTGCTTGTTTTGACTTGTTTTGATTTCTGTTCCATTTTTGTTTCATTTGTATTTATAAAACCATAAAAATTGGAAAAGACTAAAAACCTTAGAAAAATTATTAAAAATTCATAAAAATTCAAAAAAAAGCATTTTAGGTTTATGTAGTTAGATTTTCTTTTATAGTTTATCATAAAATTACCGCATGAATTTTATAGGCATTTTAAACAATTTTAAATTGCCTTTAGATTGATGTTGTACACTGTTTAGCCATTTTAGCCTTACTTCATTTTCAAAAAATTAATTAAAAATCAGAAAAATTCAAGAAAATTAACAAAAAAATATTTGAATATTTTAAAAACCCAAAAATATTTTTATTTGAATTTTCTGAGTATTTCTTATGCTTTAAATAATTGTTTATTTGTGAGTTTTTGAATTCTTTTAGCCTTTTTCTTAATATTAAAAATTACAAAAAATTTTGAAAAACCTAAAATGCACCAAATTCTTTTATTTTCTTAGATTCCCGACTACTTCGTAGCTTTCGCATATCGTGCTCCTTGAGTTCGACCCTGTAGATATACCACGTAAAATAAAATAGCAAGACCGCTACATTTGCATGATTGATTGATTTGTATTTTTGGGGGTCTTGAGTTTCTTGTTGACTTAGCTTCATTGTTCGGGTCGCAATGACCTTGATTTATACCTTAACTTGAGTAGCTTAGCCTGATCATCACAATGGCACCGTTGCCGGGGAGCACGGCTTAGTAGTCGGTTTTCTGTTTTACGGCTTTCTTTTTCTTCTTTCCATTTCTTTTCTTTATTTTTCTTTTATTTATTTTCTTTTTATTTTTGTTTTTGTTTGCTTTTATTTGTGTTTTTATTTCTTTTTATTTTATTTGTTTTTATTTTTGCATTTATTTCCTTTTATTTTATTTCATTTCATTTTCCATTTTTATTATTATAATAACTGTGGACTGACACACCTTTGTTCTGATTTTCTTGCGAGGACCCGACGATCGAGGGCGGATATCTTTGGAGAGCCGAAGCACCCGCAGGACTTGGAGGCAGCTTGTTTCATCATCGAGCCACAGGAGAGCATGGGAGAGCCAGAGCAGGAGTGTGGGGAGCTTTTGCTTAGTTTAGACTTAGTTTTAATTTCTGCACTATTATTGCTGTAATAATACATGACAGACATTTAGACACTCTCAGACTTGGTGGTTATCTCGAGGTTTGTTTCACCGAGCACCGGTGTGCTCGGAGGACCTCACAGCGGTTTTCGCCAGTTTTGATTTTTGATCGATTTATATTTTATTTTGATTCTCGAAGATTTTATCCCTTAGACTTAGGATTTTTGCTTGCCTTGTGACATAATTATTAAGGCCCAACCCTAATTAATTGCCTACTCCTATAGATCGATTAATTGTACCTTATTAATTAACTCACTAATAAAAAGTTAACCTGGTCACCTGAAGGGTTACATGCCGCTAGAGGCCGTACAGCGCTGGCAGGATCCGTTGTGGTGGACACCGATCAGCATCAAAGATCGGACTCCGACCCCTCTCGTTGCCTTGTTAGCTATTGTTCTTCGCGAGTAGAAATTATTTATCTAAGGCTGATTTCTTCTTGCATCATATAGGTAGTTTACTTTCTGTCTTTTAATATGAACGGATCACTCTGCATGTAGAGAGCTGGAGTAAGGTACGCTTCTCTTACTCTGCATGCATCATCGTGTTTAGTCATGCATCGGCTTTTTCACTTTCTCCCCCTATTTTTGGACTTAAAATAATCAGGAGAACCGAAAATTCATTAGGCATTGTTTGATTTGAAAAATAACTAAAAAACAAAAACCATAAAATTGGGACTGTTTAAGCATACTTGACCCTAAAAGACACTTCACCAAAAAAATCTGTCTTGGGAGAGTAATCCCCTCCTTCTATGATTTGGTTGAGCGAGAGAGTGACCCACACCCTATGCTAGAGCCACATCCGACCTTTCTTCAGACTACTGGTTTCATGTTAGTCATTCTCCAGTGAGGATAGCTCCGATCTCCGGTAAAGCGGGTTGTGATATACTTAATAGAGCAAGTCGATCGGGTAGCAAGTAAACGGTCCGCGACTTTTTACTGGCTGGGAAAGATCTAACCTTGGATCGGGACAGTCTTCTGGGAGTGTTGGATTCCCAATAGCTCGCTTAATCGCTCTGAAAGACTGTTTGATCACCTAACAAAATCGACAAGATAAAGACCGAACCTTTACGGTCATCAGCTCTGAGTGCGCAGGTGAATTGGGGGTTTGCTTGACCGATCTTGTGTGCTTTTCTAGATCTCATCCGCCTCTACTCGCCACATCAAGATGATGGGTCGGAGGTCCCTTAGGCAGCCTCTGGATGCACCGCTTTTGAGCACTCCGGCCCGCTCATCTAGGTTGGTTCGTGAGAGCCGAGACCTGCTCTCCGAACTCGAGTTTGACTCCATCCAGTTCCCCCTCGACCACCCTTCTACCAGTCCTGAGGTGCCCGAGCAGATACCACAACATCCAGTTGATTTATCGGCACCTGATTTTGGATCTTTTGCCTTTGCAGAGACTATGACCAGTAGTGACGAGCGCACCGATGGACCCAGCGGGAACCATACGTATGTACTTGATTAGAGTGGCATCAACAACACCCTTTTAGCCTCCCTAGAGACCAAGCAGCGTCTGATCCAGGATCAGGGAGCTTTCATGGTGGATATGCACCGGGAGATGGAGCAGACGAGAGCCCACTGAGTGCGTAGAGCAGGTGGAGGAGGAGACGAGGAGATATTCCCGACGATAGAGAGCCTGAGCAGCCAGCACAACCAACACCTACACGACCAATGAGGGAGTTGCACAACCCTGGTGCAACTCTCACCCATAGATGGATAGTGTTGCCAGCCATTTTGGGAGATTTCAAGCTCCCACCTCAGACGATTCAGCTTCTACCTCGCTTCCACGGACTTGCCACAGAGGAGCCACACCTCCATCTTCAGGAGTTCGAGATGATCTGCAGTATTGTCCACGATCGTCTCGTGGACGAGGACACCATCAGGATGATGGCCTTCCCATTCTCCCTCGTAGACAGAGCATCCAACTGGCTGAAGCACCTAGGGAGATTTGTCACGACGTGGGAAAATCTCTAGAATGAGTACTTGAACAAGTACTATCCACTCGGCCAGACGAATGCAACCAGGGCCCTGATAAGTAACTTCTCTATGCTCCCCAATGAGCAATTTCATGAGGCATGGGACCGATTCAGGGAGTTCATAGACCGGTGTCCCCATCATGATATCCAAGTCCAATCTCGTCCAGAGTTTCTTCTGCGGGATGACATTGGAGTTGCAGGGGCTAGTTAATGCATCCTGTGGGGGTTCCTACTTCACCAAGGATGAGGATCAAGTCTGGACCATATATGAGGAGATGGCCGAGAACTACACGGTGATGTTCCAGACCTGATTGTACACTTAGGGGAATCCCACACCACAGGCCGTACCCTATCAGAGGATAGCACGGGTCGATGCTGGTCCATCTACATCATCAGCAACCGCAGCACATGCAGAGTCGACGGCCGCTGATATGGGGATTATGAGCGAGAAGTTGGACTGAATCTAGTTGATAGAGAAGAAGCAGTGTCAGGGCATGACACAGATTGATCAGATGGCACATACGCTGAGTGACCTGAAGACCCAGATCACGTGTCTCCAGGACGCACAGACGACTTCTCAGCCCCGTCTCAGGTCACGAGTAGATACCGGCAGCAGCAGCTCGACCCAGCCCTCCATCCACTACCGACAAGTTTACCACATTCATGCAGAGTAGCTCTAGCAGCAACATCAGTATGTCCAGCCACCACCATCTCAAGACAACTAGATGGTGGTGTATCAGCCAGACCACCCCCTAGCAGTTCTCCCCCCATCTACTTACGAACATGAGCCGTTGATGGACGTCAATGGGATTTGGTATGACCGACCTCAGCCTGGGATCCGACGAGACCATCTCGGATTCCATTGGTCGACCGGAGGTACCAGTTCCCGGCAGCAGCCTCCAATTCAGGGTGGCCAGTATGGCCAGCAACACCACCAGCCCCAGTTCCCAAAGCCACATCCGCAACCACACCACTAGCAACCAGGTCCTCGTCCCTATCAGCAGGGACAGTCGTGGAGGCAGCAGCAACAGCCTCAATAGTATCATTCTCAGCAGCAGTATCCCTCTCATCAGCAGCAGTAGCCTCACTTTTAGAGAGGCCACCCATCAGGTTCTCATGGGCCCGCCAATGAGAACCCAGCCTTAGATGATCTAGCTTGCCTCATCTCCGAGCATCATGCTACCTTCAGGTGGGAGATGGACGAGTTCCGTCAGGAGATGAGAGAGATCATGAAGAGAAAGGCCGCCATACCTGTCCAGATTGAGCCAAATCCGAACAACCTCAAGAGGAAGTCTGAGGAGATAGAGTTTACAGAGGTTACCACTCCTAGTGACTCACTTGGTGATATTTCTACATACACTTTTGATGTTGACTTTGTTACACTTAGGAGCGGTAGGATGCCAGCCGGCGGTGCCTCGTCTGAGCGACGACCACATGCAGCCTCAGGAGCGCCAGACGAGGAGGAGAGCGGTGCTGATGCCGCTCGTGATGATGATGATGACAGTGGTTCTAACGTCACCAAGGACGTTGATCCAGCTGACGGTATTGAGGCCATCACATCACCAGATACAGGAGGTGGTGCTTATGCCACCAGATTCAATGCTGAGCCAGAGTGCGGTATTGATGCCGCAAGTCCAGATGTTGTGGGTGGTACTGAGGCCACCATCTCCATTCATGTTGCATTTCCTTCTGTTGATGTATCTCAGGACTATTGTGGTAATAAAGGAAAGGGTTCTCCGTTTGTGAGTCCATCTGTGTTACTTGGAGATGTTGGTATGGATTCCACTTTGCCACAGCAGCAGGGACTCGATCCTAGCCCTCCATCTGAGGAGGGCCCATCCATCCCCTTTCCACAAGAACTCCGCTTGGCTAAGGGGACCAAAAAAGAAAATCCAAAAAATCACAACAATTAGAGTTCAGCCAGCAGATGATGGACAGATTTCAGATACAGCTGACTCTACAGGAGGCCTTGGATCACATCCCCCTCTTCTAGAGGAACCTTAAAGAGAGGACTACCATTCGCCGGAAGAGGAGGAATCACCGGTCAGAGATCCATGTGCTCACTCGTGCCACCTGCTTCGCCATCCACAACCGTCTGCCAATCAAGAGGCTAGATGCAAGAGCTCCCTATGTTAGATGCCACATTCATGAGCAAAGGTTCGAACGGACTCTATTAGACAGCGGTTCTTCGATCAGCCTACTTTCGACAGCCTTACTCGACCGATTCGAGTTTGGCCCTCTTCGACAGAGCAGGACGGTCGTTCAGTTTGCTGATCGATCTGTCAAGAGGATGAAGGGGTTGCTGAAGGACGTTGTCGTCACAATTCAGGGACTGAAATTCCCCGTGGACTTCGTTGTGTTGGACATGGAGATCCTTGAGTCTGTGACCGATACCCCCATTATTTTAGGATGACTGTTCTTGGCCACAGCCAAGGTAGTACCCGATCATGATAGCGGGAAGGTATACTTTCACGTCGAGGGAGAGAGTGTACAAATAGAGATGATCGATGAGACCAAAGTGCGGGATTCAGCTTGTCAGAGCCGCTCACAGATTCAGAGCAGAATGACAGAGGCAGAGCGAGACGTCCACCAGGAGTGTGATTTTGTGAACAAATGATGAGGCAGTTTGGTCAGACCTGATTTCACGAGCCATCCTCTCACCTTCAGATTCCACTGATGCATAGATTCTAGTAAAGGAGAGCTTGGAGAGCACATTCTTAGTATAGGACACACTTCCGACAGCAGATCGCATTCAAGATAGTGAGGCAGTTGATTTTCATCTTGATTCAGATTCAGATCCCTCAGAGTCAGACACTGATTAGGCAGAGTTTGATTATATGATCCCATGTCTGATTTCCACAGAGCCAGTAACTAGGGTGGAGACTAATCCCTTTTAGAGCACAGACACACCAACAGAGCAGTCTTCATCAGATTTTCAGGTTCAGCGAGAGTTCTCCCATGCAGATTTGGTCACATTCACTCAGACCTTTCAAAGACCAGATCCGCCAGCTCCCAGTTATCCAGAGCTGAAGCCCTTGCTGCAGTCGCTAAAGTATAGGTTCCTTGCGGGCGAGCATGAGATGCACCCAGTCATTATCTCAGCGGATTTGACTGGAGAACAAGAATCTCATTTGATGGATGTTCTTGAAAAGAACCGCAAAGTGATAGGATGGAGTGTAGCTGATCTCCAGGGGATAAGTCCGGCCATGTGTTCCCACCATATCTATATCGAAGAGGACGCCAAGCCGTCGCGTGAATTCCAGCGGCGGCTGAACCCGAATCTTTGAGAGGTTGTCATGAAGGAGATCTCGAAATGGTGGAGCACCGATTTTATCTACCCCATCTCCGACTCCAAGTGGCTTAGTCCATTACATGTAGTGCCCAAGAAGACGGGCATCACTACAGTTGTGAGTGAGTCTGGAGAGGAGATCGCTACCCGGGTACCCACTTCTTGGAGGGTCTGTGTGGACTACAGACGATTGAACCAGGCCACCAAGAAGGATCATTTCCTGCTGCCTTTTATTGATCAGATTATAGAGAGGCTAGCTGGGAAGAGTCATTGCTGCTTTCTTGACCGGTACTCCGGATACAATCAGGTGGCCATTGCGCCCGAAGACCAGGACAAGACCACATTCACTTGTCCCTTTGGGACATATGCTTTCAGACGGATGCTCTTTGGTCTATGTAACGCCCCGACGATATTCTAAAGGTGCATGTTGTCCATCTTTTCGGACATGGTGGGTGAGTGCTTGGAGGTCTTCATGGACAACTTTTCGGTCTATGGGGATGGGTTTGATGCTTGTCTTGAATGCCTAGACCGTGTCCTTCAGCGATGCATCGAGGTCCATCTTTTGCTATCTTGGGAGAAGAGTTACTTCATGGTGACTCAAGGGACAGTGCTTGGTCATATCATCTCCAACACGGGCATGGAGGTTGATCCGGCCAAGGTGGATATCATTAGGAAACTCAGTCCACCGTCCAACTTGCGACAGTTACGGTCTTTTCTGGGGCACGTCGGTTTCTACCAACGCTTCATTCATGATTTCAGCAGGATTGCTCGGTCGTTGACTGATTTGCTGACCAAAGACACCGAGTTCATTATGGATGATAAGTGTCTTGCATCATTTCAGACTCTCAAGAGTCTAGTTGTTGAGGCTCCTGTCATCCAACCGCCTGATTGGTCTCTCCCATTCGAGATCATGACAGATGCCTCTGATTTTGCCGTAGGGGTTGTGCTGGGACAGAGGAGGGTTGGAGTACCATTTGCCATTAACTACGCTAGCCGTACAATGGATGCCGCCCAGCGGAACTACACTATCACTGAGAAGGAGATGCTAGCCGTAGTCTTTGCCCTAGATAAGTTCAGATCCTACATCATTGGATCTAAGGTGACTATATTCATAGATCACACCACCATCAGGTACCTCATGGCAAAGAAGGATGCCAAAGCAAGATTGACTAGATGTCCTTATACTCCAGGAGTTTGATATTTAGATTAAGGATAAGCCTGGAGTCAAGAATGTGGTGGCGTATCATCTCTCTCGATTAGAGCATCTTGAGGATTCTGAGCAGATTGATCCTATCTCTGAGACCTTCCCAGATGAGGCGATCCTTTCTATCACCTCTCTCCCGTGGTATGCCAACATTGTGAACTATCTTGTTGTCAAGAAAGTTCCACAAGGTTGGCCCATGCAGCGACTTGAGACCTTCCTCACGAAGGCCAAGTTCTACCATTGGGAGGATCCCGTCCATTATCATGAAGGAGGGGATAGCGTATGGTGTCGGTGTATTCCTCAGGAGGAGCACCGTAGCGTCCTCACTTACTGCCACAAGCTCGAGGCAGGAGGACATCACTCTGGGAGGAGAACGGCACTGAAAGTGAAGGATATGGAAAAAATCCTCAAGCGCATCACGGAAGCGTGAACGTTGTATCGGATACGACGGAGAACGACTAGTCGTACTAGTTGTTCGGTGCAACGGAATTTAAAATTTTTCATGCGATGAAACCACATGATCCAAGAACGATTCTCGGATCGTTTCATCTATAACCACAATAAGTATAATGCAATACCTCTTGAAGTGTGGTTGATCGAGTCTCTAAGAAAAGAGACCTCCTGTCTCAAGTTCGATCGTCTGAGAAATGGCTTGCGAGCGCGGAGATGAGTCGCGTTGTCCTCTCAATCCAACAGTATGATCCAAGCACGGTTGCTCCTGATCTCATCGAACGAGATCGAACGTCTCCTTCGTGAGCGAAGCACTCCAAGTAAACGGAGAACCACAGGGCGTCGAAGCGGCGACGCGGTGGCGTAGGCGACGACGAGTCTCTCCTCTAGGGTATGGTGGACGGCCACCAATAAGAGGGAGAGAGAGGGTTGGCGTGTGAGAGGAGAAAGAGAAAGAGAGATATGCTACCAAATATCATGTAGTAGAGAGCAAGGTACGCCTCTCTATTTATAGGGTTTTGGGATCCATGGATCTCAATCCATGGGACATATAAAATCAATGGATGAGATTGATTTATGTCAATCCAATGGTCAAGATTGTTGTTGGTAAAAGCCAATAATTTTAGATTAAAATATATTTGACAAAATAAAATATAAATCAATCCTAAAATTACATCAATAAATAAGGAGAGAATATACATGGAGATTACATCTCCATGTACATTCAAGGGGGGATGGCCACCCATTCCATATAGGAATTGGGTGCCGCCCACCTCTTTCCATGTGGGGGCAATCTCATCGATTTTCGTAAGATTGCAAGCCTCCATGATTTTCTCCATTATTTATTTCCAACAACATTTTGTTGGGATTTTATTCACCAAAAAAATTCTCAATTAATTTTGGGAATATTGTAATCTTGACATTGGAAAATTGTGAATCACATTCACAACCCAAAACAAAATATAATTTACATTTTCAATTAATTAGACTGTGTATCCAATACAAATTACTAATTAATCTACAAATATAAATTATAATTAGCTCTCTCTAATACATTATAAATCACATTTATAATATATTATGAATAATTGGATATTACTATCAACATTATTCTTATCCATAATAATTAAATCACATTTAATTATATTGGATAATTCCTCATACATCATGATAATTAAATCACATTTAATCATCATTTTCTCAATGCTTAGATCTTATGGAATTGTTCTTAAACCATTTAAGAACAATGCTATCTCTCCTCAAATACTTGGAGATAAGGACATGGCGATTGTATTGTTCCACGTATAGTGACTTGGATATTGAGATCACATCTCAAATCCAGATACCATGGATCTCTCACAGATGCTTGATTAAATCAAGACCGCAAACCTAATCTTCTCATTGCATCTGAATCTCATTCAGATCAATGTCGAGTACATGGACTAAGATTAAGTCACTTTTCTAATGAGAGGAGTCACTAAAATCCAGACCTGTGTCATCACTCCCTCGGAATGGAAGCGTCATGGTTATACAATCGTTTATGATCAAATCACCCTCAGGTATTCCTAATACCTGTACATCATGCATACTGGAAGACTCATGATCATCCTGAAGTTATAGATCACTTTTACACTGTCATCTTCACGGTCTGATCACTAAGTTTCTCAATCTTGGTCCGTAGGATATGGTACAGATCATATGCTTTCACAAAGCATATATCTTACCTTCAAATTCATGTCATGCTTCTAAAGCATGACGACCATGCATGGAATTTGATCAGTCCCAATACCTCATGAGTGAGCTCATGTCTCCCAGTTCACAAGTGAACCGGTATGATCCCTTTGAGATATCGTATTACTCATATGCCCTTACATGCACACTAGCTCGTCGGTGTACAGACCTTGGCTAGGTCATCAACCTATTGGTCTGCCAAATGCACATACTCAGACATATAGCAATACATCCGTATCTGGTCAGAGGATGTTTGCCTGTGATGTGACAGTATTCATCATAGGTCTTTGGTTATCTCGATCTCGTTAAGTGAATTCATTGACTCAACTAATCTGATACCTCCGAATCACAATTCTCATGCAGAGGACCTGCATCAAGAGGTAGAGCAGATATCAGCCTAATGAGAAAGGATTGTCATCTCCTTCTCAGGCTGGAGATCACTACTTGTCAATCATCGATGATGCTTGATGAGTCCTCTATCTAACTCCTTAGATATTCATCCAAGCATCAGCCTCTATGATCCAATCAATGAATCAACAGCTGTATGATTATCAAGTTGGCCATGGTACATAACCCATATTGTACAGAGGGACCTTATTGTGCATTCATTCATTCAATATCAGAAAGAGAGTGAAACATAATCAATAACCTTTATTGATAAATCATTTATTCCAATAACGTTTATTGCAGGAATGGTTCGCCTCGGGCTCACATTGCTAACAATCTCCCACTAGCCCTTAGAACCATTCAGGAACAATCCTTAAACCCATACTCATTACATGCTGGTCGAAAAACTTCTGTGTCAGAGGTTTGGTAAGAGGATCAGCAACGTTGTCGGCAGAGGCCACCTTGGTGATGATGATGTCACCACGCTTTTGAATCTCCCGAATGATGTGGTATTTCCTTTCTACGTGCTTTCTCTTCTGATGCCATCTGGGTTCCTTCGCCTGGGCAATGGCTCCCGTGTTATTACAAAGTAGCGGGATGGGAGTATCAGAGGAAACTACGCCAAGCTCCAGCACGAACTTACGCAACCACACTGCCTCTTTTGCAGCATCTGATGCGGTAATGTATTCGGCTTCTATTGTTTAATCTGATGTAGTGTCCTGCTTCTTGCTTCTCCAGCTCACAGCACCACCATTAAACTAGAACACAAACCCTGATGTCGACTTTCGATCATCAATATCCGATTGGAAGTCGAAATCTGTATATCCCAAGATTTGGAGATCACCATCTCCATAGACCAAGATGTAATCTTGCGTCCATCTTAGATATTTAAATATGTTCTTTACTGCATTCCAGTGTTGTTCTCCATAGCAAGATTGGTAAAGACTTACCACTCCCACTGCATGGCAGATATCTGGCTTAGTACACATCATGGCATACATTAAGCTTCCTACAACCGATGCATAAGGGCATCCAGCCATGGCTTTCTTTTCCTCAACAGTTTGAGGAGCCATTCCTTTAGACAGGTGGATACCATGTCTTAAGGGTAGGAATCCTTTCTTGGAACTATCCATACAGAATCGTTCAAGAATCTTCTTAATGTATCCATGTTGTGACAATCCCAATATCCTCTTCTCTCGGTTTCTGAACAACTTCAGACCCAAGATGTAAGAGGCTTCTCCAAGATCTTTCTTCTCAAAGGTATGGTACAGCCAAATCTTTACACTGGTCATCATCCTTGTATCATTCCCAATGACGAGGATGTCATCTACATAAAGCACGATGAACACAATGGCACTCCCACTAAACTTCTTGTATACACAAGGTTCATCAGGATTCTGCACAAAATCTTAACTCTTTATGGTTTCGTCAAATCTGATGTTCCAGCTACGAGAAGCTTGCTTGAGCCCATAGATGGATTTCTTTAACTTGCATACTTTGCCATCCTCAGTCATGAAACCCTGGGGCTGCTCCATGTAGATATCCTCCTTGAGGTATCCGTTGAGGAAAGACGTCTTGATGTCCATCTGCCAGATGTCGTAGTGAAGATATGTAGCTATAGCTAGCAATGTCCTGATGGATTTAAGCATAGCCACAGGAGAGAATGTCTCATCGTAGTCAATGCCTTCTCTCTGTGTGTAGCCCTTGGCTACGAGCCGTGCCTTGAAAGTCTCTACTTTCCCATCAGGTCTCCTATTTCTTTTGAAGATCTATTTGCACCCAATGGGTTTTACCCCTTTAGGTGGATCCTTTAGGGTCCATACACCATTCTTATGCATGGAGTCAATTTCTGACTTCATTGCTAGTATTCATCTATCCATGTCACGATCCGCGAGTGCTTCATCAAATGAAGTAGGATCATTGTCAATCTCACTTGACACATGGAATCCATACCTTTCAGGTAGTGCAACCACCCTCGAACTCCTTCGAAGAGGTATGGGTGTTTCATCTTTACTTATCTCTTCAGTTTCTGGTTCAGGAAGCTCAGATTCCTCAGGGGATTCAATGAGTTCCTTTACTTCATATTTATCTTGACCCTTAAGGAAATCATTCTCCAGAATTTTCACATCTCTGGAAACAAAAACCTTTTGAGTCTCAGGGTCATAGAGTTGGTATCCAATACCATCTCTAACATACCCAATGAAGTAACATTCACGAGAGCGGGATTCTAGCTTACTTGCGTCCACGTTCTTCGCATGGACCAAGCATCCCCAAACCCTCAAGTGATTAACACTAGGTTTGGTTCCATACCAAAGCTCATGAGGAGTCTTAGGTACAGATTTGCTAGGAATCTTATTCAGGATATATATTGCAGTCTCTACTGCATATCCTCATAAACTAAGTGGTAAATGTGCTTTACTCATCACTGAACGAACCATATCCATGATGGTCCTATTGCGTCTTTCAGCAATACCATTAAGTTGGGGAGTTCCAGGAGGAGTGAGATTTAAAATATCCCATTCTCTTTAAGATATTCCTTGAATTCATCTGAGAGGTACTCGCCACCTCGATCAGATCGAATTCGTTTAATCTTCCTATCGGTTTGGTTCTCAACCAAAGCCTTGAATTCTTTGAACTTTTCAAAGGTTTCAGATTTATGACGTAATAGGAAGATAAACCCGTATCGTGAATGGTCATCAATAAATGTCAAATAATATCGATGTCCATTTCGAGTTGCGGTACTGAAGGGACCACATGCATCAGTATGTATTAGGTCAATAATACCTTCGCATCTTGTAACCTTGTTACGGAAAGGCATCCTGGTCATTTTTCCTTGATGCAATTTTTGCATGTAGGTAAAGATTGAACCTGTAGAAAATCTAAAGATCCATCCTTAATTAATCTATTGATCTTATCAACAAGCAAATGACCAAGCCTTTGATGCCAAATCTCATTTGAAAGATTTTCATCCTCTCTGAATCTTTTAGGGTTTTATTAGTGGTTGTAACATTCACAACACATTTATCAATGCACAATTCATAGAGTCCTCTAGAAGTCAAAATACCATCTGCAATATATTTATCATAACGATTTGTGATTAATTTATTACCGAACAGGAACGAATATCCACTTCTAACTAGCTTAGATAAAGATATTAAATTCCTTCTGACTTCAGGTACATAAAGACACTCTTTAAGTACTAGGACTCTTCCACTAGATAATGATAGTCAACAAGTCCCGACATCGACTGTTGTAACACTTGCATCAGATCCCATCTGGATGACTATCTCCCCTTTTTCAAGTTTTCTAGTTTCCTGAAACAAATGCAACAAATTGCATATATGAACAGAAGAACCAGAATCAACAACCCAACTTCCTTCTCGTCCGACGAGAAAGATGGTTCCAATGATAAAAATAGATTTCATACCTGCTGGGGATTTACCTTTGTCGACTGACTTCAGGTAATCCGGCAATTACGCCTCCTGTGCCCTGGCTTTTTGCAGTGGTGACAGACGTCGGTTTTCTTCGACGCCATTAGAGTGGATGCATTGGAAGACGAGCCAACACTTTGTCCCTTCTTCTTTCTCTTCTGGGTCGGGTCCTTCTGAGAACCATGCTTCCGATCGTGCTGCCCTCTGACCTGTGCAACCATTGCATTGCCAGTGGGACCATCTTTCTTCATCACATCTTCTGCATACTTTAATGCAGTAAGAAGCCCAATATTTGTCAATTCCAACTTGTTCATGTGGAATGACACCAAAAGTTATTGAAAGATTTGGGCAACGACAGCAGAATGAAATCAGATTGCATGTCTGCATCCATTGTTGCCCCCAGAGTCTCTAGCTCCGATAAGTACCCAAACATTTTGAGTACATGCTCACAGACCGAAGTCCCTTCCTGCATCTTGCAGCGAACGAGTTCTTTCATAACGTTGTACCGCTGGGTGCGGTTAATGTCACCAAACATATCTTTTAGATTCTGCATAATCTCCTGGCAAGTACTCATCTCCACATGTTGTTTCTGAAGAACATTGGAGAGAGAACCCAAGATGTAGCATCTAGCCAAGACATGATCCTAATCATACTTGTCATTGTATGTTTTTTCTTCCTTAGATTTAGGGTTTTCATGCTTGTCTTCTGAGAGCACATAACTGATGCGCTCATCCGAGAGTACAAGCTCCAAATTACGGATCCAATCCGAGTAATTTGGTCCGGTCAATTGGTTGACCTCCAGAAGCCTGCTCAGTGGGTTCATGGACTTCATTTTCTGAAATTAAGAATGCACTATATTAGAATATATAATCATATATTCAAATTTATGATATTTGATTAAGGTTTTTAAATCAAACTATTATTGCATTGTCAACTTTGAAAGTTCATTCCCTTAATCACTCTCAAAGTAAGAGATATACTTACCGTTGTATCTCAAGCAAGAACTGGGATCTCCTCTTTATCTTTGTTACATCCCAATAATATGAGAAACTGCAACTCCAATAAAGATAAGCGGGAACACATTCTGCCTTGCAAGTCCAACTTGCATTTCCCAATTCGGTCTTTAATGACCGGACCCATCACCCCTAAGGCGATGTTGACCCGTCATTAATTGAACCAACCGTAAATAGGAATAGAACTCGCTATGCGCAATCCAATATCACCCCAATAATATGAGGATCCGATATTGGGGTCACTACGCATACGGCCTTACTCTTTCGAGAAGCGGAGAGTCCAATCCAGATGCGCTTGTATATAGGAGGTTTCACTTCATACATGCGTCTCCTATATACAATCCCTGGCGACGGAAGCCCTTCGCCTTGACGGGAGACGATGGTGTCACTTATGTGATCCTCCACCTCTTATTCAAATTCAATTAATTATCATGAATCACATTCATACAATTAATTCTTCCAAGGGAATTATTGACTCTAATCATATTGGAGTATTACAATTGGACATAATTAATTCAATCATATTAAATTAATTATCAATCCAATTTAATCAATCAAACTTGATTGTTTTAATTGAATATATATGGTATTATTCTCAAAGTACATATTAATTCGTATTTTAATAATTAGAAAATACAACTTGATTTCTTCAGCATTATCCAGTCCCTACCCGCTGTCATGGCCAGTACCGGCGAGAGTGGGACGGACCACATACGTTGCAACCCGCTACCCCAACGTCTCCGACTAGACACCATATCTGCCTCGGGAAAGGATAATGCCAAATAGATCAATTTGTACTTGAGATGATCATCGGTTCTTCAACCAAAATTATACCATATAGTAATCAAAACAATTTTTATTATAAGGAAATTTGCTAAACAAATTTCCAATCCTATTCAAGTAAGGAGTTTGATGATTGTGTTTCCAATTATGATCTAGATCAAATCTAATCAATTATTGGTTGAGGCCAAGTAAATTAAGGAAATAATCATCTTCCAATAATTCTCAAATATTTTCCATAATTATTTCTTGAAATTAACAATTAATTCCATTAACTGACAATCACATGGTTCTTGATTAATACTGTAATTTCAGCAGTGACCCCTACTTACTAAAATTAGCATATCTCAATCTATTAAATCCAAATTAGACAAAATCAATTTTATAGATTGCTAATTTTATTTAGGACAGAACCCAAGTGATGTTTCACGCATTTCGAGGCAAGTCTAAACAGTAATTAACTCTTTAATCACGTTAAGATTTGCAATTCTCGCAACAGTGAATACATGTTCATTAAAACAACCATATCTCGAGCTAACGAAATCCGAATTACACAAACTCAGATCCTATGGTTTCCTTATTTAATGGGGAACATAATCCAAGTGTTTAATTTGTTTTAAACAATTTAAACAGTGCCGAATTTATTCACTAAACAGAAGTGCGAAAATCAAATGCGATAAAAACTTTCGCGACTTCCACGAACCCAAGTCGTCCTAGGTTTTTGGATCGTATCCAAAACCATCGACCTAAGGCTCTGATACCACTTGAAGGATATGAAAAAAAATCCTCAAGCGTATCACGGAAGCGTGATTGTCGTATCGGATACGATGGAGAATGACTAGTCGTACTAGTTGTTCGGTGCAGCGGAATTCAAAATTTTTCATGCGATGAAACCACATGATCCAAGAATGATTCTCGGATCGTTTCATCTATAACCACAACAAGTATAATGCAATACCTCTTGAAGCGTGGTTGATCGAGTCTCTAAGAAAAGAGACCTCCTATCTCAAGTTTGATCGTCGGAGAAACGGCTTGCGAGCGTGGAGATGAGTCGCATTGTCCTCGCAATCCAACAGTATGATCCAAGCACGGTTGCTCCTGATCTCGTCGCACGAGATCGAACGTCTCCTTCATGAGCAAAGCACTCCAAGTAGACGGAGAACCGTAGAGCGTCGAAGCGGCAGTGTGGTGGCATAGGCGACGACGAGTCTCTCCTTTAGGGTATGGTGGATGGCCACCAAGAAGAGGGAGAGAGAGGGTTGGCGCGTGAGAGGAGAAAGAGAAAGAGAGATGTGCTACCAAATAGCATGTAGTAGAGAGCAAGGTATGCGTCTCTATTTATAGGGTTTTGGGATCCATGGATCTCAATCCATGGGACATATAAAATCAATGGATGAGATTGATTTATGTCAATCCAATGGTCAAGATTGTTATTGGTAAAAGCTAACAATATTAGATTAAAATATATTTGACAAAATCAAATATAAATCAATCCTAAAATCACATCAATAAATAAGGAGATAATATATATAGAGATTACATCTCCATGTACATTCAAGGGGGGACGGCCACCCATTCCATATATGAATTGGGTGCCACCCACCTCTTTCCATGTGGGGGCAATCTCATGGATTTCCATGAGATTGCATGCCTCCTTGATTTTCTCCATTATTTATTTCCAACAACTTTTTCTTGGGATTGTATTCACCAAAAATAATTCTCAATTAATTTTGGGAATATTGCAATCTTGACATTGGAAAATTGTGAATCACATTCACAATTCAAAACAAAATATAATTTACATTTTCAATTAATTAGACAATGTGTATCCAATACACATTCATAATTAATCTACAAATATAAATTATAATTAGCTCTCTCTAATACATTATAAATCACATTTATAATATATTATGAATAATTGAAAATTACTATCCACATTATTCTTATCCATAATAATTAAATCACATTTAATTATATTAGATAATTCCTCATACATCATGATAAATAAATCACATTTAATCATCATTTTCTCAATGCTTAGATCTTATGGAATTGTTCTTAAACCATTTAAGAACAATGTTATCTCTCCTCAGATACTTGGAGATAAGGACATGGAGATTGTATTGTTCCACGTATAGTGACTTGGATATTGAGATCACATCTCAATTCCAGATCCCATGGACCTCTCATAGATGCTTGATTAAATCAAGACCGCAAACCTAATCTTCTCATTGCATCTGAATCTCATTCAGATCAATGTCCAGTACATGGACTAAGATTAGGTCACTTCTCTAATGAGAGGAGTTACTAAAATCCAGACCTGTGTCATCACTCCCTCGGAATGGAAGCGTCATGGTTATACAATCGTTTATGATCAAATCACCCTCAGGTTTCCTAATACCTGTACATCCTACATACTGGAAGATTCATGATCATCCTGAAGATATAGATCACTTTTACACTGTCATCTTCATGGTCTGATCACTAAGTTTCTCAATCTTGGTCCTTAGGATATGGTATAGATCATATGCTTTCACAAAGCATATATCTTACCTTCAAATTCATGTCATGCTTCTAAAGCATGACGACCATGCATGGAATTTGATCAGTCCCAATACCTCATGAGTGAGCTCATGTCTCCTGGTTCACAAGTGAACCTGTATGATCCCTTTGAGAGATCGTATTACTCATATGCCCTTACATGCACACCAGCTCGTCGGTGTATAGACTTTGGTTAGGTCATCAACCTATTGGTCTGCCAAATGCACACACTCAGACATATAGCAATACATCTGTCTCTGGTCAGAGGATGTTTGCCTGTGATGTGACAGTATTCATCACAGGTCTTTGGTTATCTCTATCTCGTTAAGTGAATTCATTGACTCAACTAATCTGATACCTCCGAATCACAATTCTCATGCAGAGGACCTGCATCAAGAGGTAGAGCAGATATCAACCTAATGAGAAAGGATTGTCATCTCGTTCTCAGGCTGGAGATCACTACTTGTCAATCATCGATGATGCTTGATGAGTCCTCTATCTAACTCCTTAGATATTCATCCAAGCATCAGCCTCAATGATCCAATCAATGAATCAACAGCTGTATGATTATCAAGTTGGCCATGGTACATAACCCATATTGTACAGAGGGACCTTATTGTGCATTCATTCATTCAAAATCAGAAAGGGAGTGAAATGTAATCAATAACCTTTATTGATAAATCATTTATTCCAATAACGTTTATTGCAGGAATGGTTTGCCTCGGGCTCACATTGCTATCAATCTCCCACTAGCCCTCAGAACCATTCAGGAACAATCCTTAAACCCATACTCATTAGATGCTGGTCGAAAACCTTCTGTGTCAGAGGTTTGTTAAGAGGATCAGCAACATTGTCGGCAGAGGCCACCTTGGTGATGATGATGTCACCACGCTTTTGAATCTCCCGAATGATGTGGTATTTCCTTTCTACGTGCTTTCTCTTCTGATGCCATATGGGTTCCTTCGCCTGGGCAATGGCTCCTGTGTTATTACAAAGTAGCGGGATGGGAGTATCAGAGGAAACTACGCCAAGCTCCAGCACGAACTTGCGCAACCACACCGCCTCTTTTGCAGCATCTGATACGGTAATGTATTTGGCTTCTATTGTTTAATCTGATGTAGTGTCCTGCTTCTTGCTTCTCCAGCTCACAGCACCACCATTCAACTAGAACACAAACCCTGATGTCGACTTTCGATCATCAATATCCGATTGGAAGTCAGAATCTGTATATCCCAAGATTTGGAGATCACCATCTCCATAGACCAAGATGTAATCTTGCGTCCATCTTAGATATTTAAATATGTTCTTTACTGCATTCCAGTGTTGTTCTCCATAGCAAGATTGGTAAAGACTTACCACTCCCACTGCATGGCAGATATCTGGCCTAGTACACATCATGGCATATATTAAGCTTCCTACAGCCGATGCATAAGGGCATCAAGCCATGGCTTTCTTTTCCTCAACAGTTTGAGGAGCCATTCCTTTAGACAGGTGGATACCATGTCTTAAGGGTAGGAATCCTTTCTTGGAACTATCCATACAGAATCGTTCAAGAATCTTCTTAATGTATCCATGTTGTGACAATCCCAATATCCTCTTCTCTCGGTTTCTGAACAACTTCAGACCCAAGACGTAAGAGGCTTTTCTAAGATCTTTCATCTCAAAGGTATGGGACAGCAAAATCTTCACACTGGTCATCATCCCTGTATCAATCCCAATGATGAGGATGTCATCTACATAAAGCACGATGAACACAATGGCACTCCCACTAAACTTCTTGTATACACAAGGTTCATCAGGATTCTGCATAAAATCATAACTCTTTATGGTTTCGCCAAATCTGATGTTCCAGCTACGAGAAGCTTGCTTGAGCCCAAAGATGGATTTCTTTAACTTGCATACTTTGCCATCCTCAGTCATGAAACCCTGGGGCTGCTCCATGTAGATATCCTCCTCGAGGTATCCGTTGAGGAACGACGTCTTGATGTCCATCTGCCAGATGTCGTAGTGAAGATATGTAGCTATAGCTAGCAATGTCCTGATGGATTTAAGCATAGCCACATGAGAGAATGTCTCATCGTAGTCAATGCCTTCTCTCTGTGTGTAGCCCTTGGCTACGAGCCGTGTCTTGAAAGTCTCTACTTTCCCATCAGGTCCCCTCTTTCTTTTGAAGATCTATTTGCACCCAATGAGTTTTACCCCTTTAGGTAGATCCTCTAGGGTCCATACACCATTCTTATGCATGGAGTCAATTTCTGACTTCATTGCTAGCATCCATCTATCCATGTCACGATCCGCGAGTGCTTCATCAAATAAAGTAGGATCATTGTCAATCTCACTTGACACATGGAATCCATACCTTTCAGGTGGTGCAACCACCCTCGAACTCCTTCGAAGAGGTATGGGTGTTTCATCTTTACTTATCTCTTCAGTTTCTGGTTCAGGAAGCTCAGATTCCTCAGGGAATTCAATGAGTTCCTTTACTTCATATTTATCTTGACCCTTAAGGAAATCATTCTCCAGAAATTTCACATCTCTGGAAACAAAAACCTTTTGAGTCTCAGGGTCATAGAGTTGGTATCCAATACCATCTCTAACATACCCAATGAAGTAACATTCACGAGAGCGGGATTCTAGCTTACTTGCGTCCACGTTCTTCGCATGGACCAAGCATCCCCAAACCCGCAAGTGATTAACACTAGGTTTGGTTCCATACCAAAGCTCATGAGGAGTCTTAGGTACAGATTTGCTAGGAATCTTATTCAGGATATATATTGTAGAGTCTACTGCATATCCTCAGAAACTAAGTGGTAAATGTGCTTTACTCATCACTAAACGGACCATATCCATGATGGTCCTATTGCGTCTTTCAGCAATACCATTAAGTTGGGGAGTTCCAGGAGGAGTGAGATTTAAAATATTCCATTCTCTTTAAGGTATTCCTTGAATTCATCTGAGAGGTACTTGCCACCTCGATCAGATCGAATTCGTTTAATCTTCCTTTTGGTTTGGTTCTCAACCAAAGCCTTGAATTCTTTGAACTTTTCAAAGGTTTCAGATTTATGACGTAATAGGAAGATAAACCCGTATCGTGAATGGTCATCAATAAATGTCAAATAATATCGATATCCATTTCGAGTCGTGGTACTGAAGGGACCACATGCATCAGTATGTATTAGGTCAATAATACCTTCGCATCTTGTAACCTTGTTACGGAAAGGCATCCTGGTCATTTTTCCTTGATGCAATTCTTGCATGTAGGTAAAGATTGAACCTGTAGAAAATCTAAAGATCCATCCTTAATTAATCTATTGATCTTATCAACAAGCAAATGACCAAGCCTTTGATGCCAAATCTCATTTGAAAGATTTTCATCCTCCCTGAATCTTTTAGGGTTTTTATTAGTGGTTGTAACATTCACAACACATTTATCAATGCACAATTCATAGAGTCCTCTAGAAGTCAAAATACCATCTGCAATATATTTATCTTAACGATTTATGATTAATTTATTACCGAACAGGAACGAATATCCACTTCTAACTAGCTTAGATAAAGATATTAAATTCCTTCTGACTTCAGGTACATAAAGACACTCTTTAAGTACTAGGACTCTTCCACTAGATAATGATAGTCAACAAGTCCCGACATCGACTGCTGCAACACTTGCATCAGATCCCATCTGGATGACTATCTCCCCTTCTTCAAGTTTTCTAGTTTCCTGAAACAAATGCAACAAATTGCATATATGAACAGAAGAACCAGAATCAACAACCCAACTTCCTTCTCGTCCGAAGAGAAAGATGGTTCCAATGATAAAAATAGATTTCATACATGCTGGGGATTTACCTTTGTCGACTGACTTCAGGTAATCCGGCAATTACGCCTCCAGTGCCCTGGCTTTTTGCAGTGGTGACAGACGTCGGTTTTCTTCGACGCCATTAGAGTGGATACATTGGAAGATGAGCCAACACTTTGTCCCTTCTTCTTTCTCTTCTGGGTCGGGTCCTTCCGAGAACCATGCTTCCGACCACGCTGCCCTCTGATTTGTGCAACCATTGCACTGCCAGTGGGACCATCTTTCTTCATCACGTCTTCTGCAGACTTTAATGCAGTAAGAAGCCCAGCATTTGTCAATTCCAACTTGTACATGTAGAATGACACCAAAAGTTATTGAAAGATTTGGGCAACGACAGCGGAATGAAATCAGATTGCATGTCTGCATCAATTGTTGCCCCCAGAGTCTCTAACTCCGATAAGTACCCAAACATTTTGAGTACATGCTCACGGACCGAAGTCCCTTCCTGCATCTTGCAGCGAATGAGTTCTTTCATAACGTTGTACCTCTAGGTGCGGTTAATGTCACAAAACATATCTTTTAGATTCTGCATAATCTCCTGGCAAGTACTCATCTCCACATGTTGTTTCTGAAGAACATTGGAGAGAGAACCCAAGATGTAGCATCTAGCCAAGACATGATCCTCATCATACTTGTCATTGTATGCTTTTTCTTCATTAGATTTAGGGTTTTCATGCTTGTCTTCTGAGAGCACATAACTGATGCGCTCATCCGAGAGTACAAGCTCCAAATTACGGATCCAATCCGAGTAATTTGGTCCGGTCTATTGGTTGACCTCCAGAAGCCTGCTCAGTGGGTTCATGGACTTCATTTTCTGAAATTAAGAATGCACTATATTAGAATATATAATCATATATTCAAATTTATGATATTTGATTAAGGTTTTTAAATCAAACTATTCTTGCATTGTCAACTTTGAAAGTTCATTCCCTTAATCACTCTCAAAGTAAGAGATATACTTACCGCTGTATCTCAAGCAAGAATTGGGATATCCTCTTTATCTTTGTTACATCCCAATAATATAAGAAACTGCAACTCCAATAAAGAGAAGCGGGAACACATTCTGCCTTGCAAGTCCAACTTGCATTTCCCAATTCGGTCTTTAATGCCCGGGCCCATCACCCCTAAGGTGATGTTGACCTGTCATTAATTGAACCAACCGTAAATAGGAATAGAACTCGCTATGCGCAATCCAATATCGCCCCAATAATATGAGGATCCGATATTGGGGTCACTACGCATACGGCCTTACTCTTTCAAGAAGAAAGAGTCCGATCCAGATGCGCTTGTATATAGGAGTTGTCACTTCGTACATGCGTCTCCTATATACAATCCCTGGCGATGGAAACCCTTCGCCTTGACGGGAGACGAAGGTGTCACTTATGTGATCCTCCACCTTTTATTCAAATTCAATTAATTATCATGAATCACATTCATACAATTAATTCTTCCAAGGGAATTATTGACTCTAATCATATTAGAGTATTACAATTGGACATAATTAATTCAATCATATTAAATTAATTATCAATCCAATTCAATCAATCAAACTTGATTGTTTTAATTGAATATATACGGTATTATTCTCAAAGTACATATTAATTCGTATTTTAATAATTAGAAAATACAACTTGATTTCTTCAGCATTATCCAGTCCCTACCCGTTGTCATGGCCAGTACCGGCGAGAGTGGGACGGACCACATACGTTGCAACCCGCTACCCCAACGTCTCCGACTAGACACCATATCCGCCTCGGGAAAGGATAATGCCAAATAGATCAATTTGTACTTGAGATGATCATCGGTTCTTCAACCGAAATTATACCATATAGTAATCAAAACAATTTTGATTATAAGGAAATTTGCTAAACAAATTCCCAATCCTATTCAAGTAAGGAGTTTGATGATTGTGTTTCCAGTTATGATCTAGATCAAATCTAATCAATTATTGGTTGAGGCCAAGTCAATTAAGGAAATAATCATCTTCCAATAATTCTCAAATATTTTCCATGATTATTTCTTGAAATTAACAATTAATTTCATTAATTGACAATCACATGGTTCTTGATTAATACTGTAATTTCAGCAGTGACCCCTACTTACTAAAATTAGCATATCTCAATCTATTAAATCCAAATTAGACAAAATCAATTTTCATAGATTGCTAATTTTATTTACGACAGAACCCAAGTGATGTTTCATGCATTTCGAGGCAAGTCTAAACAGTAATTAACTCTTTAATCACGTTAAGATTTGCAGTTCTCGCAACAGTGAATACATGTTCATTAAAACAACCATATCTCGAGCAAACGAAATCCGAATTACACAAACTCAGATCCTATGGTTTCCTTATTTAATGGGGAACATAATCCAAGTGTTTAATTTGTTTTAAACAATTTAAACAGTGCCGAATTTATTCACTAAATAGAAGTGCGAAAATCAAATGCGATAAAAACTTTCGCGACTTCCACGAACCCAAGTCGTCCTAGGTTTTTGGATCGTATCCAAAACCATCGACCTAAGGCTCTGATACCACTTGAAGGATATGAAAAAAATCCTCAAGCGTATCACGGAAGCGTGATTGTCGTATCGGATACGATGGAGAACGACTAGTCGTACTAGTTGTTCGGTGCAGCGGAATTCAAATTTTTTCATGCGATGAAACCACATGATTCAGGAACGATTCTCGGATCGTTTCATCTATAACCACAACAAGTATAATGCAATACCTCTTGAAGCGTTGTTGATCGAGTCTCTAAGAAAAGAGACCTCCTATCTCAAGTTCGATCGTCGGAGAAACGGCTTGCGAGCGCGGAGATGAGTCGTGTTGTCCTCGCAATCCAACAGTATGATCCAAGCACGGTTGCTACTAATCTCGTCGCACGAGATCGAACGTCTCCTTCATGAGCGAAGCACTCCAAGTAGACAGAGAACCGTAGAGCGTCGAAGCGGCGGCGTGGTGGCATAGGCGACGACGAGTCTCTCCTCTAGGGTATGGTGGATGGCCACCAAGAAGAGGGAGAGAGAGGGTTGGCGTGTGAGAGTAGAAAGAGAAAGAGAGATGTGCTACCAAATAGCATGTAGTAGAGAGCAAGGTATGCGTCTCTATTTGTAGGGTTTTGGGATCCATGGATCTCAATCCATGGGACATATAAAATCAATGGATGAGATTGATTTATGTCAATCCAATGTTCAAGATTGTTGTTGGTAAAAGCTAACAACTTTAGATTAAAATATATTTGACAAAATCAAATATAAATCAATCCTAAAATCACATCAATAAATAAGGAGATAATATACATAGAGATTACATCTCCATGTACATTCAAGGGGGGACGGCCACCCATTCCATATAGGAATTGGGTGTCACCCACCTCTTTCCATGTGGGGGCAATCTCATGGATTTCCATGAGATTGCATGCCTCCTTGATTTTCTCCATTATTTATTTCAAACAACTTTTTCTTGGGATTGTATTCACCAAAAATAATTCTCAATTAATTTTGGGAATATTGCAATCTTGACATTGGAAAATTGTGAATCACATTCACAACCCAAAACAAAATATAATTTACATTTTCAATTAATTAGACAATGTGTATCCAATACACATTTATAATTAATCTACAAATATAAATTATAATTAGCTCTCTCTAATACATTATAAATCACATTTATAATATATTATGAATAATTGGATATTACTATCCATATTATTCTTATCCATAATAATTAAATCACATTTAATTATATTGGATAATTCCTCATACATCATGATAATTAAATCACATTTAATCATCATTTTCTCAATGCTTAGATCTTATGGAATTGTTCTTAAACCATTTAAGAACAATGTTATCTCTCCTCAGATACTTGGAGATAAGGACAGGGTGATTGTATGGTTCCACGTATAGTGACTTGGATATCGAGATCACATCTCAATTCCAGATCCCATGGACCTCTCATAGATGCTTGATTAAATAAAGACCACAAACCTAATCTTCTCATTGCATCTGAATCTCATTCAGATCAATGTCCAGTACATGGACTAAGATTAGGTGACTTCTCTAATGAGAGGAGTTACTAAAATCCAGACCTGTGTCATCACTCCCTCGGAATGGAAGCGTCATGGTTATACAATCGTTTATGATCAAATCACCCTCAGGTTTCCTAATACATGTACATCCTGCATACTGGAAGATTCATGATCATCCTGAAGATATAGATCACTTTTACACTGTCATCTTCATGGTCTGATCACTAAGTTTCTCAATCTTGGTCCTTAGGATATGGTACAGATCATATGCTTTCACAAAGCATATATCTTACCTTCAAATTCATGTCATGCTTCTAAAGCATGACGACCATGCATGGAATTTGATCAGTCCCAATACCTCATGAGTGAGCTCATGTCTCTCCGTTCACAAGTGAACCTGTATGATCCCTTTGAGGGATCGTATTACTCATATGCCCTTGCATGCACACCAGCTCGCCGGTGTATAGACTTTGGTTAAGTCATCAACCTATTGGTCTGCCAAATGCACACACTCAGACATATAGCAATACATCTGTCTCTGGTCAGAGGATGTTTGCCTGTGATGTGACAGTATTCATCATAGGTCTTTGGTTATCTCGATCTCATTAAGTCAACTCATTGACTCAACTAATTTGATACCCCCGAATCACAATTCCCATGTAGAGGACCTACATCAAGAGGTAGATCGGATATCAGCCTAATGAGAAAGTATCGCCATCTCCTTCTCAGGCTGGAGATCACTACTTGTCAATCATCGATGATGCTTGATGAGTCCTCTATCTAACTCCTTAGATATTTATCCAAGCATCCGCCTCTATGATTCAATCAATGAATCAACAGCTGTATGATTATCAAGTTGGCCATGGTACAAAACCTATATTGTACAGAGGGACCTTATAGTGCATTCATTCATTCAATATCAGAAAGGGAGTAAAACATAATCAATAAACTTTATTGATAAATCATTTATTACAACAACATTTATTGCAGGAATGGTTCGCCTCAGGCTCACATTGCTAATAGAAAGTGCTCCAATTCGGCCTATGGTGGCCTACCCTCTTCAAGGATTCTAATGAATTCGTGAAGAGGTGTACTGACTGTCAGAGGATGGGCACTTGTGGACAGCGTGTTATGATGCTGATGCAACCCATTCATTTCTGTGAGGTTTTTGACGCATGAGGCATCGATTTCATGGGTCCATTCCCTAAGAGTCAGGGATTTGAGTACATTCTGTTGGCCGTTGATTATGTGATTCATTGGGTTGAGGCCATTACTGCCCGAACCGCAGATTCTAGGACTGTATGCAAATTTTTGAGGAAGAATATCATTTCATGGTTCCGGGTGCCTAGAGTATTGATATCTGATGGGGGGTCTCATTTCGTCAACGACAAGGTAAAGGCCCTTGCTAGCGAGTTCAGCATCGACCATCGAGTAGACACTCCATATCATCCTTAGACCAATGGTCTTGCTGAAGTGTCGAACAAGGAGATTAAGACTATATTGCAGAAGGTCGTCCGCCCTGACCGAAAGTATTGGTCACAATTTTGGACTCGGTCTTGTGGGCATATCGGATGTCCTTCAAGATTCCTTCGGGTACATCTCCCTTTCGCCTCATTTATGGCAAGCCCTGCCATTTACCTGTTGAGATTAGGTACAAGTCACTTTGGACTGTCACAGACATACTTTTGGATCCAGTGAGTCTAGGAGACCAGAGGAGGGCAGAATTGGTAGCCCTGGAGGAGCTTAGAGATGCAGCCTTTTCAAGCAGTCTACAATACAAGGAGAGAGTGAAGGAGTGGCATGATTCTCATATCAGCCACAAGCAGTTTGAGCCAGGACAGAGAGTATGGTTGTTTGATGCTAGGATGAGATTATTTTCGAAGAAGTTGCAGAGCAAATGGAAGGGACCATACCTGGTCCGAAAGGTACATGACAATGGAAGCATTAACATATCTGAGATGTCATCTGAGTCTACCTTTCGTGTTAACGGGCAGCGGCTCAAACCATATCTAGATCATGAGCCACTAGTTGTTGACGTCACCCCTATTCATTTTGCGTGAGATGTGGTGTTTGACTCACATCTATTGCATCTCACACCCGATTATCAATGTCTTCCACCTCGTATAGATCCAAATGTCCATATCACACCATTCTTCAGTCCAACACCTCATTGGCATCTTTGATTATGCTATCCTTGGGGTATACTTCACCTTAAGTATGGGGGGTGTCCGACTTTTGATTTTCTTTTGATTCTTTCTACCTCCGTTTTGCTGCCTATACTTAGGGATATTTTACCCTAAATATAGGGAAGGTAGACCCTTTACATTCTCTCACTCGGACTTCCCTTTGTGTACAGTCTGCTATACTTCGGATTATTTGATCCTAAGTATAGGGGGAAACACTGAGATGCTTTTCCATTCTATTCTTTCATTCGTCGTTGTAGTATAGTGTTCCTTTTCACTTCCCTATACTAAGCACGAGTTATGTCTTCTTCATCACTCTTGATTCATTCTGAGGACATCGTTCGAGCTAAGTATAGGGGGTGTCGTATATATTTCATATATACTTTAGTCATAACTCCTACTTTGTGTGAGTGTGTAAATAAATAAAATGGCTAAAATCCTTAAAAAATCCATAAAAACTTAAATTTTTTCTTATACATAAAATTCTTTATTGCACATACATAGCTATCTACAAAAATATTTTTGTACAAATGTTGTAAAAATATTTTGTGTAAAGAGTTTGTAAATATTTTGATATCAAAATTATGTATATATAGTACTAATTTTTTGTAAAATGTTTGAAAAATAAAAAGTTTGCAAAAACCCTTTTGTAAATGTCTGTAAATATTTTGCAAAACTTTTGCATTCATTCATGCATTCATTCATTCAAACATTTTTCAAAATTTTTGCACATTTTCAAAAATTTGCATTAAAGCATTTTTGTATATACTTGTATAAGTGTTTATGAATCATAGTTGACATTTAAACGAGCCTAGAATTAAATAGAAAAATGGAGCTTGGTAAAGATCTTAATCCACCTAATTTTAAGAGGAACCTTATAGGGCTTAGGGTTGAGACTTTTCAGGTCCATGGTGACTTAATTCTTTGAGTACACTAGGCTATGATCATATGTCATCTTGATGAGCCTAAGTAGAACACTTAACAACACACACATGACTCTCACAGACAATGGCTTTACTTGCGCCAGTACTTTACACCTAGCTCTCTAAGGATGAGGCGGTGAGGAGGCAGTCTTCTTTGGCTTGGGGTAGCATATGAGGGTAGTACATCTAGGAGGAACCTCTCTTCTTCTTTTAGTGAAGGAAGTACGTCTCGACTTGGTCTGGTAGCATTGAGGTCTAAAGACAGGAGTTGTGGGTTGCAATAATGCTTCAAAAGAGGGATAGTCTTCTGGCTCAAGAGGAAAAACTCCTTATGTATATATGTTGCACCATGTAGATATGTTGTACATACACACATTAAAAAAAGGTGCAAAAAGAAAAGAAAAACTCCAAAAAAGTGGCGGGTCTGAGAGAAAATGAAATACCCACCGGAATGTATATAGTCAAATAAAGCAAAGCTTATGTTACCCATACCCATCTCATGAAGCTTGCAGTAGGGAGACTTAGCTACACTGGTTGGGCTCCCTAGGATACATGGCTACACTGGCCATGGTCCATTCTCTTCTTCCTCCTCTTCTTGAGCTGGTCGAACTTGAACTAGAAGGGAATACCCCGCTCCTTGAGGAAAGAGTTGCCAGACTAGGGCATTAGAGTTACCTTGTTGAGGGGGATGTCACTTTGCCATTTCTGACGTGGGGAGATACATATCACTTACACTGTATAAGAAAAGATACATGGCCATTAGAGTTTGTGTATGTAGACTTGTTCTAATCTGGATTGTTGAGGAGTCTTGACCACATATTGGTGGAACTTAGATGCTGTTAAGTTTTAAACCTAAGTCAAAATAAGGTTCTGACAAACTAATAATCCAAAGGTCTGACTGAGCTCCATACTTAAATTTAATGAAGATAAGTTTAACAATCAACCTTGATTCACCTTCTTCACCTTCTTTTTCTTTTTCTTTCTCTTTTCACTTCTTTTTCAAATAAGTGTTTGCTAAGGGACTAGCAAAAGTAAAGTATAGGGGGTGATGAATCCTCATTCATCACTCTTTATTCTTTTATTTTAGCTAAATATCTTGGCAAAACATCATGTATATAGCTGTAAATACCATAAATTATCAATAAGCATGCGATTGTTAATAATTAATAATTAGCATGTATTTGTGAAAAAAATAAAAGAATAAAGAATAAAAGAAAAAGATGTGATATTTGGAATAAATATTAAGTGACTTAAACCTAAGAGAGGATCCAGTATGGGCCTGATCGCCAAATAAAATAAGTAGAGAGAGATAGGGCCACTCTACCTTGTACATACTCCTTCCTATGTGTATATATTTTATTTTTACAAAAATAAAAATAAAAAAATATTTTTAACCCCTTGTATATATTTCTAAAAATAAAACAAAAATTAGAAAAATAAAATAAAAATAAAAATTTCTCTCTCTTACCTTGTACATAATACATGTATATATGTACCACACACCTATTTATTTTATACCTGTAAATAAATGATAAAAATAAAATAAAAACTATTTTATACTCCAAATAATATGTTGTAAATAAATAAAATATAAAATTGGGGTATTTCTACAAAAATAAGAATATAAAAATAATTATATAAAATACCTAGGTATTTTATACCTGTATATAATGTAATATATTGTATAGAGATTAAATTATTTTTCATAAAAATAAATAAAAATCACAAATAAAATAGTTCAAAAAATAATTAATATTTTTTGAACACTTTTTAATTTGAAATCATTTTCTATTTTTAATTTATTTTCCAATTCTTTTTGACCTGCCTTTTACTGATTGGTCCAGGAGGGATGTTAACCCCGGTCAACTACCCCTCCTAGACCCTCCTAACATGCGGATCCGACTTTTGCTCCATTTTTTCCCATTTCTCTCATCTAGATCCTACGACCTCCTGCCTCGATTTCTTTGCCCGCACCTTCCCTTGGGATCCAAGATCCTCGCAGATCCCTAGGGAAGTGCGGATCCTTCTCGGTTCGCACGCCTTCGCCCGATCTCTCCAGCCACCTGGGACAACCTATAAATTCTTCATTCGATTCCCTAGGTTTGCAGCTCGCGCGCACACTCCCTTGAGACCATAGAACCCTTCCCCTTGGTGACAGCAATCGAAGGAGGTCCTTGGTGATCGAAGAGGACTGCTACTGCCGACGCTCGAGACTCGTGGCTGGAGCACCACCGCGACGAGCCTCCCCCGCCTTCCGCAGCGAGGTTGAGGCGACGACCCCCTTCGACAGCACCCCCTGGAGCTCAGGATTGATTTAGGACCTTCAGATATCCATCTCATAGTCTTAAGCTCACGTATCGATCGAATCTTTTATCTCTGTCGTTCTGCCACTCCGCCAGCTCCGACCCACCGGTCGGAGCCTCATCAGTCACCCTCATCCGTTCCGATAGATACACCTGCTCACCGTCACCCTACTTACGTACCTTGATCATCCGAATCTTGGCTATCCGAGGCAAGATTAGGCATTAGGTTCCCTCTGTCGCTTCGTCGGAACCCCCATTCCATTCGCCGCCGCTTCCCTTTCATCTTAGGTTCAATAACCTTGATCAGAGCCTTGCTTTGAGTTAGAGCTTTACTCTGCAGGTCTTCGCGCATGTGGATACGCCCCAGATCGCACTTGCCCAGGTCTAGCCACCATCTAGGAGATCCGACCAGTAGAGAGCCCATCCGACCGACGCACCCGATGCGGAGGAGCCTCGAGAGTCGTTCATCGTCGTCCGATCGTTCATCGGAGCGCTGGATCACCGCCGGTGCTCTGGTGAACCTCGCCCAAGCGGAGTTCTTCCAGAGCCTTTCCTTACTGTTGGATCGACGCCTTCTCCCAGATTCCGTCCTTGCCGTCCCTTCACTACAACTGTCAGACCAATAGATCTGACATCTAACGGCCCCGTACAGCCTACGTTTGCACCTCCTGAGGGTCGTTGGATCTGCCAACTGCACGTGCCAGAGCAGCACATCTTCATCCATTCAGAGCATGCCACCTATCCACCCCACGCGTAGTGCACGCGCTGTAAGGGTAATTTGCTCTGCCACCCCTATAGTTATTTTCTTTTATTAGTTAGTCTGTAAAATAAAAAAGTATATAGTGAGACTTTTTGCATCTGTGCCCTGCAGTTTTTCGTATTTACATTTCAGTCCTTGTGTGGCCACACGTGCTTCGTCACGTGTTAGTTGGGTTAATTGCACGTACTGTCCTGGATTTATTATATGTTATGAGTTGAATTTATAGTTTCAGTATTTTCATTGATACCCCTTTGCATACTGATTTTGGACATGTGCCCATATTCGTGTGAAAATTGCAGATAGGACCTTGTACTTTTTATGCATGTTAATGTTTGGTCTAGGAACATGTTTTTGTTGTAAACGTGTCCCTGTATGCTGTGTGTTTGATTTTTGTTTTAAAAAATAGCAAATTTTGTCTAAAAATCACGAAATTTCGACACATGGCTCCTGTCATGGTGTAGGAATTTGATTGACTTTTTGGTTGCATTTTATTTCCATTTATTATTTTTAAAAACTCAAAAACCCTAAAAATTGCTACTGTTTGTTTTTGAAAATCAAGCAAAAATATTAAAAATTCTTGAAAAATGCTGAAAAAAATTATTTACTTGTTTTGACTTGTTTTGATTTCTATTCCATTTTATTGCATTTTTATTTATAAAAACATAAAAATTGAGAAAGACTAAAAACCTTAGAAAAATTATTATCAATTCATAAAAATTCGAAAAAAAATATATTTTAGGTTTATGTAGTTAGCTTTTCTTTTATAGTTTATCATAAAATTGCCACTTGAATTTTATAGGCATTTTAAACCATTTTAAATTGCCTTTAGATTCGGGTTGTACACTTTTTAGCCTTATTTCATTTTTAGAAAATTAATTAAAAAACAAAAAAATCAAGAAAATTAACAAAAAACATTTGATGATTTAAAAAAAACCCAAAAATATTTTTATTTGAATTTTCTGAGTATTTCTTATGCTTTAAATAATTTTTTATTTGTAAGTTTTTAAATTCTTTTAGCCTTTTTCTTAATATTAAAAATTACAAAAAAAATTTGAAAAAACCTAAAATCCACCAAATTCTTTTATTTTCTTGGATTCCCGACTACTTCGTAGCTTTCTCATATCGTGCTCCTTGAGTTAGACCCTGATAGCTATACCAGGTAAAATAAAATAGCGAGACGGCTACATTTGCCTGATTGATTGATTTGTATTTTTGGTGGTCTTGAGTTTCTTGTTGACTTAGCTTCGCTATTTGGGTCGCAACGACTTGATTTATACCTTAACCCAAGTAGCTTAGCCCGGTCATCAGGATGGACCTCCAAAATTGCACAACCGACCTCCATATCTCCTCCGCCACCTACGAGGCGCACCACCCTCTCGAGCCACACAAGCTGCTGGCCATCATCGCGTGCATTGCCATCCGCCACCGCCTCGTAGAGGCACCGCCGCCGACCCAACACATCCATGCCAACCGCAGCTATTACCTAGAACCCCTGTCGCGTCCTGCCTGCACATAACCACCGACGAGTCCCTCGTCCACTAATCGCCGCAAACGAGTCCCTCGTCCACATCCATCCCCTTTTGATTTTGAGCTAGGGCGAGAGAGCGAACGAAGACGACCCTTTTTTTAAAAGAATATTTTTTGGTTAAATATCAATAAAGCCCTCTGACATTTCTAGATTCGTAAAGAAGCCCTTGCCAATATCAAGTAATATGCAGCGCGCACCCCTCCTTAGGTAATCGGCGTTTTTTTTCTCCGCAATTTATTTCTGGTTACTTTATGATGCAAAAGCATTAGAAAGGTTGCAATTCAGTCCTTCCCAGACTTTAAAATTGCATGCTTATTTGATTGAAATAAATGTTTTTATTGCATATAAATTCTACAAAAATTGTGTAGACTCCTGTTGTATGCATGATCATTGTATAAATTTTCCTTGCATATTAATTCCATTTGTTATTATTAAAAAAGAAAAAATGTTGCATTTTTCACTGTTTAAAATTTGAAAAATCATAAAAATTCAAATAGTTAGTAAAAAAATCCAAAAAATTAGATTAGTTTTCTTTCTATGCATTTTATTTTCTATCCAATTTTCACACATTACCTATTTATAAATCTCAAAAAATTGTAAAATACTAAAAATATTAAAAAATCATATTAAATTGTACAAAAATCCAAAAATAGTGATTTTCAGCTCATGTTTGTAGATAATTTCCTTCAGTTTATAAGGAAAATAATTTTCATATTTTTTTGCATTTATTTAGTATATTTAAATTGAAAAATAATCATGTTTGCTTTTTTCCCTATTTTTATTCATTTTTAAAATCCTAAAAACATCTAAAAATCTTTGAAAAATTACAAAAACAATAAAAAATCATTAAAAATACAAAAAAGATTTTATTTGAACATTTAAGCATTTTTGTCATATTTGAAAAATCTAAAAAATTGTATTTCCTTTGTGTATAAAGTTGTTTTAAAAAATTGATTTTTAAAAATTAAAAAAAAAATTCAAAACTAAAAATCATTAAAAATTTGAAAAATCAAAAAAATAGGAAAAAATTTTAAAAAATTCAAAAAGATAAAAACTTCACAAAAATCTAGATAGTTAGCATTTGAGATTCCTTTTTCTTTTAATTGATTTTTTTCGATTATTTGAATAAACCTCAGGAATTGTAGCCTCTCTGAGTTCGATCCTGTTGCTATTCATGTTAATTAAATAGCAAAAGTTCTCTTGCTATATTTTATGTAATTAATCGTTTGAGAAGAAAAAAATAAAATTTTTGTTATGGGATTCTTTGGGTCAACGACATTGCATGACATTTTTATTCCATCTAATTTAAAACTGACCTAAGAAATTCTATCAACAAAATGGCATCCTTGCCAGGGAGGCACGGGGAGGGTAGTTAGGTTTCTATTTTGACAAGCTATTCTTGGTTGTACATTTTTGTTTCTATTTCTCGACATTATTTCATTGTTATATCCGCTGTATTTATCTCACTCATTTGTGCTCATATTTTTATAATTGTGTTTCTTACACATTTTTCATTTCCTCTTTCTTGCGAGGGCCTGCGGAGTGAGGGAGGTGATCTTAGGAGAGGCTAATCACCCAAGCGAAGTGGAGGCAACTTTATTTATCTCGAAGCCGCAGGAGAACGCGGGAGGAGGATAAAAAATTCAGAGAGACCATCATTTGGAGCATAGATAGTTTTTGATTTATTTTAGCATTTTTTCATTCAAACTTTTGTAAAAGGACATTCATTTGTTGCAGTGTCTATTTTGCCAAGTGTCATTGCACTAGGGGGACCTCATCGATTTTATTTTCATCACTTTTTTATTTGTTTCACACCGATTTGTGGGCTACCTATTGATTGCTTTAATTAATTTGCTTGAGCCAGGTAATTAATTAGGTATTAAAACCCTAAAAAAGAATTTATGTACCTATAGAATAGAGCGTAATTAGACTTAGTCAAATTTAATTGGTTCTTGCCCGTTAATAGAAGTTGTTGTTAGGACGGTTCACTTGCATCATATAGGTTAGTTTATTTTTTCTGTATTTAAATTCTGCGTGGATCACCCTACATGCAGAGTGTCGGTGATAAGGTACACATCTCTAACCCCTATATGCATCATTGTATTTAATCGCGCATTGGCATTTCTGATCTCCTTCCTTGTTTTTACTCACATAATTTAAAAAGAAAATTGGACACTCGGTAGTTGATTTATTGAAAATATTCAAACCAAGTTACAACTGCCTAAAATTCTGAACTGCTAAAGAAAACTTGACCCTAAAATAAACTTAAGGAGAAATTCTTGTTTTGGGGAGAGTAACCCCCTGATTGTTTGATTCATTTGCATAGTGAGAGAGGGACGACAATGGGATAGATCCATGCCCGACTTTTCAGATAGACTACTGGTTCTCCAAAAATGATTAGCCACTTTTCAGTGAGGAAATGTGGGTAGTCGGTAAATGGTCCGAATTTCCTTAGTAGAGTGGGAGGTTTAGAGGACTTTGTATAAGGCTCCGTCCTCAAGTAACACATGTAACAATATTCTTACGGTCCGTACTTACTCTTATATTGGCTGAAAGTGGATACAACTAGTCGTATGAATCGAGCCAGTATGTAAGGAAAGATAGGCACCTGACAGCTTGTTAACTCTTTCCAATATTATATTCTCACAAAACTCAAAAAATTGACAAGATAACGGATCAAACCTTCAAGGTCTTCACATTGCGTTGAGTTGGTGAATTAGGTGTTTGTATTGTGTTTGATTGCTAGTGCTAGAGATACTTCCGTGTAATTTGCGCCTTCACTCATTTTCACTCTTGCATTAACCTTCGTGCTCTCACATCCTACCTATTCATTTCGAAGATTTCGGACCAGAGTATTTCTCATTAGGACTTTGTGAACTCATTCTACACTCCGATCCGTTCACCTTCTATTCAGAGAGACCCACTTCCTGAATATTCCTCTTTCTCCACTTCACCCTTCACAACATCCATCAACTCACTATTAGAGATTGGCTTTAATCTCGAATTAGTATCTGAGACTCCATCATTTTTGAGAACTAATCGAGTGTCATGCACAATTTCAGATTCAGACACCGGAAACTTGATGCCACCAAAGGGAAAGGGAACCATGTCGGAGAAGAGCGAGATCAACAACACCATATTAATCTCCATTCAGTCAATTCAAGCCCAATCAACAGAGTAGGCTAATTTTCAGACCACATTGAGAGACATGATTCTAAAGCTAAGGCAGGACAAAAAAGATAGGAGAGAGGAGGATAGAAACAATAGTGGAGGTGGGAATGAGGGAGAAGACCCTGGCATAGAACCTGTGGGTAAGCTTACATTAAAAGATGCTTATAATCCAGGGGCCAGGACAGAAAATACTTGGATACAAATCTCTGCGATTCATGGGCATTTCGAACTTAAGCCCACTATTTTGCCTCTTCTCCCAATATTCCATGGAAATATTAATGAAGAACATTATGTACACCTCCAACAATTCGAACGCATTTGTGGAACAATAAACTACCCAAATGTCCCATTAGAGGTAGTGAAGATGACTGCCTTCCCATTCAATCTTATGGACAAAGCTTTATATTGGTTAAATACTTGGAGAAGGTTGTCACTACTTGGGACGAGTTGAGGTCCACATTTCTGACAAATATTACCTGCTCGGACGACTCAATCAAATGCGATCCGTGATTGCTAATTTTCTCCCAGATGTCCCATGAGCCTATTGACAATGTGTGGGAAAGATTTAAAAATTTGACAGAGAAGTGCCCCCATCATGATATTCCAAAGACAAGCCTTGTGCAAAATTTCTTTGGGGGTTTAAGCGTAAAGAATCAAAGGCTGGTAGATGCTGCTTGTAGGGGGAGCCACTTCAACAAGGACGAGGATGTCTGATGAATCTCGGATTCATCACTCTAAATCTCATTAATTAAGCTCAAATCCCTCAAAATCATCAGCATTTCTTCATTTATTCTGCATAATTAGCATTCATGCATGTTTTCATAAGAATTGCATTTTAGCACTAATTTCTGCACAAAATAAGAAGCCAAAAATCCCAGCAAAATTGATCTGTAAATAGCCTAACTTCCCCGATTTTTAACTATTCATGCTAACTCCGAATCACCAAAAACTACCTTCACTGTGTACATATCACTAACAGCAATAAATAAAAAATAAAAAAACTAACCCAAATAAGTGGCCCAAAAACCCAAACCCTAGTTCTAGGATTTTAGGACTAAAATCCTCATATCTTCCACATCCAATGTCTGTTTTAATCCTACTCACTTTTGAACTAATGTACATTCAATTACCTTCAAACAAGACCAAGTTCAAGTGAATCTGAGCTCATATGTGAAAGTTGGGGTTTTGGGCCTCTTTTGTACATTTTTATATTTTAGCGGTTTTTGACCTAGTATTTTATGTACATAATTAACCTATTTTAGTTCATTTCTTTTTCATTTGTCCTCTTTGATGAATGTTTTATCAAGATGCGCAAAAAATACAAATCCAAATTAAGCTTGAAATCAAAAAGACAAATTGAGTCCAGGTATTCCGCTAACCGACTGTACAAATTGGTCTTTTTCATATTTTATTTTATTTCTTATTTTTACTAATTAATAAAAATCCCAAAAATAGATTATTGTGTAAATATTTAACTTTGATTTTATCATAATTTTTTCAAATTTTTATTTGGTTTAAAAATGATAAAAACTATAAAACCAAAAAATATAGGTATTCTATGTGCATAGAATACCCCAAAAATTCACTTTGTGCATTTGATCGATTTGGTTTTGATGTCTTCATGAAAGTTATAAATCTCATCGAGACGAGCAATTTTTGTGAAGAAACGTTTTCAATCCGAGGACATTTTCTAATTATTTATGATTTTACCAAGTATTTATTTTTCGGATTTTTGTGGTGTTGACACGTGGCAGCTCCTAAAGTCGTTACGTGTCAGTTGTTTTTGGCATTATTTTTATATATCATTCTTATAAACAAAACCCGCACATGTCGCTTTCTTGGCAGCCCGATCTCGGCCGATCGGACGGCCATGGCTCATCTTGTACCTCCTGCCCCTTTCCCCAATCTCGCCCCTCGCCGATGAAATCGCCGCCGATTTCGCAACCGCCCACCGCGTATCCCCCATCACCACCATCTCTCTGATCCAATCGCATCTCCTGTGATTTCGCCGATCCTCTAACCCCAAATCGAATCCTCCATCCAACTCTCCTCAGATCTTCATCCCCATCCCATCATAGATACTATGCGCTTCGCTTCCATCTCCGGCCGGACCCCTCGACCTATTAAAGACCCGCCGCCCCTCAACTTCGAATCATCCGCCGATGGAGACGACGCTCGGAGGTGACAGCTCCGAGCACCCTCCTGCGACAAGGTCCGATGGTCGACCACCGTAGCATCACGACCCTCGTTGCCATAGTGCCCAGCTCCAATCCTCCTTGGCTGTCGATCCAACGATCTCCACCGACAATGCCATCAACGATGCTACGCTAACGACCACACCGCTTCAACGCCTGTCTTCTTCAACGTCAGCTACCATTGCCTCCGGCTTCAACCCCAGCTCCATCACCGCCACCGGAGCGGTGCCCTGCCGCGGATCAACAGAATCACCAGCGGCCGACCGCCGTGCGTGAGGCCCGAAGCCCCCCCGCGTGAGGAGCACGTGCAGGAGGGAACTACGTCTGCAGACACTAGCTCATGGGTCATGTGTCGCGCACGTGACCCGTTGGGTCAATTGCGAAAGAGCCCCTAACGCTTCCCAAAATCACAAGAAGACCCAGGGGTGTCGTGCTGTGCACATGCCCATTGGAAAAATTACAAATAGCCCCTCTGAAGTTTCATCACTTGTACTACAGGCCACCACCGACCAGGTCAAGTACTTAGCACGTGACCTAGTGGCATTCGCAAGGCGCCCCTTAGGAGATTGGTAATTACATCTAGGTCCCCCTGCACTTTCTATAAGTATTTATTTAAATATTGCATCTGTACCCCTATCTTCCCCCTCTATTTTGAATAACTACACTGCATTATTTTATTTCTCAAAAATTGGCATTTTGTTCCTTCATTTAATTCTCTACATTTTGATATATTGTGAACATTTTGTAATTGCGGGTTAATTAATAATTAATTGTTCTGTCAAAAATTGCGTAATTTGCCCATTTTATGCTCTGAAATTTTATTTGATTAACCATTGTTCAAAAATTCCTGAAAATCATATATTGTAGAATTAATTGTGCTTGACATTGTTCCCAAAAGAATCACATTGTATGCATAGTTTGTCATGTAAAAATCACTTTGCATATTTCAACGTTTGATTTTTAATAGGTATATAAACTAGTATTTTCGAAGTTCAGGATTTTTCTGAGATGCATTACCTAGTAATAGATCTTACATAATTTTGTTCCTAGAAAATAATTAGTTAAATATTTATTATAATTAAATGTTGAAATTCATTTTGTTTGCATTTAAAAATTTTTTAAAAATTAATATTGCATCCAAAAATTTTTAAAAAAATACAGTGCATTCATTTCATCTTATTTTGCAACGTGGCCAAGTTTCATATTTTGCGGACATCGTTTGATCGACTTTTACATTTTAGTCCCTAAAATAGGCCAGAATTGCATTTTGCATCTTCAATTGCATTAAAAATTACAAAAAAGGACCGCCTCGAAAACCACGCACCAATTTTCATAAGCATAACTCTAGGTTGTTCCTTTGCCTCCTTGTGTTCGACCTTGGGACTTGTCCAAGTAAATAAACATCAAACCACGTGATTAAAAATTGAATAATTATTTGTGGTATTTTCTTGACTGATTCTGATTGCCGCCTACAACAAAATGACATAATAATATTTTTGAGCGAATGACAAACTACGTATTTTTAACACAACAAATTTCGGACTCGTTAGATGGCGCCGTTGCCGGGGATCGAACTCGGGTCACTCGCATGACAGACGGGAATACTCACCACTATACTACAACGAAATCATTGCAAACCACATCATGGAACTTTATCCAAAAACTCTCCGCATCTAGATCATGAAAATCATTGCAAACCCAAACCATCATTCCTTTCAGCTCTTTCAAAAATGGCCAAACATTTATCTATAAATCCATCAGAGCTATACTATGAAAATGAATTTGTCTCGGTTAGGCCTAAGTCAACTAAATCCCTTCTTTCAATAATCCTCCAACATTTACGGGAGACTTTCACCCGTAGATGAATTCTGCCCCCTCATTAAATTCCTACTCGAATCATCAACTGCACATGACCACCTACCATCTTGAACTGAACCATCTTATTCTTGGTTTCTCGCTAATAAATCATTTCAAGATCAAAATACCTTTGAGTCTCATGACTAGCCGAGAAACCAAACAAGATGGAAAGACCCGTACTTAATGATCATCAACGTTGGATTGACCACAATGATAAAACCCTATTGACCAACCCGGATATCACTCATTTGATCAACCTACACATACAGATGACCAAATGGATGCTATCAACTCATATGCACCCTGTATGATTCCAATATTTGAGGATACGATCAATCATGACCATGGAAGTAGACTCTACTCAAACCAGGATTACATGCCTAAGTCACGGCATGTTGAGTACGAGACCTACACAGTCCCGCAAAATACTTCCACTGAGCAACCTCCTTTCATAATTTTTTGAGGGAGAAATTTTCAGAAAATAATGATCATACATCGGATATTCTAAGAAACTCTCTTAGCACATACAGGAAAATGGAAGATGAAATCATTAAACACACACCAACTGCTCCCATAATTTATCATGAACAGAATTTTGAGGACAATATTTTGAGGATAAATAAGAGATTCGAATCAATGGAGGAGAGATTTTCAAAATTTGCCGACCGGTTAATTTCACTCTATGGGAGCACATGCATAAAAAATGGATGGGGGAAAAGATTGGATCTAATGTTGAAAATTTTGAGAATATTCAGGAACATAGGGACGATTCTAACAACAATGCCTCTGCATATTACTCCCCTAGGAATGACTATGCCTCTGGCTCTTACTCTGAACAGCAAAAGCCCCTTCTTATCTACAGAAGACACCACATCAACACACCATGCAGAAAATATCAAAAAAATTGGAATATTAAAAAACACCTAAATATTTGAAAAACCAGAAAATTTCATAAAAAATAAGACTGAAGAAGATATGAAGAATTTGGATCATGTTGTACGGGAAGCGCTGGAAAAAAAGATTGATATTTGAACTTCCCTTTATACAGGCCATTGAACACTTCCCCGACCTTAGAGGATTTGTAATGGACAAATTAATGACGAAAAAATCAGGCAGGATAAGAACAAAGACTGAAAGATAATTGTCAATGGCCTCCTCCTGGTGTTGAGGAGAAAAACCAAGAGCCTCATAGTGAAGCGGTTGCTCAGATTTGACTGTGGAATCAAATACACAATTTTTCACCCATGCTCGAATTGATGACGATTCATCGATCAATATCCTCCGACCTCTGTATTTCACGAACTCAAACTTGGACCGATCAGGAAGAGACGAGAGATTGTTCAATTGGCTGATCGATCGATAAAAGCGGTCAAGAGGAATCATTTCTATCATCATGACATTCCAAGGTGCTCCGCTCAAAGTGGATTTCATGATCATTGATATTGAGTATCAGGGAGAATTCACGCAGTCTCCAATTATTCTCAGGAAGCCATTCTTAGCATTGGCTAAGGCAATTATTGATTGTGTGACTTGAGAAAACAATTTCACATCATTGGAAGCACTTCGATCTGACCCAGTCTTGGGGAAACACGATTTTCTAAGGCAACCCACGAAGTCCGCGACAACCGTAAGCATGAAGCGGTAGAAGAGCCCTACCCCGTTGCTACACCTGAGATAGCGGTGGTTGATGAGAATATTGGTTTAGAGAATCTCCCCCCTGCTCCATTCCCAGCTGCTCTCACCATGGAGCATCGAGTATATGAATCATATGATCCGGAGACTTATGCATGGGCACACCCTGGGTCAACCTATTCTGACTACATGGATCACATCAACTTGACACAGGAATGCTCCAATGTCAAATCAATTGAGAATGAACATGCAGAGACTCTTCCCAGTATTTCGATTCTCACGGATCTCAAAATAGACAAATCCTTCTTCTACGATCCTGAGACATATGCATGGTCGCACCCAGGGGCAACCTACTCTGAATATCTTGACCAAATCATCCCAAATCGAGAGTGCACCAACATTCAGAAGACTAAGAACAAACATGCAGGACGAACGCCGATCAAGGAGAAGAATTCCAATGGTTAATTCATCTGGATACTCAAGTAAACCGACACCTTCACGAAACAAGAAAAAGAAAGTCACCTTTGACCTTTCGGAAGAGGAATCAGCTTATAATCCCTCATCAGGTCCGGAAGAGGTAGTCTACATGAGTGAAGTCTGTTCAGCAGCTCTGAAACCATATCTTTGCAAGGATCCAAAATTCAATTCCCATTGGTCGACTCCCGTTCCTCACTATTATTCATCTAAAGCTGAGGCTCCTGCCCTCTTCAAATACACTAGAATTATCTCTTATGAGCAGACTGAGACTGGTGCTTCAGAGTATTCATCCGAGAATAGACCGCTTGATCCCAAGAAGGAACATATTCTGAGGAAACAACTGAACAAACAAAAAAGGCTATCCATTTCTACTCTTGACCACGTCCGCCATATTTTTGTTCTTCTTCTACACTTAGGCTGACCATAACGTAAGTATAGGGGGTGGATCGACTTCTATACTTTTTGTTATTTTAGCTTTCCTACGCTTAGCACGAGCTATGTCTTTTTCCCGTTTCTTGTGCTCTGAGGACATAACACATGCTAAGTATAGGGGGTGTGTATATATTACATATATACTTTACCCATAGCTTGTACTTTCACATATTTTTTGTATATATTATACAATACTTACGGGGTAGGTGAAAATTGATAAAAAAAATCTCTTTAAAAAAATCCTTTTTTAAAAAAAACTCTTTTCCTTCCCTTATTTACTTTTAAAAAACTTTTTCAAAGAAAACAAGAAAAGAATCTCTTTACTTTCTTTATATGATTTAACAAAAATAAAAAATGTGTGTTTTTCAAAAAAACCAAAAAAAATAAAAAAAACAAAAAAAAACTAACTAATGGGTTGGTTTGGTCCCTGACACTTACACTTTCGCACAAGACTAGTGATGTTCAAGAACACTTGGTTTATGAGGTCTTGAGATTTTGGGTTAACTAGCCTTAGTCATTAGGGTATTTGACTTAATTATTCACATTTCCCTAGTTTGAAAGATTTGTGTGCTATATTGCATGCTTAGTCTCTACCTTAAGAATATGATCAACACCTCGCATATACAGCTATAGTTATGATGAGATGAGTTGAAATTTCACTTGAGGAACTACGATGAGGGATTTGAGTTTGGACCCGATTTGATGATACTCGAGGATGGGATAAAATCAATGAAGGCTTCATGAAACTGAGTGTCAGCACCTTTAGCCAGTATAAGAACATGGTTCTTGTACTATCTCTTGACATTTACCTAAGTGCCAGGGTGTGATAAAAAATGTTGATCAGTGTGCACCAACTCTTGGTAAAAGCAGTGGATGTAGTGATGAATCCCTATTCATCACTCTTTATTCTTTGATTTTAGCTAACTATCTTGGCAAAGCATCATGTAAATAAGTGTAAATACAATAACTTAGCAATATGCATGCATGTGTTAATATTCTATAATTAGCATGTATTTGTGCAAAAGTAAAAGAATAAATAATAAAAAGAAAAATAAGGAAGTATTTAGAATAAATACTGAGTGACCCGAACCCCAAGAGAGGGCCAAGCATTGGCCTGATCTCCAAATAAAATAAGTAGAGAGAGATAGGGCCACTCTAACTTGTATTTATATATCATGTGTACACAAATTATTTTTGCCAAAATAAAAATGTGCTTTTACGTCCTTGTATATATTTATGAAAATAAAATAAAAATAAAAAAATAAAATTAAATTAGAATAAAACTCTCTCTCTCTCACTTGTACATAATACATGTATATTTGTTTTGTTCTCTATTTATTTTATATGTGTAAATAAATAATAAAAACAAAACAAAATTTTTTTATACTCCAGAAATTATGTTGTAAATAAATAAATTACAAAATTGGGGCATTTTTGGAAAAATAATAAAATAAAAATAATTCTACAAAATACATAGGTATTTTATACCAGTATATAACACCATATATTGTATATAGAATAATTTATTTTTCATAAAAATAAATAAAAATCATAGAAAAATCCCTTGAAAAGTAACAAACATTTTTCATTTTACTCATTTTTTAATTTAAATTCATTTACTAATTTTAAATTATTTATCTTTCATTTTCTTAGCTATTTTGTCGTGAGCGGGCTTTGTCCTTATTCTAGCCTTCTTGTGATTGGTCCACATCTGAAACATAGACTCGGGTCAACCCTCTCTCCTAGGGCTTGACCTGACCCGATCTGTCTGCAGGACCTCCTTATCAAAATTCGCTAGGCCGGATCGCGTGCCCGTTTTCTCCAAACTCCGCCCATGCCTTCCCCATGGATCCAAGATCCTTGCAGATTTCTAGGGAAGCGCGGATCCTCCTCAGTTTGCGCACTTCTACCCAATTCTTCATGCCACCTGGGACTGCTATAAGCCTTTCATCCGCCTCCCCAAGTCGGCAGCTCGCGCCTCACTCCCTCTCGATACCCTAGAAACCTTCAACATGGTGAAAGCCGTCTGAGGAGCCCATCTAGATGTCGATTTGGTGTCGTGTCGCCGACGCTCCCCCTTCGTGGCCGGACCTCCACCGCGAGAAGCCTCCCTCACCTGCCGCCACTTGGTCGAGGCCATAACGCCGCCGATCATTTTTGCCTAGAGCTCAGGAACGTGTCTGGACCTTCAGGTAACCCCTTAGTCTTTCCTAGCTCCGCATTTTATCAAATATTTCCATTGTTTGCCGTCGTTGCTCCTCCAGCTCTGACCAGCTGGTCGAAGCTTCGTCACCCACATTCATCCATTTTGATACCCTCTCACGCTCTCCCTCCGTCCTCCTATGGGACCTGATCACCCTAATCTTAGCCTACATAGCCAGGATTAGGTCCAAGATCTTCCTCTACCGCGACCGTTGAAGATCGATCTCTATTCCCCGTTGCTTCATCGGTTTTCATCCCTAATAACCAAGACCGGAGCATAGCTCCGAGTCAGAGCATCTTGTTGTAGGTTCTGTTGTGCGCAGGGACCTGCCAGACCACCCTCTCCCAACCTCGCCGGAGCAGCTTCAGGTCCCCTCTGCCGTCACGCCGATCAGACTGTTGGAGTGCCCATCTGAGCCGTTCACCTGGCACGGAATCGTCCCACGACTTCACCGGTACCTGCTAGTATGTCATCAGGGCCGAGGATCTCATCCTTAGCTCCGACGAAGTTTGACTAGGCATAGTTCTTCCGGACGTCTTATCCACATCTAGATCCCATCTCGAGCATCCATCCATCTGATGTGTCAGACCGTTAGATGTCAAATCTAACGTCCCATACGTGCCGCAACCCCGACCTGTTGACACCGTCAGATCTGATACCTGACGCCTGTATAGCCGCACGATCTCGCCCCCACCAGCGACCAACATGTGGCTGACCACGCGCAACTTACATGCCATCGAGGGTATATTGCTCTTTTTATCCTGTGTTTATTTTAGTTTGTGTTTTAGTCTGTAAAATAAAAGTTATAGTTGGATTTTTTGCATATTACTCATTGTAGTTTTAGATATTTATAGTTTAGTCCGTAAAGATTGGAGACACGTGCTTGGTCACGCGAATAGTGGGGTATTTGCATCATTTGTCCTGTCCTTATCCCGTGTTGTCGATTGAAGGAATGTTTTTCAATTTTGCATATATGCCCCTCTGAACGTTGATTTGGCGCATGTGCGTTTTTTAATGGACAAATTGCATTTCAAGCCCTGGATTTTTATTACCTATTATTATTTAATCATGAAACTTAAATAAATAGGGTTTAGGTCTTTGTAACCTTTGTGTCTTATTTTTAACCAAATAAATATTAAAACTTTTCCAACATTTCCAAAAATTTTACACTTAGCTCCTGCTACTATGTAGTATTTTTGGTAATTTTTATGACGCATTTTGACTTAATTTGGTATTTTCTAAAATTTAAAAACCCTAAAAAGTGTCTTTGTTTATTTTGAAAAATAAATTAAAAATATAAAAATATTGTTAAAAATTCCAAAAAAAAATTAGTTTGCGTTTATTTTGTCGTGGCTTTAATTTTTGTTGATTTTTGTTTCGTTCTCTTGTATTAAAACCTAACCATTTAAAAAGATTAAAAACTTTATAAAAATTACTAAAAAATCATTAAAAATAAAAAAAAAATAGTTTTCAATTTCTGTAGATAGTTTTTATTTTATAATTTCACCTAAAATTGTTGCTAGAATTTTATAGGCACTTTAGATATTTTTAAAGTGTCTTTTCATTTCGGCAGCACACTGTTTGCATTTTTCCTCTTTCTTTTATTTTTAGAAAAGTATATAAAAATCAGAAAAAACACCAGAAAAATCCCAAAAACGTCTGAATATTTTCAAAAAATGAAAATATTTTTATTTTAAATTTTTGAGGTATTTTAGGTCTTTAAATAATTGCTTGAGTGTTGCTTTTTGCCTTTTCTTTATTTCTTTTCTTAATAGAAAATCATAAAAAAATTAAAAAAACTCCTTTATTTCCTTGATTACCTGACTACTTCGTAGGATTCATTCTGTGCTCCTTATGTTCGACCGTGGTGGCTATACCAGGTTAAATAAGTAGCAAGACCGCTTGCCTTGGTTTTTATGTTTGTTTGATTTCGTTGGTGGTCTACATTTTCTCATTGAGCCCGGTTCTAGTGATTGAGGTCGCAACAACCTTTGATATCACTTAACCTTAGTCGCTCGGGCCACTCACCAGAATGGCGCCGTTGCCGGGGAGCATGGCTTAGTAGTCGGTTTTCCGTTTTTTAGTTTTGTTTTCATTTTTCCTTTTCTTTTTATTTAATTTTTCCTTTTTCTTTATTTGATTTTTATTTTTGTTTTTGTTTTACTTCTTTTTTTATTCATTTTTATTTTTTTATTGTTATTTTTATTTTTATTTTAACTATGATTTGACCAGCTCATGTTTCTCTCTTTCTTGCGAGGGCCCGACGAGCAAGGGCGACTTTCTTAGGAGCACCGAGGCACCCGAACGAAGCGGATGTGGCTCCTTTCTGCATCGAGTCGTAGGAGAGCGTAGGAGAGGAGGAGCGGGATACTTGGAGGATTTTCAGTTTTATTTTCAGTTTATTCCATTATTATTGTAATAATACATGACTCAGACACTTGGACTTGGCAGATTATCGGGGTCTGTTTTGCCGAGCACTGGTGTGCTTGGGGGACCTCACGATGGTTTTTATGCCGGTTTTGATTTTCTCGAATTTTCTTTTATTTTGATTCTCGAAGATTTTGGCCCCTAGACATAAGATTTTATCTTGATTGTGACGTAATTAATTAAGGCCCCAGCCTTAATTATTTGCCTGCACCTATAGATCGCTAAGTACAACAACAACAACAAAGCCTTTTCCCACAATTAAGTAGGGTCAGCTACATGGATTTTTCGCCTCCATTCAGAACTATCTTAGGTCAATCTCGGACTTATATCCAAAAAACTAAGATAACTTCGTATAGTCTCTTTCCAACACTTCTTGGGCCGTCCTCGCCCTCTCTTAGCCGGCTCAACATCCCAACACTCGCATCTCCTAACCGGTGCATCAGTTGACCTTCTTTGCAAATGACCAAACCATCTTAAGCGGTTTTCTCGCATCTTATCCTCGATCAGAGCTACACCAACTTTCTTTCTGATTGCATCATTCCGAATCCGATCTTTACGTGTATGTCCACACATCCATCTTAGCATTTTCATTTCTGCTACAGCCATTCTCTGCACATGTCTATGGTTCACAGGCCAACATTCAGAACCATAAAGCATAGCAGGTCTCACGGCTGCTTTGTAAAACTTTCCTTTAATTTTTAAAGGAATTTTCTTATCACAGAGAACAGCGGAGGCTCCTTTCCACTTTAGCCAGCCTGCATTTATTCTATTAGTAATATCTCCATCAATTTCCCCATCATGTTGCAAAATAGATCCCAGATATCTAAAAGAATCTCTCTTCTGAATGTTATCGTCACCAATCTTAACCTCGATTCCTTCACCATTGCTTCCATCAAAGGTGCATTCCATATATTCCGTCTTAGCCCTACTTATACGAAAACCTTTAGTCTCTAATGCATGTCTCCAAACCTCAAGCTTCTCATTTACTCCATCTCTAGTCTCGTCAATAAGCACAATATCATCAGCAAATAACATACACCAAGGTAACTCATCCTGAATGTGACTTGTCAACTCGTCCATAATCAAAGTAAAAAGAAATGGACTTAAAGTTGAACCTTGATGTAAACCAATGTTGATATCAAAATAGTCAGCCTTCCCCATCGGGGTCCTTACACAAGATAAAGCCCTATCATACATATCCTTTATGAGATTAATGTATAGGACAGGTACTTGTCTCTTCTCCAAAACTCTCCACAGTCTCTCTCGTGGGACGGAATCATAAGCCTTCTCCAAATCAATAAAGATCATATGAAGATTCTTCCTTTTAGCTCTATAAATCTCCATTGTTCTCCTTAGCAATGTTTGCTTAAATCCATGTTTAAAAGATCCGAACGGTTTCGAGATAAATTCATAAATAGTGTTCTTAGAAGAACTTTAAGAACACTATTTACGAATTTATCTCTCCTGCGCTGGCTGTCGGCTACCTAACGCGCAACCCTCCTCAACCCTCCTCGCTAAGTGGACCAAATTAATTAAATCACAAAGAAAAAGTTAATTTGATCACCTGAGAGGTCACATGCCGCTAGAGGTCGTATAAGGCGTTGGCAGGATCCGTTGTGGCGGACACCGATCAGCATCAGAGACCATACCCTGACCTCTCTTGTTGACTTATTAGCTATTGTTCTTCTCGAGTAGAATTTTTCTATCTAAGGCTGATTTCTTCTTGCATCATATAGGTAGTTTTAATTCTATCTTTATTTTATGCATGGATCACCCTGCATGTAGAGTGCTGACGTCAGGTACGCATTTTTGACTTTGCATGCATCATAGTGTTTGACTGTGCATTGGCTTTTTCGACTTCTCCCCCTTGTTTTTGGACTTAAAATAATTAGGAGAATTGGAAAAATTCGTTAGGCGTTGTGTGTATTGAAAAACATCTAAAAAACAAATACCATAAAATTGGGACTGTGAAACACATTTGATCCTAAAAGACACCTCATTGAAAAATTTGTCTTAGGACAGCAATTCCCTCATTGTTTGGTTTGGATGAGTGAGAGAGTGACCCGCACACTAGGCTAAAGCCATATCTGATCTCTTTTCATACTATTGGTTTAGGGTTAGTTTTTCTCCAGTGAGGATCGCTCCATATTTCGATAAAGCGGGCCGCGATATCCTTAACAGAGCGAGTTGATCGGCTAGCCAGTAAACGGTCCGCAACTTGTACTGGCTGGGAAAGATCTAGCCTTGGGATCGGGACAGTCTCTTGAGAGCGTTGGATTCCTTACACCTCGCTTAATCGCTCTGATAAAATGATTTATCACCTAATAAAATCGACAAGATAAAAGACCAAAGCTTTACGGTCATGAGCTCAGTGTGAGTATGTGAGTTGGGAGTTTGCTTTGCCTGATCTTGTGTGTTTTCCAGATCTCATCCGCCTTCACTCTCCACATCACAATGATGGGCCGGAGGTCCCTTAGGCAGCCTTTGGTTGCACCGCTTTCGAGCACTCCGCCCCACTCATCTAGGTTGGTTCGCGAGAGCCCAGACCCGCTCTCCGAACCCGAGTTTGACTCTGCCCTGTTCCCCCTCGACCACCCTTTTACCAGTCCCGAGTTGCACGAGCAGAGACCGCATCAGATGTTTGTTCATTTGACGGCACCTGAGTTCGGGTCTTTTGCCTTTGTAGAGACCGTGGCCAGCAGCGAGGAGTGCACTGATGGACCCGGCCAAACCCACACATACGTACTTGATCAGGGTGCCATTAACAACACCATGTTAGCCTCCCTGGAGACCATGCAACATCAGATCAGAGACAAGGGGTCTTTCATGGCCGATATGCGCAGGGAGATGGTGCATATGTTAGCGGACAGAGCGGAGAAGAATAGAACTGATGGAGGAGGAGACATTCCTGAGGGAAGAGAGCCAGATGAGACAGTGCAGCCAGCATCACCCGCGCGTCCGATGAGAGAGTTTCACAACCCTGGTGCGACTCTGATACACAGATGGATCCAGTTGTTAGCTATTCTGGGAGACTTCAAGCTCCCTCCTTAGACCATCCAGTTACTGCCAAGATTCCACGGGCTAGCCACCGAGGAGCCGAACCTCCATCTCTAGGAGTTTGAGATGATCTACAGTACGGTCCACGATCGACTCGTGGATGAGGATACCATCAAGATGATGGCCTTTCCGTTCTCCCTCGTAGACATAGCAGCCTATTGGCTGAAGCACCTAGGGAGATACGTCACATCATGGGAAGAGCTCCGGAACGAGTACTTGAATAAGTACTATCCACTCAGCCAGACGAATGCAGCGCGAGCCCTCATCAACAACTTCTCCATGCTTCCTGATGAGCCAAATTTTACGAACAACTAAGGTGGATAAAATATAGCAAAGGTCGTTGCGACCTCAGTCGCTCGAGAAATCCAGCTCAACAAGAAAAATATAAGAGCAGACCACCAAACAAAGACAAAATCAGAGAAAAACAAATAGTGGCCCTGGCTATTGGATTAGCCTGGTATAGCGACTAGGGTCGGACTCAGGGAGCACGTGATGGCCTCGCGGCCTACGAAGTAGTCTAAATAAAGAAAAATATAAACACCTGATTTTTTTGGTGGATTTTTAATATTTTTATATTTTTTTGAATTTTAATTATAAAGAAAATAATAAAACAAGCAATTTTCTACAATTATTTAATTACTCTAAAAAGGTCTTAAAAATCAAACAAAAATATTTTAAGAGTTTTTATATTTTTTACTGTTTTTGATGAATTTTTGGCAATTTTCTGATTTTTATAGAATTTTTTAAAAGTTAAACAAGGAAGAAAATCAGTGTTGTTGTCTAGCCAAGCTTCTAAGACCAAAATAAAATATAAAATGGTCTCAACATAGCCTAAAGGTAATTTTCCTAGAAAATATAAACAAAAAGGAAAAATCAAGAGAAAAGTTTATTAATTTATGATTTTTCTATGATTTATTAGAATTTTAATGAGATTTTCAAAAAATTTCAATTTTTATATTTTTTTATAAATCCAAATATGACCAAAATTGGTCAGAAAATCAAGCAAGCCAAAACACTCAATTTCTGAATTTTTTTGAATTTTTAAAAACGTTTTAATATTTTTTTTGTGATTTTTATAACAGGACATGGACAAAAAGAGAGGAATTTGATTTTTTTAAAAATAATAAAAGGGCTCTAAAAATTTCCCAAAAATCAATGAAAATTCTACACAGTGACAGGAGCCACATGTCAAATTTTCACTTGATTTGGAGTAGATTTGATATTTTATTTACAACAAACAAATGCCCACAGTCACCGGGACCTATTTTTCAAAAAAATATACTATGGGGGCCTAAAAGTAACAAGAAGAGAAACCCAGGGTGTCCCGGTGCAAAAATTCCAGGTTCCCACGCGCCACGCACGTGTTCTGGGCACTCAGGGACCTATTTGTAAAGAAACTTAAGTCCCTGGACCTATTAGTAACATGTACTAAAAGTCCAGGGTCGAAAGTGTAAAAATCCCACTATATTCAACACATGTGGAAATAAAAACACTCACAGGGGCATCAATGCAAATATCTAAAAATATTTCTCATTCATTAACAACCAGAAAGTACAGCCAACAAAATGCAATTTCACCAAGAAATCACGTTTCGAAGCACGTGTCCACAACAAGCAGGGATAGAAACACAAATATAAGAAACTTTAGGTCCTCTATGCAATTTTACCAAATTAAAATGAACTACAAAAACTATTTACTGGACTAATTGATAAACGCTAAAAGAGAGAGGGACTAAGGGTAAATTACCCTTTATTAATCGAGGGGCTGGATGCGCGCCACGTGGATGATCGTGCGGCTGAGGCGCGCTGCAGCTGAAAAAAGGTGCCTCGGCTCCTGATCGAACGGTGGAGAGCTCTCCACGTATCTGATTGGACGTCTGTGGGCGAGGCTCTCCTCTCCTCTGCAACGGACGGTGAAGATGGCGCCACGTGGTGATCGAACGGTGCTGGTGCGGGGCGCCACTTCGTATCAGATTAAATCTGGGACTCCGGAGTCGAACGAACGGCGGAGGAGGTTCCTGGAAGAATTCCTCGCCGGCGAGCTTCGCCGGAGGACTGTGAACGCGCTGGACCTCCTCGCGGGTAGCTGACAGGTGGGAAATGATCGCCAAGGCCTCCCGCGTCGATCAGGCTCCTCCGATGACGCTGGAATGCTCCGAAGAGCTCCAGCGACGAAGGCAGAGCTCAAGCTCATGTGCTGAATGTGGAGGACCTCAGATGGTCCTCCTCTCACCTGTAAGGCTGCACAGAAACACTCCTAGGTTGAGGGCAAAGTGCCTCGACCCGGTTAGAGGTGAGGTGGGTGAACGATGCATCGGGATGGAGGAGCTCCGGCAATGCGACGATGAAGGAGCTCGAATCCCAGTTCCTGTGCGAACTGGGTTGAATGGATGGGTGAAGAATGTGTGTGGGAGAAGGGCGAAGGTGATGGTCGAGTCCGATGGTCGAGATGTGGACGGGTGTGGTTGGAATCGACGGTCGACGGCGATGAACTAAATTGGGCGTAAACTGAAATTGGCGAAAGATAAGCGAATATAGGCTTACGAGGTGGCTGAGATCGACTGGGGACGAGCTGCTGAAGCTCTGGGTCCTTGCCTCGAGTGTCGTCGATGCCCGAGGCTCGAGCACCACGCAAGGGGCGGCGCACGACGGCGCAAGGCTACCGGATCGATGGTCGGGTCACTCTCTCCTCGTTGCGACACCACCAGACGCTTGCTGTCACTTAGGTGAAGGTGGTGGAGGTCTTGGGAAGGAGAATGCAGAGCCAAATATGAGTGAAATGCGCAACGGAGCTCAGGATAAGTACGTCTAGGGGTCCGAGAAGATGGGAGTCGGGTGACTTGATCGGAGCACGGATCCCCAAAACCCACCCCAGGCGTGGATCTAGATCGATCGGGGAACAAACGGAGCCCGGGGTTTCGAGGATTTGTGATCGGATCGTGACGCGATAAATGGGAGAAATCGGGTCGGGCGTGCAGATCAGCGGGGCTGTGGTCCAGGGGGGAGTTGACCGGGGGGTCAACATCCCCCATGGACCAATCAGGAGCGGCCACGTCAAAAAGATTTGGAAATTAAATTTAAAATAATTAATGGCTAAATTAAGAAAAACTTAAAACATGAAAAATATTTATTTATTTATAAACTATTTTTTGTGATTTTTATTAATTTTCTTTGAAATAAAAATTAGGAATTTACAATATAGTATTATATATACAATATTGTATTTTTTTATTTTTGATTTTTAATTACTTATTTTTGTACATTTTTATTCCAATTTTATATTTTATTTATTTATAGAATAAAATTTGGAATAAAAAGGTATTTTTATTTTATTTTTACTATTTAACTACAAAGGCTAAATAAATAGATATATACAAGTATGTACATGGTATATATACAATGTTTATTTTGATTTTTATTTTTGTTCTTTTTTATATTTTTGTTTTTATGTTTTTTATTTTATTTATTTACATTAGGAAATATAGAATATATACAATTTTTATGGGATTTTAATTTATTTATTTATAGGGGAAAATAAATAGGTATGTGGGTTTTATGTACATGATGAATATACAAGGGTGGATGAATTTTTATTTTCTTTTAAATTTTCCTATTTTTATTTTAATTTAATATTTACAAACATATACACATAAATAGGAACCCACTTTTTTTATAAGAAAGAAAATATTTTCATTTTATTTACAAGTATATGTACACATGTGTGAGCTTTCTTTATCTCCCTCTACTTTGGTTTTTATACGGTCAGGCCCATGCTGAGCCCTCCCTTGGGATTAGGTCTCTCAATATTTATTCTAAATATTTCCCTCTTTTTATTTTGTTTCTTTATTCTTTTATTTATGCACAAAAACATGCTAATTATTATATTTTACACAATGCATGCAATTTGCTAATTATTAATATTTACAAGAATGTATATGTGTTTTGCAAAGGTTTTGTTGCTAAAATAAAAGAATAAAGAGTGATGAATGGGTATTCATCACCCCCCTATACTTAACTTTGCTAGTCCCTTAGCAAACACTTATTTGAAAAAGAAGTGAAAAAGAAAAAGAAAAAGAGGAGAATATGCATGGATCAAGGTTGATTATTAAACTTGCCTTCATTAATTTGAAATATGGAGCTCGATCAGATCTTTGGATTATTAATGTGTCGGAACCTTATTTAGACTTAAGTTTAAAACTCAATAGCCTCTAAGATCCACTATTCTATAATCAAGACTCCTCAACAATCCAAATCAGAACAAGTCTACATACACAAAACCTGAAGACTATGAGTCTTTCCTTGTACTGTGTAAGTGAGGTAAGCTCTCCACCTTAGAAGTGGCAACTTGACAACCCTCCCCAACAAGGTAACTCTATGACCGTAGTCTGGCCACTCTTTCCTCGAGGAGCGGGGTATTCCCTTTTAAGTTCAAGTTCAACCGGCTCAAGAAGAGGGGGAAGAAGAGAATGGACCATGGCCAGTGTAGCCATGTATCCTTGGGAGCTCAACCAGTGTAGCTAAGTCTCCCTGCTGCAAGCTACATAAGGTGGGACATGAATCTCAAGCTTTGCTTATTTGCACTATATACATACTCCGGTGGGATTATCAATTTCTATCAGACCCACCACTTTTTTGGAGTTATTTTCTTTTTGCATTTTTTTAAGTGCATCTATACAACATATACATGTGCAGCATATATACATAAGGGGTTTTTCCTCTTGAGCCAGTAGATTATCCCTCTTTTGAAGCATTATTGCAACCCACAACTCCTGTCGTTAGACCTCATGGCAACCAGACCAAGTTGAGACGCACTTCCTTCTCTAAAAGAAGAAGAGAGGTTCCGCCTAGAAGTACTACCCTCATATGCTACCCCAAGTCAAGGAAGACTGCCTCCTCACCACCTCATCTGTAGAGAGCTCGGTGTAAAGTGCGGTGTCCAAGTAAAGCCATTGTCTATGTGAGTCATGTGTGTGTTGTTAAGTGCTCTACTTAGGCTCATTGAGATTGTATGTGATCATAGACTAGTGGACTCAAAGAATTAAATCACCATGGACCTGAAAAGCCTTAACCCTAAGCCCTATAAGGTTCCTCTTATGATTAGGTGGATTAAGATCTTAATAAAGCCCATTTCCCAATTTATTTCCAGGCTAGTTTAAATGTCATCTATAATCCAGGAAAAACTATACAAATATATGCAAAGATGCTATTTACACAATATTTACACGAATGCAAAATTTTTGAAAAATGTTTTGAAATCATGGATGCATGCATGAATGCAAGTTTTGCAAAATATTTACACAAATTTACACAAGATTTTTCCAAACTTTTGATTTTCAAAACATTTTGGAAAAAAAATTTGTACTATATACATAGTTTTGATATGCACATATTTACACAAACTTTACACACAAAGTTTTTGAAAACATTTTTACAAAAATAATTTGTACAATAGCTATGTATGTGCAAATAAAAGAATGTTTATTTACAGGGAAAAATTTTAATTTTTATGGATTTTCATGGATTTTTTGTTTTCAGTCATTTTTATTTATTAACACACTCACACAAAGTACGAGTTATGGCTAAAGTATATATGAAATATATACACACCCCCTATACTTAGCTCGAATGATGTCCTCAGATTCAAGAGCGATGAAGAAGACATAACTCGTGCTTAGTATAGGGAAGTGAAAAGGAAGGCTATATACAAAGACGAATGAAAGAATTGAAATCAAGAGGGTCTCGGCTTTTCCCCCTATACTTCGGATCAAATAATCCTAAGTATAGCAGGCTGTACACTAAGGGAAAATCGAGTGAAGAATGTACAGGGTCTACCCCCGCTATACTTAGGGTAAAATATCCCTAAGTATAGGCAGCAAAAACAGGGTTAGAAAAAATCAAAAGAAATACCCAGGAGTCCTACATCCCCCCTATACTTAGGGTAAAGTACATCCTACGTATAGCATAATCAATGGATGAGAAAAGGGATGTGGGACTAAAGAATGTTATGATATGGACATCTGGATCTATACAAGTCGGGAGAACAGTGATAATCAGGCGTGAGATGCAATAGATGTGAGTCAAGAGACCACATCTCACGCAAAGTGAATAGGGGCAACATCAACGACCCGCGGCTCATGATCTAGAAATGGCTTGAGGCTCTGGTCGTTCACTCGAAAGGTACTCTCAGAAGACAACTCAGATATATCAATACTCCCATTGTCATGTACCTTTCTCAATAGATACGGTCCCTTCCATTTGCTCTGTAGCTTCCCTGGAAATAGACGAAGCCTAGCATCAAACCACCATACTCTCTGTCCAGGCTCAAAATGCTTGTGGCTGATATGAGAATCATGCCACTCCTTCACTCTCTCCTTGTACTGTAGGCTGTTTGAGAAGGTTGTATCACGAAGCTCCTCCAAGGCTGCTAACTCTGCCCTCCTCTGGTCTCCTACACTATCTGGATCCAGAAGTATATCTGTGACTGCCCAAAGTGACCTGTGTCTCAACTCAACAGGTAAATGGCACGACTTGCCATAAACGAGGCGAAAGGGAGATGTGCCCAAAGGTGTCTTGAAAGACGTCCGATATGCCCACAAGACCGAGTCCAAAAGCTGTGACCAATCCTTTCGGTCAGAGCGGACGACTTTCTGCAATATAGTCTTGATCTCCCTGTTCGACACCTCGGCTAGACCATTCGTCTGAGGATGGCATGGAGTGGCAACTCGATGGTCTATGCCGAACTCGCTAGCAAGGGCCTTCACCTGGTCGTTGATGAAATGAGACCCCCCGTCAGATATCAACACTCGAGGTACCCCGAACCGTGTAATGATATGCCTCCTCAAAAATCTGCAAACAGTACTGGCATCTGCGGTTCGAGCGGGGATGGCCTCAACCCAACGACTCACATAATCAACGGCCAATAGAATGTACTCGAATCCCTTACTCTTAGGGAATGGACCCATGAAATCGATGCCCCATGCGTCAAAAACCTCAAAGAAGTGAATGGGTTGCATCAGCATCATATCACGTTGTCCACAAGTGCCCATCCTCTGATAGTCAGTACACCTCTTCACGAACTCATCAGAGTCCTTGAAGAGGGTAGGCCACCATTGGCCAGATTGGAGCACTTTCTGTGCCATTCTCCTCCCAGAGTGCTGTCCTCCTGCCTCAAGCTTGTGGCAGTAAGTGAGGACGCTATGGTGCTCCTCCTGATGAATGCATCTACGCCAGATGCTATCCCCTCCTTCGTGGTAAAGGATGGGATCCTCCCAGTGGTAGGACTTGGCCTTCGCGAGGAAGGTCTCAAGTCTCTGCCTGGGCCAATCTTGTGGAACTTTCTTAGCAACAAGAAAGTTCACAATATCGACGTACCACGGGAGAGAGACGATAGCAAGGATCGTCTCATCTGGGAAGGTCTCACAAATAGGGTCAATCTGCTCAGAATCCTCAAGATGCTCTAATCGGGGGAGATGATCCGCCACCACATTCTTGACTCCAGGCTTATCCTTAATCTCTATGTCAAACTCCTGGAGTAGAAGGATCCATCTAGTCAATCTGGCGTTGGAATCCTTCTTTGCCATAAGGTACCTGATGGCGGTATGATCAGTATACAAGGTCACTCTAGATCCAATAATGTATGATCTGAACTTATCCAGGGCAAAAACTACGGCTAGCATCTCCTTCTCTGTGACTGTGTAGTTCCGCTGCGCGGAATCCAATGTGCGGCTAGCATAGTGAATAGCAAATGGAACTCCATCCCTCCTCTGTCCCAGCACGGCCCCCACTGTAAAATCGGAGGCATCCGTCATGATCTCGAATGGGAGAGACCAATCAGGTGGCTGGAGAACAGGAGCCTCAACAATACATCGCTTGTGAGTCTCAAACGAAGAAAGAAACTTGTCATCGACAAGGAACTCGGTGTCTTTCGTCTGCAGGTTAGTCAACGGTCGGGCAATCCCACTGAAATCATGAATGAATTGTCGGTAGAAACCAACGTGCCCCAGGAAAGACCGTAACTGCCGCAAATTGGTCGGCGGTGCGAGTTTTCTAATGACATCTACCTTGGCCGGATCAACCTCCATGCCCCTGTTGGAGATGATATGGCCAAGCACCGTCCCTTGAGTCACCATGAAGTTACTCTTCTCCCAAGATAGCACCAAGTGAACCTTTATACATCGATGAAGGACTCGGTCTAGGCAGTCAAGAGAGGAGACGAATCCGTCGCCGTAAATCGAGAAATCATCCATGAAGACCTCCAAGCACTCCCCTACCATGTCTGAAAAGATCGACAGCATGCATCTCTGAAAAGTCGCAGGGGCATTGCATAGCCCAAATGTCATGCGTCGGAAGGCGTATGTACCGAAGGGACAGATAAAGGTAGTCTTATCCTGGTCTTCGGGAGCGATGGCCACCTGGTTGTAGCCCGAGTACCCATCCAGAAAACAATAGTGGCTCTTCCCTACCAGTCTCTCAATGATCTGATCTATAAAGGGCAGTGGGAAATGATCCTTCTTGATGGCCTAGTTGAGTCATCTGTAATGCACGCAGACTCGCCAAGAAGTGGGTACCCGTGTAGCAATCTCCTCTCCAGACTCGCTGACTACTGTAGTGATGCCCGTCTTCTTGGGCACCACATGCAAAGGGCTGACCCACTTGGAGTCGGAGATGGGGTAGATAAAATCGGCGCTCCACCATTTTGATATCTCCTTCATGACAACCTCTCTCAGATTCAGGTTCAGCCGCTGCTGGAATTCACATGACGGCTTCGCCTCATCCTCGAGATAGATATGGTGGGAGCACAGGGTCGGACTTATCCCCTGGAGATCGGCTATGCTCCATCCTATCGCCTTGCAGTTCTTTTCAAGAACCCCCATCAGACGAGATTCCTGCTCTCCAGTCAAATCGATGGAGATAATGACTGGTACATCTCATGCTCACCTGCAAGGAACCTATACTTCAGTGATGCAGGAAGCGGCTTCAGCTCTGGACAACTGGTTGCTGGTGGATCTAGCCTCTGAAAACTCTGTGTGAAGGCTGCCAAATCCGCATGGGAGAACTGAAACTCCCTATCACACTCTGAATCTAGAGAAGGCTGCCCTACTGGACTGTCTCTACTCTGCTCGGCATCTACCTCCTTCCTAGCTGCAGGCTCAGTGGAAGTCAGATCCGGTATGTAATCATCAAAATCTGCCCAGTCAAAATCTGACTCTGAGGGATCTGTATCATCCATGGTGGCCTCAGTACCACCGTCATCACAAAATAAATCAGTATCGCGGTCGAGAACCGGCTCTGCTGCCTCAAAAGTATCCTAGACCAGGAATGCGCTCTCCAAGCTCTCCTCTGTTGGCGTCTCTGCATCAGCGAACTCTGAAGGTGAGAGGATGGCTTGTGCATCTGGATCTGCCCATACTGCCTCATCATCTGTAATAACAAAGTCGCAGTCCGGGTGGATGTCTGGCTCGACATCTGTCATCTGCTCTGTATCAGAAGTAGTCTCTGAGCATGCTCTGTCTCTGGCTCTGTTGTCCTCGACCGTCTCTATTTGTACACTCTCACCCTCGACACGAAAGTATACCTTCTTGCTATCATGGTCGGTCAATGCCTTGGCTGTGGCCAAGAACGGGCGACCGAGAATGATGGGGGTATCGGTCACTGACTCAGGGATCTCCATGTCCAACACTACGAAGTCCACGGGGAATTGCATGCCATGAATAGTGACGACAACGTCTCTAAGCAACCCCTTCGGCCTCTTGACAGATCGATCAGCAAACTGAAGGACTGTCCTGCTCTATCGAAGAGTGTCCAGCTCGAAGCGGTCGAGAAGGGCTGCCGGAAGTAGGTTGATCAATGAACCGCTGTCTAATAAAGTACAGTCGAACCTTTGCTCTCTGATATGGCATCTGACATACGGGGCTCCTGAAACTAGCCTCTTGGCCGGCAGACGGTTCTGAATCACGAAACAAGTAGCTCTGGTCAGCACATGGATCTCTGAGTGGTGGTTCCCCCTCTTCCTCCTAACTGTGGTCCTGTCTCTGAGTGAACGCTGGAGTAGAGGGATGTGCTGCAAAGCCTCCTGAAGAGTCAGCTGAATGTGAAAACGGCCTATCATCTGCTGGCTGAACTCTTCCTGCTGTCTCTTTTTGGGATTTTCAATTTTCTTTCCCTTTCCCATCTGAAGAGCTCTAGGGAAGGGGATCACAGGGTCCTTCTCAAATGAAGGACTAGGAGAGGGTCTAGATGGCTCGACTGTCGGATCCACACATACATCAAGCACCACAGTGGGACCAGAAGAAAACAAACCCTTTCTTTTATTGCCAGAAATGTCTCGAGATACATCAATAGAAGGAAAAACTACAGGACTCTCAGAAGAACTGGTGGCATCAGCACCACCCTCGGCTGGAAGACTCGGGCCTCAGTACCGCGCTCTGGCTCGGCAATATGGGTGGCCTCAGTACCACCTCCTCCAACTGGTGAAACGGCGTCCTCAGTACCGTCGGTGGGATCAGCATCCGTGGTGGCATCAGTACCACCATCATCATCTCTAGCGGCATCAGCACCGCTCTCCTCCTCCCCTGGCACTCTGGGAGTATCCTCGGGGTGTCGCTCAGACGAGGCGCCACCTGCTGGCATCCTACCGCTCCTAAGTGTGACAAAATCAGTATCAAACAAATATGCAGATATTATCTCCAAATGTATCACTAGGAGTGGCATACTCAGTACAAACTACCTGCTCAGACTTCCTCTTGAGGTTGTTCGGATTGGGCTCTATCTGGGCAGGGATGGCGGCCTTCCCTCTCACGATGTCCCGCATCTCCTGGCGGAACTCATCCATCTCCCGTCGGAATGTAGCCTGCTGATCTGTAAGGAGGCGGGCTATGTCATCCAAGGCGGGGTTCTCATAGGATGGCCCATGAGAACCTGACGGGTAGCCTCTCTGGAAGTGAGGCTGCTGCTGCTGCTGTGGGTGAGAGGGCTAAGACTATGGATGATGTTGCGGCTGATGAGGCTGATCACGCCTCCAAAAATGTCCATGATGATAGGGATGAAGACCATACTTCTGTGACTGTTGTGCCTGCTGTTGTGGGTACATTGGGGGCTGCTGCTGCTGGTGATCCCTCTGATGGTTGTACAGGCCACCCTGTCCTGACTTCTGTTGCTGGGAGCTGGAACCTCTGGCCGCCCAATGGAATCCGGGATGGTCTCGTCGGATACCGGGTTGGGGGCGGTCGTACCAAATCCCGTTGACATCTGTCAACGACTCTGACTCGAAGGGGGCTGGCGGGAGTACTGCTAGAGGCTGATCCGACCGGTATACCACCATCTGCATGTCTGGAGATGGTGGAGACTGGTAGGTGGGCTGTGGCTGCTGGTACGGCTCTGCCTGTACAAGGTGAACCTATCTAGGCTACTGGTGGGAGCTGGAGCGTTGGGACGAGCTGCCGAAGCTACTCGGATCGCCTCGTGCCTGAAGATGGGGCTGGGAAGCCGTCAGTGCCTCCTGGAGACACATGAGCTGTGTCTTCAGGTCACTCAGAGTCTGTGCCATCTGCTCCATCTGCGTGATGCCCTGGCACTGCTTCTTCTCTATGATCTCCATCCGGTCCAGCTTCTCGCTGATGATCCCCATGTCGGCGGCTGTGGACTCGGCCTGTGCTGTTGCCGTTGACGAACTGGATGGACCGGCGTCAACCCGTGCTATCCTTTGGTACAACACGGTCTGTGGCTGGGGTCGTCCCTGGGTGTACAATCGGGTCTGGGACATCACCATGTAGTTCTCTGCCATCTCCTCGTAGATGGCCCAGACCTGATTGTGGTCCTTGGTGAAGTAGGACCCGCCACAAGAAGCATTCACCAAGCCCTGAAGCTCTTGTGTCAGCCCGTTGAAGAAGCTCTGAACTAGGTTCGGCTTCGAGATGTCATGGTACGGGCATCTGTCAGTCAGCTCACGAAACCTCTCCCATGCCTCATGGAACTGCTCATTGGGGAGCATGGAGAAGTTACCGATCAGGCCTCTAGCTGCATTCGTCCGCCTGAGTGGGTAGTACTTGTGCAAGTACTCGGGGCGGAGCTGCTCCCAGGTGTAGACAAACTTCCCCAAGTGCTTCAGCCAGGTGGCTGCTCTGTCTGCTAAGGAGAAGGGGAAGGCAATCATTCGTATGGTATCCTGGTCCACCTGACGGTCGTGGACTGTGCTGCAGATCATCAAGAACTCCTGAAGGTGGAGATGGGGCTCCTCAGTGGCGAGCCCATGGAATCGGGGGAGAAACTGCAACGTGTTCGGGGGGAACTTGAAGTCCCCCATGGTGGCTAGAAGTACGGCCCAATGATGCATCAAAGTCGATCCGGGGTTGTGTAACTCCCGCATCAGTCTCGGTGGATCTGCTGCTGCTGCGGCTGCTGCGACGACTGCTGTGGCTGATGCTACCTCATCGGGTATCCTCGGCCCGTCTCCGGGCTCGCGCTGGTCGCGAGCGGCTCTCAACTGCTCCGTCTCACTCCTCATCTCAATCATAAAAGCTCCCTGATCCCTCAACTGTTGCTGAACTGTCTCGAGGGAGGCGATGAGGGTGGAGTTGATCGCACCCCGGTCCATAATGAATGTCTGATCATGCTGGGGACCTCTGGTGCGGTCATCACTGCTGCCGACCATGTCCTCTGCAAAAGCAAAGGACCCAAACTCATGTACCAAAAAATCATCTGATAGTCTCTCCTCTGGCACTGGTATTGACGAGTCGCTAAATACGATGATTAATTCGTGTTCGTTGTAGCACGTGTACTTAGCGATTCGGTCAGAACCGGGAGATGATCTCCGTGAAGAGTGTCTCGGCTTTAATTTATATCCCGGGCAAGTCCGGGGTCGAACTCAGGGAGGCAAAGGAACAACTTCGGTTTTAATTCAAAAACTTAGGACTAGATTTCCAAGCGGTATTGATGGGGGAGGTGGGGCGGCGGCCGTGGAGCTGCTGCTCCACCTTCCGAAATTTTTTAAATTTTTTTTATTTTTTTTGATTTTCTACTGATGTAAAAGAAAGGATTTTTTTTGTTTATAAATTTTGTTTATTTTTTTTAGATTTTGTTAAGACAGGGAATGCATATGATTAAAAAAATGATGATGGTGATGAAGATGAACTAAACAAATGGAAGCAAGTGGATGGTAATGTGATGTGATTAAAAAAATGCAAATAAACAAATGATGATAAGAAGATGAAGATAAAATTAGCTAAGATGGACGGTCGCCTATGATGTGCTCTCGTGAGCACGATCTTCGCTCAAATCGCCTTCACGTGATGAGCTCGAGCAGCGCGCGGTTGTGGCTGCGATGTTGGCCAAAAAACCAACGGATCACACCGGAGAGAGGGCCGTCGTCGCTCGACCGCGATTGCGTCGTTGTCACCGATTCAACTCAGGGAACTAGGCTCTCCTCACATAAAGATGGATCAAAGGCAAAATTGAGGAGAATGAGAGGTATATAAAGAGAATGGAATGAGAGGTTATTAAAGTGGTGGAGTTGAATGGGAGGTTGATTTATTAATGGAGTTGAATGGGAAGTTGGGAAAAAATGGTGGGATAATGGAGTTGAATTGGTGGTTATTGTAGAGAATGTAAAATAAAATAAATAAATAAATAAAATAAAGTTGGCTACTTTAATTACAATAAAATAAAAAGAGAAGAGAAATAGTGGAGAATTTACAATGGAAGGCAAACAACATGTACACATTTTTTTACTTTTCTAATATGTAATTTTTTTGTCTTTTTTTAATAAGGGATATTTACAACAGAAAAATACAATAAAATAATACAATTAAAATACAACACAAGTATGATTTTTTGTATTTTTATTAATTAAGAAAGATACAATAAAAATTAAAGAAAGAATGAATATATACATGGTATACAATGTACATCTAGGTCCCAAAACCCAACTTTTGCAAACGAGCTCGATTTTAATGAAACCACTTCCGTTGGATAGATAATTTTCTAACTTGAACTTTAAAAGTGAGTTTGGTGAATTTGGAGTTCATACGGAGCGGGAATTTAGCTTGGAAGTTGGACTTTACGGTTTTTTCTCTTTGGGATCTAGGAGCATTTATTTGAGATGAAATTTCTTTTGTATTTTTGTATTTTTATATACATTTTTATAAACAAGTTAGAGAAAGAATTAGGAAAAAAAAGAGTTGAAATAAAATTATTAAAAATCCATGAAGTTTTGGGCTATTTACAAGTATAAAACTCCTTTATTTTTGCGGCATTTTATTGTTAATTCATTTTGTGTAGTCTTATATACAATAATTAGTGTGTTTTATTTACAAGAGTTATTTTGTTAATTTATTGATTTTATGGACATTTATTTGGGAATTTACTCAGGGATTTTGCTAAGATCAAGATATTGTGATGATGAATCGCGGATTCATCACCCCCCTATACTTAAACTTTGCTAGTCCTCGAGCAAATAAAGAATGAATAAATTGGGTTAACCCCTGACTGTGCATGTGAATACAAGACTTGATCCATTCAAGAACTCTCGGTTTTAGAGATCCTAAAATTCTAAGCTGAACCAAACTCTAGTCAAAAGGTACCCAATTTCCCTAATCATCAGACTCTCTTTGTATACATATATAGTAGGGATATGACTTTAAGTGTTGACCGCAGTTACAAGAGTAGAGTCACAACGTCACCCAAGGTTCCAGTCCAAGAGACTCTCCTATGGACCCGATCCTCAACACTAGGGAATAAACCATTTCTTGCATCCAATCCACCGTCTCTTTAGTTGTCAGACTTAAAAGTGTAGATGGAAGGCCAGTTGATGGGGGGCATAGGATTGTGTCATTTCTTCTCTCCCTCTCATTGGAACAAGGATCCTCTCAAGTGTCTTATTACGCAACGCATTTTTTTGGTGTTGATCAGTGCGTCCGTCAAGAGAAGTTGGAGCCGTCTGCACTTGTTTTCCTGGGAGTACACCGGGGTGTGCCTTTTTTGAGTACCTATCGTACCTTCTACACCCAGACTTGTAGCATTTACTTGGAACACTCGCTTTTAGTGGAAGCTCTTTTGATAATTGACTTTGTGGAATGAGAGCTTTTCTTTGATATTTCATTGCTTTGTAGTATTTGTGGCTAGCTCCACTGCTTTTACCAAGAGTTGGCGCACACTGATCAACACTTTTTTATTTTATCACACCCTGGCACATAGGTAAATATCAAGAGATAGTACAAGAACCATGTTCTCGTACTGGCTAAATGTGCTGACACTCAGGTTTCATGAAGCCTTCATTGATTTTATCCCATCCTCGAGCATCATTAAATCAAGTCCAAACTCAAATCCCTCATCCCAGTTCCTCAAGTGAAATTACAACTCATCTCATCATAACTGCAGTCGTGTACGTGAGGTGCTGATCATATTCTTTAAGGTAGAGACTAAGCATGCAATATAGCACACAAATCTTTCAAACTAGGGAAATGTGAATAATTAAGTCAAGGAACCAAATGACTAAGGCTGGTTAACTCAAAATCTCAAGACCTCATAAACCAAGTGTTCTTGAACATCACTAGTCTTGTGTGAAAGTGAATTGTGTCAGGGATTAAACCAACTTATTAATTAGTTTTTTTAGTTTTTTTTATTGATTTTTTTAAAGTTTTTTAGAAAAAGTTTTTTTTAAACAAACAAAGGAGAAGTTTTTTTTTTAAGAAAAGTTTTGCTTCTCTTTTTTTCAAGAGTTTTTTTTGAAAAAGATAGGTAAATAAGAAAAGTTTTTTTTGAAAAGTTTGTTTTGTTTTGTTTTTTTTTAAAAAAAGAGGATTTTTTTTTGAAAAGTTTTTTTAGCAAATAAGGAAAAAGAGTTTTTTTTAAGAAAAAGTTTTTCTTTGTTTTTTTGTTTTGTTTTTTTTTAACCCACCCCATAATTATTGTATAGTATATACAAAAATACATGAAAGTACGAGGTATGGGTAAAATATATATGTAATGTATGCACGCCCCCCTATACTTAGCTTGTGCTATGTCCTCATGGCACTAGGTGACAAAAAGACATAGCTCGTACTAAGTGTATGAAAGCTAAAATAATAAAAAGTATAGAAGTCGATCCGCCCCCCTATACTTAGGCTCTGGACAGCCTAAGTGTAGAAGAAGAGCCAAAAATGGGGCGGAGGAGGTCAAGAGGAGAAATGATGAGTAAATACACATGGCGGGCATCGGTCCCCCCTATACTTAGGCTTTGGTCAGCCTAAGTATAGGACAAGAGTAAGTGTGAGAACCGATGTGATCTCGAGAATATACAAAGAAGGGAGAATATGTACAAGAGTGATTGAATCTTCTAAGATGTTGAATCTTGATGCTGCATCTTCATGAAGAGTAATAAGATGTATCTGCTCTGTGCTCACTCTGCATGAAGTTGATGACCTCGACTTGGACTAACTGCTCTTTCGAATCAACAAAATGCTTCAACAGTTGTCCATTCACCACATGAGACTGTGCACCATCTGTGAGATCAGCTATCTCTACACTTCCATTCTCGTGTACTTTCTTAACCACAAAGGGACCCGTCCATTTAGATTTGAGCTTCCCATGGAACATCTTCAACCTGGCATTGAACAACCATACCTTTTGTCCAGGGACAAAGTCTTTGCACCTAATGTGCTAATCATGCCATCTCTTTACTTTGTCCTTATAAATCAAACTGTTGTCATATGCCCTGTTTCGGATTTCCACGAGCTCGTTCAAGTTCAAGTCTCGGCAAAGCTTCCCTAGGTGACAACTCCAATTAATCTTCTTAATTGCCCATTCAGATTTATGAATCAATTCTACGGGCAAATGGCATGGCTTGCCATAGATCATTCTAAATGGTGAAGTACCCAATGGTGTCTTGTAGGCTGTCCTATAGGCCCACAGAACTTGGTCCAAGAGTTGAGACCAGTTCTTCCTATCGGGACGAACCAATTTCTGCAAAATACTCTTCACGTCTCTGTTCGAAACCTCTGCCATGCCGTTGGACTGTGGGTGGTAAGGACTAGTAACTCTATGCTCAAATCCATAGTCATTAGCTAAAGATCTCATATCTCGATTCACAAAGTGGCTACCCCCATCATATATCAAAACTTTTGGCACCCCGAACCTAGCAATAATATGGTCTCTCACAAACTTACAGACAGTCTTGCTGTCTGCGGTTCGGGTTGGGATAGCCTCCACCCACCTAGATAAATAATCAACTGCCAACAAAATATACTCATGTCCTTGGCTGTTGGGAAAGGGACCCATAAAATCTATGCCCCATGCATCAAAAACATCACAAATAATCATCGGTTTCATGGGCATCTCATCTCTCTGTCCAACTGTCCCTCCCATCCTTTGACAAATCGGGCATGACCGTACAAAATCAATGGCATCTCAAAAACGGTCGGCCAATACAATCCACATTGAAGTACTTTGTGAGCGGTTCTCTTTCCCGAATGGTGTCCTCCAGCCTCAAGTGAATGACAATATGTGAGGACACTCTGGTATTCCTCCTGAGGAATACACCTTCTCCAAACACAATCCGGTCCTTCAAAGAAAAGGAAAGGATCGTCCCAGTGGTATCTCCTCGAATCCGACTTCAGTCGATCAATGCTGCTCCTAGTCCAACCATGGGGAACATGCTTGGAGACAAGATAGTTCACCATGTTGGCATACCACGGGAGGGAGTCAATAACACAAATTGACTCATCTGGAAAGGTCTCTCTAATCCTCTCATGATCAGGAGAATCCTTAAGTTCAATCCGAGAAAGGTGATCAGCCACAACATTCTTCACTCCAGGTTTATCTTTAATCTCCAAATCAAATTCCTGGAGGAGTAAAATCCACCTAAGAAGATGCGCCTTCGCGTCCTTCTTTTCCATTAAGTATCGAATGGCTGTGTGATCAGTATAAATTGTCACCTTAGAGCCCAAAATATACGATCTGAACTTCTCGAGGGCCCATACTACCACGAGCATTTCCTTTTCAGTCACTGTATAATTTTTTCTGTGTAGGATCTAAAACTTTGCTCGCATAGTGAATCGCAAACGGAATCCCCTCTCGTCGTTGTCCTAACACAGCTCCTATAGCGAAATCTGAATCGTCAGTCATGATCTCAAAGGGGAGAGACCAGTCAGGAGCTTGTAGGATAGGCGAGGCACAAATCTTCCTCTTCAAGAGCTCAAAGGCCTCCAGACACCTGTGATCTACAACGAACTTTGTGTCTTTCCCTAAGAGCTCAGTCAGTGGGCGGGCGATCTTTGAAAAATCTTGAATGAATCTCCTATAGAATCCAACATGCCCTAAGAATGACCGCACTGACTTCACGTTGGTAGGTGGATCGAGTTTCTTGATCACCTCCACCTTGGCAGGGTCAACCTCCATTCCCCTTTTGGAGATGACATGCCCCAACACGATACCCTCTGTCACCATAAAGTGACTCTTCTCCCAGGAGAGTACCAGATTCACCTCTCTACACCTCGTGAGGACTCGGTCCAAGTGAGCTAAACATGTATCAACAGAATCACCATGGACCGAGAAGTCATCCATGAATACTTCCAGTAAATCTCCCACCATCTCGGCAAATATAGCTATCATGCACTGCTGAAATGTGCCCGGGCATTGCAGAGCCCGAATGGCATGCGCCTGAAAGCATAAGTACCGAATGGACATGTGAATGTGGTCTTTTCCTGGTCCTCAGGGGCTATGGCCACCTGGTTGTAGCCTGAGTACCCGTCAAGAAAATAGAAGAACTCTTTCCCTGCAAGTCTCTCCAAGATCTGATCAATAAAAGGCAAGGGAAAGTGATCTTTCTTGGTCACAACATTCAAGCGCCTGTAGTCAACACAGACACGCCACGACGTGGGTACTCGTGTCGCGATCTCTACCCCCTCCTCGTTGGTGACCATCTGAATTCCCGACTTCTTCGGGACAACATGAAGTGGGGCCACCCACTTGGAGTCATAAATAGGGCATATGAACCCTGCCTTGCATCATTTCTCAATTTCATTCTTCACCACTTCCCGTAGATTGGGGTTAAGTCTCCTCTGAAACTCACGGGAAGGTCTCACATTATCCTCAGTAAAAATGTGGTGCGAGCAGAGAGCGGGGTTGATCCCCATGAGATCCGACACTGTCCAGCCTATTGCTTTGCGGCTCCTCTCTAAGACCTCTAACAACCTAGACTCCTGTTCTAAAGTCAAGTCTGAGCTAATGATGACAGGATATCTCTCTTTGGGTCCCGCAAGAAAGGTATACTTGAGTGTAGGAGGTAGTGATTTCAGTTCTGGCAATGTGGTATCATCAAGCAGATCTGGCTGAACTGATTCTGAATCTGGTTCCGTGTTGCATGAAGGTGGGCTAATCTGAGTAGTACTCGCCACCAAATCTGAAGTATCGGGAGTCGGATCGTCAAAAATATCCAAACAATCGGCAAAAGCCACGTCCGACTCGTAATCTATGTCCCATGATTGTTCTGAAGAGGATGGAACTGACAGATCCGGATGGATCTCTATGTCATAATGAGAATAGGTTGATGCATCTCTAGTAAGATCAGACAACACCTGGCAAACTGCATCATGCACTATATCCTCTCCAGATGAAAGGGTCTCGCTCTGTCCTGAAGGAATCTGTCCCCAAATCCCAACTGTGCTAATCAAACTGCAGTCTGCCTCTGAAGATGAGTACTCTGTGCTACTCTCTGAATCGGGTCGCTGACACTTGGTTTGCTTCATCTCAAGGTTCACTTCTCCGTCTGGAGAACGGAACTTCATCATTCCTGTACCATAATCGAAAGCTGCGCCTGCGGTCCTAAGGAAGGGTCGCCCGAGAATGATCTGAGATTCTCTCCAATGATTGGGGGTCTCCATGTCCAAGACTGTGAAGTCCACCTGATAGTTCTGCCCCTCAATCGAGATAACGACGTTCTTCACTTCTCCCTTAGGTCTCTTCATTGAACGATCTGCGAATTGGAGTAAAGCTCTAGATTTACGAAGTGGTCCCAACTCCAATTTCTGATATAAGGCTAAGGGAAGTAAGTTGATCGAAGAACCGTTATCTAAGAGTGTGCGTGCAAACGCAATGTCGTCAATACGACTCTCCACATAGTGAGCACCCATGTCTCTCTTTTTCTTTGGCAAAGTCTGATTCTTGAGACAATAGGTTGTGGCTACTGATAAGACATGTGTCTTTATATTTCGGTTGTCTTTCTTCCTGCTAACCCTTCTAGGTGTGCATCTCACCTTAAGGTATTTTTGGAAGGCAGGATGGTTAGCCACATATTCATCAAATGGCACCTTAACTGTGATGTTTTCTTTACAAAACCGTGCCATATCGGGGTCATCTTTCTGAATCTTTTTGATGCGCTTTCCTGCCTTAAGAGCACGGGGGAAAGGGATTGAAGCTAGGGAAACAGAGGATGAAGAATCTGAATCATGAACTGAAAGATCATTCTTTGACTTAACGGAAACAAAGTTCTTCATACAAGAATCTTTTTGATGCAACATGGACTCAAAATCTAAACTATCTACTACAGGTTGTGGAATAGAAGCTGGAGTGGTATTCGCCACAACCGGAGATGCAAGGTCCTCCGTAGACTCAGAAGAATATCCATGCTGACGATGCTGCATACGTGCTCTCCTCCTCCTCTCGGCTCCCTGAGTGGAAATCCTCGAATGGTGCTGATGGGGCTCCGAAATATGATGCCTCTCCTCCTCGTCCTCTGAAGACTCCTCAGGTAGAGCTCCAGAGATGCCCCTCCGCGTGTCCCTCTCCCGGTCAGGTACGACCACGGTCCTTACGCTCCTGAGTGACATGTGGTTAGCCTCGTCACACGAAAGAATCTCATGTTCAGATTTAGGAGATGCTGAATAGTATACCTGACCAAAGTGCTGCTGAGAACTAGAACGGTTCAGGCTATTGGGGTTAGCCTGAACTTGGGCTGGGATCGAGGTAGAGCGTGCAGTCTGCTCGTCTCACCATCTGGACAAGCGGTTGACATCCACCCGTAAGTCCTAAACCTCGTTCCTGTAGGAACGTAGCTCGTCGAGTATCTGCTGCTGAATATCCACGGGACTAGACGATGAAGGAAGTGGATAAGACTGGGAAGAAGAATGGGAAGACTGGCCCTGCTGGCCAGTGTATTGCCTCTGCTGCTGCTGCTGGGGTTGCGGGCCCTGCTGGCCTGTCTGGAAATGGCCCTGTCGGCCATATTGCTGGTACTGCTGCCTCTGCTACTGGGGTGGATGGAATCCAGGGCTCTGCTGTGAAGGAGGTGGTGCGGAGGTGAATGCGGTGTTGTGAAAGGTCGGGGGATGCTGATAGGACTGTCGGTCTCCCGTACTTCCCTACCTGGCAGGGTCCTGAGTATACCATATCCCATTCACCTCCCAAACTGGTGGAGGCTCCTCCTGAACTGTCTCAGCTACTGGAGGTGGCTGCTGGAAAGAATGGGTATAGGATTGGTCCTGCTCCCACGGCTGGGGTTGCCCTGACACCAACTGCTCCTGAACATGGTGAACTCGGTATACGGGAGCAGAGGGTGCAGTCACGGCGAGTATCCTTATCTTAGATACCTTCTCAGTCAACTCCTCCATCTGTTTTGGAAGTTTAGAGACGCTCCGGTCTAACTCATCAATCCTCATGTCGATCTTCTCGACTACAGTAAGCTTGTCAGCAAAGAGTCCCATGCTAGGGATCACGTCCTAAGAGAGATCGACTACAGTTGATTTTCCCCCTCCAAATGAGAGTGAACTGTGGGATGGTGTATATGCCCTGCTGGCCATCTGTGAGCGGCTAGTTTCAGCCATCTGCTCGAATACCCTCCAGACGGTATCCGCTCCTCGTGATGTATAGCTGCCTCCACAGGCAGCGCTCACTAAACCCTGCATCTCAGGGTTGAGACCAGTAAAAAATGATTGGACCAAGATATTATCATTTAGTCCATGACAGGGACACTTCTGCAGGATGTCCTTGAATCTTTCCCAAGTATCACAAAAAGCTTCATGGGGTAATTGGGAAAAACTCGTAATGTGCGTCCTCATCATGTTAGTTCTACTCAAAGGGTAGAACTTCTTCAAAAACAGGTCCTTGAACTGGGCATATGTGGTGACGACGATCCCAAGATTCTTTACCCAGTTATCAGCTTTGCCACCCAAGGCAAATGGAAGGGCTTTGAACCTAATATAATCCTGGCTAACATTTTGATGTTTGAGGTTAGCGCAGATGAGCTCAAAGTCCCTTAGGAATGCATATGGTTCCTCAGAAGCATTCCCATCGAGTGTGGCAACAGGTTCAGAAAATGCGGCTTCAATTCAAAATCAACCTCGGGTTTGGCCGGACTCAAGTAGTTCCGAATTTGATATTGTCCGGGGTTATACGCCGCATCCATTGGTAGTTGGACCCCAACATTTAACTGTCCCAACTGAGCTCTCAGTAATGCTTGTTGCTGCTCAGATGCAGCTAATCGGGCAAGTATCATTTTCATTGGGTCTTCATGGTTCTCTTCTTCCTCTTCTTTCTTCTTTGGCATTTTACTCGAATCTTCTTTATGTCCTGAATCAACAATGTTTTCTTGATTAGAAGAGGATTTATGAATCATGATATTCTCACCAAGGCGATGGTCTTCCTCGGTGAGGTGGGAAGAGAGAAATGGAATGGTTTGAGAGTAACCATCCCGAGAGTGAGTGATCCTGGGCTCAAGAGGGTCATGAGTCCAGGTTGGTCCAAGTTGCGCTTGGACCTTTGAAGACATACTTTTTGAAGGGTTCAATGAGAGATTCGCAAAGTCCGAATAAATATCCCCCCAATCTGTCATCTTCGATGTCAAAAGAACCGATTACATCACGATAATCAATGAGGCGCTAGTTCTACGGTGCACGTAAATGTGCGGAGTGAACTCACACAATACAAACGCAATTCAAACCCCCAATTTCACCAACTCAACACATGATGGCTGTAAGAGTTCGTCCGATTTATCTGTCCAATTTTAGTTGGTGAGAATACAATCTTGGAAAGATTAACGAGCTGTTAGGTGCCCGTATTTTCCTACAGACTGGCCCGGTTCTTACGACTAGTTTGACCTACTTTCAACCAGTATAGGAGTAAGTACGGACCGTATAAATACGGCTACCCGTTCCTTGAGGACTAATGCGTCCTCTAAACCTCCCACTCTGCTAAGGAAGTCCGGACCGTTAATCGGCTACCCGTAAATCCTCACTAAAAAGTAGCTAATCGCCTAAAAAGAAAGAACCAGTAGTAAGTAAGAAATCCAGACTTGGCTCTATCCTAGGGTCGTCTCTCTCTCACTTGCAATTAAAACAAACAATGAGGGCTTTATGCACCCGAGAACAAGGGTTCTTTTTATTTTAATTAATTAGATTGACCTGCTCAATTCAGTCCCAATTTTAGAGTTAGGTTATCACTTGAAATTTATGTGAACACACAAGCACGTCTACCGTTCAGTCCCAATTTCCTTTTGACCTTAAGTTGTAAAGCAAGATGGGAATCAGAAATCAGAATGCAAACGAGAAACTATGATGCATGCTCAGAAGAAGGTATACTTACAGTGAATCCCAGCACTCTTCATGCGTTATGTAGAACAGAATTTGTAAATATTAAACTAAATGCATGCAGATCGAGAAAACCGCACCTAAACAACATACTATTAGCGGGGAAGAATTGATTGAATTTGAGCTAAGTAGTACGTATCTATGTGCGTCTCATTATGAATCTTATCAGATAAGTGAATCTTCTAAGATATGTGTGGCCTAATTTACGATGGGCACAAACAAATTTGAATCTAAGCTACCGTGTGCCTAATCCTTAAGTTCGCCACTCAAGTCAAGCCCCACCCTCGCCGGAGAGTGAAACAGGCTCGACACACCACAAATAATGTCCAAGTCTTTTTACACGCGTGAGCTCTTAAACAAGAGCCGCTATAAATGAGCAAGATAAATAATTACAAGAATTTACAAAATTTCTCTCAAAAATATTGCTTTTCCTCGCTCTTTAGCAGTCGGCACGCGTCACGTCCGTCGACCTCCGATGCACTCCAAGTCCACCGGGCCCTCGCAAGGAAAATAAGATTTATGTTAGAGAGATAAAAACAAAATATATACAAAAATATAAAGAGAAATAATTGCAAAAAATGGAATAAATACAAGTGGCTCGGGGGTCAGACTACCCGAGTAAATGAAAATCTAAATCCAAATTTTTAAACTAATCCCTAAGCCGTTTGCCTTCCCGGCAACGGCGCCATCTGACGAGTCGCTAAATACGATGATTAATTCGTGTTCATTGTAGCACGTGTACTTAGCGATTCGGTCAGAACCGAGAGAAGATCTTCGTGAAGAGTGTCTCGGCTTTAATTTATATCCCGGGCAAGTCCGGGGTCGAACTCAGGGAGGCAAAGGAACAACTTCGGTTTTAATTCAAAAACTTAGGACTAGATTTCCAAGAGTATTGATGGGAGAGGTGGGGCGGCGGCCGTGGAGCTGTTGCTCCACCTTCCGATTTTTTTTTAAATTTTTTTTATTTTTTTTTGATTTTCTACTGATGTAAAAGAAAGGATTTTTTGTTTATAATTTTTTTTATTTTTTTTAGATTTTGTTAAGACAGGGAATGCATATGATTAAAAAAATGATGATGGTGATGAAGATGAACTAAATAAATGGAAGCAAGTGGATGGTAATGTGATGTGATTAAAAAATACAAATAAACAAATGATGATAAGAGGATGAAGATAAAATTACCTAAGATGGACGGTCGCCTATGATGTGCTCTCGTGAGCACGGTCTTCGCTCAAATCACCGGCGTGCGATGAGCTCGAGCAGTGCGCGGTTGCGGCTGCGATGTTGGCCAAAAAACCAATGGATCACACCGGAGAGAGGGCCGTCGTCGCTCGACTGCGGTTGCGTCGCTGTCACCGATTCAACTCAGGGAACTAGGCTCTCCTCACATAAAGATGGATCAAAGGCAAAATTGAGGAGAATGAGAGGTATATAAAGAGAATGGAATGAGAGGTTATTAAAGTGGTGGAGTTGAATGGGAGGTTGATTTATTAATGGAGTTGAATGGGAAGTTGGGAAAAAATGGTGGAATAATGGAGTTGAATTGGTGGTTATTGTAGAGAATGTAAAATAAAATAAATAAATAAATAAAATAAAGTTGGCTACTTTAATTACAATAAAATAAAAAGAGAAGAGAAATAGTGGAGAATTTACAATGGAAGGCAAACAACATGTACACATTTTTTTTTACTTTTCTAATATGTAATTTTTTTATCTTTTTTTAATAAGGGATATTTACAACAGAAAAATACAATAAAATACTACAATTAAAATACAACACAAGTATGATTTTTTTTGTATTTTTATTAATTAGGAAAGATACAATAAAAATTAAAGAAAGAATGAATATATACATGGTATACAATGTACATCTAGGTCCCAAAACCCAACTTTTGCAAACGAGCTCCGATTTTAATGAAACCACTTCCGTTGGATAGATAATTTTCTAACTTGAACTTTAAAAGTGAGTTTGGTGAGTTTGGAGTTCATACGGAGCGGGAATTTAGCTTGGAAGTTGGACTTTACGGCTTTTTCTCTTTGGGATCTAGGAGCATTTATTTGAGATGAAATTTGTTTTATATTTTTGTATTTTTATATACATTTTTATAAACAAGTTAGAGAAAGAATTAGGAAAAAAAGAGTTGAATTGAAATTATTAAAAATCCATGAAGTTTTGGGCTATTTACAAGTATAAAACTCCTTTATTTTTGCGGCTTTTTATTGTTACTTCATTTTGTGCAGTCTTATATACAATAATTAGTGTGTTTATTTACAAGAGTTATTTTGTTAATTTATTGATTTTATGGACATTTATTTGGGAATTTACTCAGGGATTTTGCTAAGATCAAGATATTGCGATGATGAATCGCGGATTCATCAGGTATCTCGGACTCAGAAGAAGGGGAATCGAGGGGGAACATGGTGTAATCGAACTCGGGTTCGGAGAGCGGGTCTCAGCTCTCGCGAACCAACCTAGATGAGCGGGCAGAAGTGCTGGAAAGCGGTGCAACCAGAGGCTTCCTAAGAGACCTTCTGCCCATCATCTTGATCTGGCGAGTAGGGCGGATGAGATCTGGTAACAACTATGATCACAAGCAAACCCCCGATTCACCAACGCAACGCGAGCTGAAGACCGTAAAGGCTCGGTCAATTATCATGTCAATTTTATTAGGTGATCAGTCAGGCAGCATAGCGATTAGCGTGACATGTTGGGTAATCCGATATTTTCTCAACCGACTGACCCGTACAGAAAGAGCCGGTAATCAGTCGAGAAAAAATCGGATGGCTCTATCCTAGTGTGCGGGGTCACTCTCTCACGTAAACAAACCAGACAAGGAGGGGGTTGCTCTCCCCAAGAGAAATTTTTCGGTGAGCGTCTTTTAGGGTCGATAGAGTTAGCAGTCCCAAATTTTATTGTTTCACTTTTTAGGTATTTTTCAATAATCAAACAAAATCGCCTAATGAATTTTTCGGTTCTCCTAGTTATTAAGTCCAAAAATCAGGGGGAGAAGTCGAAAAAGCTGATGCGCGATGAAATCAATGATGCATGCAGAGTAAGAGATGCGTGCCTGACTCCAGCAGTCTACATGCAAAATGATCCGCGCAGAATTTAAAGACTAAAAATAAGCTACCTAAATGGTGCAGACAGAAAATCGAGTCCCTAAACAGCAATTCTACTAGAAAAAACGGCTAGTCGACGACTAGTCTTCAAGCCAAGAGTCCGGTCTCGGTCCACCCCTCCTCCTCCCGACAAATCGGGTTCAGGAGCAACGCTTGGCAGGGTGGGCTGCGGCACGTAGGCTCGAAGGAAGTGAATCAACTATTTTATTAATCTTTTTATTATAGGTCCAATTACCGAACTATAGGAACAGACAAATATATTAGGGTGCTTGGATCCTATGTATTACGTCACAATCAAGCAGAAAGTCCTAAGGCTAGGGGCTCGAGAAATCCACGAGAAACCGAAAATGGCAGAAAAGAAATCAAAAACTGCGAAGAAAATCGCGTAAAACCGAGGGGTCCCCGGAGCACACCGGTGCTCGACGAAATAGACCCCGAAAGTGTCTAAGTCCAAGAGAGAGTCCTGCTAAGTGACCTGTATTATTATAATTATCCAAATAAGCTGAAAGGAAAATCTAAACTACAACTACTATAATCTCCCGTACTCGGCTGTCTCCTCGCGCTCTTCTGTGGCTCCGTGCAGAAGGGAGCCGCCTCCAATCACCGCGGTTGCACCGTCTCCTCGAAAGTAGCCGCCTCGGTCCTCGGGCCCTCGCAAGAAAATAGAAGAGTGTGTCAAGCCACAATAAAGCAAATAAAACAGGTAGAGCAAGAAAAGTAAACATGGTATATGTGCAAAAATATCAAGAACAATAAACAAGTAAAAACAAATAAAATAAAAATAAAAGAAAAATAAAGAGCCGTGAAAAGCCGCGAAAAAGAAAACAAAATAAAGAGAAAAATAAACGGACTACTAAGCCGTGCTCCCCAGCAACAACGCCATTCAGATGAGCCAAATTTTACGAACAACTAAGGTGGATAAAATATAGTGAAGGTCGTTGCGACCTCAGTCGCTCGAGAAATCCAGCTCAACAAGAAAAATATAAGAGCAGACCACCAAACAAAGACAAAATCAGAGAAAAACAAATAGTGGCCCTCGCTATTGGATTAGCCTGGTATAGCGACCATGGTCGGACTCAGGGAGCACGTGATGGCCTCGCAGCCTACAAAGTAGTCTAAATAAAGAAAAATATAAACACCTGATTTTTTTGTTGGATTTTTAAAATTTTTATATTTTTTTGGAATTTTAATTTTAAAGAAAATAATAAAAAAAACAAAACAAGCAACTTTCTACAATTATTTAATTACTCTAAAAAGGTCCTAAAAATCAAATAAAAATATTTTTAGAGTTTTTATATTTTTTACTCTTTTTGATGAATTTTTGGAAATTTTCTGATTTTTATCGAATTTTCTAAAAATGAAACAAGGAAGAAAATCAGTGTTGCTGTCTAGCCAAGCTTCTAAAACCAAAATAAAATATAAAATGGTCTCAATAGAGCATGGAGTATTTCTTCTAGAAACTATAAACAAAAAGGAAAAAATCAGGAGAAAAGTTTATTAATTTTTGTTTTTTCTATGATTTATTAGAATTTTTATGAGATTTTCAAAAATTTTCAAATTTTTTTTATAAATCCAAAAATGACCAAAATTGGTCAGAAAATCAAGCAAGCCAAAACACACAATTTCTGAATTTTTTAGAATTTTTGAAAACGTTTTATAATTTTTTGTGATTTTTATAACAGAACAGGGACAAAAAATAGGTTTTTAATAGTTTAAAAATATTAAAAGGGCTCTAAAAATTTTCCAAAAATCAGTGAAAATTCTACACAGTGGCAAGAGCCATGTGTCAAATTTTCACTTGATTTGGAGTAGATTTGATATTTTATTTACAACAAACAAAAGCCCACAGTCAAAGGGACCTATTTGTCATAAAAATATACTCTGGGGGCCTAAAGGTAACAAGAAGAGAAACCCAGTGGGGTCCGGTGCAAAAATTCCAGGTTGCCACGCGCCACGCACGTGTTCTGGGCACTCAGGGACCTATTTGTAAAGAAACTTAAGTCCCTGGACCTATTAGTAACATGTACTAAAAGTCCAGGGTCGAAAGTGTAAAAGGCCCACTATATTCAACACATGTGGAAATAAAAACACTCACAGGGACATCACTGCAAATATCCAAAAATATTTCTCATCCATTAACAACCAGAAAGTACAGCCCACAAAATGCAATTTCACCAAGAAATCACGTGTCGAAGCACGTGTCCACAACAGGCAGGGGTAGAAATGCAAATATAAGAAACTAACAGGTCCTCTATGCAATTTTACCAAATTAAAATGAACTACAAAAACTATTTACATGACTAATTGATAAACGCTAAAAGAGAGAGGGCCTAAGGGTAAATTACCCTTTATTAATCGAGGGGTTGGATGCGCGCCACGTGGATGATCGTGCGGCTGAGGCGCGCTGCAGCTGAACAAAGGAGCCTCAGCTCCTGATCGGACGATGGAGAGCTCGCCACGTATCTGATCGGACGTCTGTGGGCGAGGCTCGCCTCTCCTCTGCAACGGACGGTGAAGATGGCCCCACGTGGTGATCGAACGGTGCTGGTGCAGGGCACCTCTTCGTATCAGAGAACGGTCCAGATTAAATCCGGGACTCCGAAGTCGAACGAACGGTGGAGGAGGTTCCTGGAAGAACTCCTCGCCGGCGAGCTTCGCCGGAGGACTGTGAACGCGCTGGACCTCCTCGCGGGCAGCTGACAGGTGGGAAATGATCACCAAGGCCTCCCGCGTCGATCAGGCTCCTCCGATGATGCTGGAATGCTCCGAAGAGCTCCAGCGACGAAGGCGGAGCTCAAGCTCCTGTGCTGAACGTGGAGGACCTCAGATGGTCCTCCTCTCACCTGCAAGGCTGCACAGAAACACTCCTAGGTCGAGGGCAAAGTGCCTCGACCCAGTGAGAGGCGAGGTGGGTGAACGATGCGTCGGGATGGAGGAGCTCCGGCGATGCGACGGCGAAGGAGCTCGAATCCCAGTTCCTGTGCGAACTGGGTTGAATGGATGGGTGAAGAATGTGCGTGGGAGAAGGGCGAAGGTGATGGTCGAGTCCGATGGTCGAGATGTGGACGGGTGTGGTTGGAATCGACAGTCGACGGCGATGAACTAAATTGGGCGTAAACTGAAATTGGCGAAAGATAAGTGAATCTAGGCTTACCAGGTGGCTGAGATCGACTGGGGACGAGCTACTTAAGCTCTGGATCCTTGCCTCTAGGGTCGTCGATGCCCGAGGCTCGAGCACCACGCAAGGGGCAGCGCAAGGCTACCGGATCGATGGTAGGGTCACTCTCTCCTCGCTGCGACACCACCGGATGCTTGCTGTCACTTAGGCGAAGGTGGTGGAGGTCCTGGTAAGGAGAATGCGGAGCCAAAGATGAGTGAAATGCGTGGCGGAGCTCAGGTTAAGTATGGCTAGAGGTCCAAGAAGATGGGAGTCCGGTGACTCGATCAGAGCGCGGATCCCCAAAACCCACCCCGGGCGTGCATCTAGATCGATTGGGGAACAAACGGAGCCCGTGGTTTCGAGGATTGGTGATCGGATCGTGACGTGATAAATGGGAGAAATCGGGTCGGGCGTGCAGATCCGCGGGGCTGTGGTCCGGGGGGGAGTTGACTGGGGGTCAACATTCCCCGTGGACCAATCAGGAACGGCCACATCAAAAAGATTTGGAAATTCAATTTAAAATAATAAATGGCTGAATTAAGAAAAACTCAAAACATGAAAAATATTTATTTATTTATAAACTATTTTTTTGTGATTTTTATTAATTTTTTTGAAATAAAAATTAGGTATTTACAATATAGTATTATATATAGGTATATATACAATATTGTATTTTTTATTTTTGATTTTTAATTACTTATTTTTGTACAATTTTATTCCAATTTTATATTTTATTTATTTATAGAATAAAATTTGGAATAAAAAGGTATTTTTATTTTATTTTTATTATTTAATTACAAAGGCTAAATAAATAGATATATACAAGTATGTACATGGTATATATACAATGTTTATTTTGATTTTTATTTTTGTTCTTTTTATTTTATTTTTGTTTTTATGGTTTTTATTTTATTTATTTACATTAGGAAATATAGAACATATACAATTTTTATGGGATTTTAATTTATTTATTTATAGGGGAAAATAAATAGGTATGTGGGTTTTATGTACATGGTGAATATACAAGGGTGGAGGAATTTTTATTTTCTTTTTTATTTTCCTATTTTTATTTTAATTTAATATTTACAAATATATACACATAAATAGGAACCCACTTTTATTTTTATAAGAGGAAAATATTTTTATTTTATTTACAGGTATATGTACACATGTGTGAGCTTTCTTTATCTCCCTCTACTTTGGTTTTTATGCGGTCAGGCCCATGCTGAGCCCTCCCTTGGGATTAGGTCGCTCAATATTTATTCTAAATATTTCCCTCTTTTTCTTTTGTTTCTTTATTCTTTTATTTATGCACAAAAACATGCTAATTATTGTATTTTACACAATGCATGCAATTTGCTAATTATTAATATTTACAGAAATGTGCATGTGTTTTGCAAAGGTTTTGTAGCTAAAATAAAAGAATAAAGAGTGATGAATGGGTATTCATCACCTCCCAACGTGCAATTCCATGAGGCATGGGACCGATTTAGAGAGCTCATTGACCTGTGTCCTCATCACGATATCTCCAAGCCCAACCTTGTTCATAGTTTCTTCTACGGGCTGACATCAGAGTTGCAGGGGCTAGTGAATGCATCCTGTGGGGGTTCCTATTTTGCCAAGGATGAGCATCAGGTCTGTGCCATCTACGAGGAGATGGCAGAGAATTATACAGTCATGTCCCAGACCCGCCTTTACACACAGGGGAAGCCCACACCACATGCCGTGTCCTATAAGAGGATAGCACGGGTCGATGCATGTCCTTCCACATCTTCAGTAGCCTCAGCACAAGCAAAGTCATCAGCCGCTGATATGTGCATCATCAGCAAAAAGCTGGACTGCATCGATATCATTGAAAAGAAGCAGTGTCAGGGTATGTCTCAGATAGATCAGATGGCACAGACGCTGAGTGACTTGAAGACCCAGATCATGTGTCTCCAAGAGGCACAAACGGCTTCTCAGCCCCATCTCAGGTCACGGGCTGACCCCAGCAGCAGCAGCTCGACCCAGCCCTCTGCCTACTACAGACAGGTGCACCACATTCAGGCGGAGTCGTTCCAGCAGCAGCAACAGCAGCAGTATGTCCAGCTACCACTATCTCCGGACACTCAAATGATGGTATACCAGCCGGATCAGCTCCTGGTAGTTCTCCCCCACCCCTAATGAGCAGAAGACTTTAATGGAAGTCAACGGGATTCGGTATGACTGACCTCATCCTGGGATCCGCAGAGACCATCCCAGATTCTGATGGTCGACCGAAGGTGCCTCATCCTAGCAACAACTTCTAGTTCAGGGTGGCCAGTACATCCAGCAGCAGCAGCAACCCCAATTCCCACGGCCACAGCTACACTACCAGCAAGGTCCTCATCCCTATCAGCATGGACAACCGTGGAGGCAGCAGTAGCAACCTTAGCAGTATTCTCACCAGTATCCCCCTCATCCTTCCCAGTAGCAGCAACCTCACTTCCAAAGAGGCAACCCATCCGGTTCTCATGGGCCAGCCTATGAGAACCCAACACTTGATGATTTAGCATGCCTTATCTCCGAGCAGCATGCCACTTTCAAGCGGGAGATGGACGAGTTCCGTCAAGAGATGTGGGAGATAGTAAAGGGCAAGGCTGCCATACCCGCTCAGATCGAGCCGAATCCGAACAACCTGAAGAGGAAGTCTGAGCAAGTACAGTTTACAGAGGTTACCACTCCTAGTGACTCATTGGGTGATATTACTTCCTATACTTTTGATGTTGAATTTGTTACACTTAGGAGCGATAGGATGCCAGCCGACGACGCCTCATTTGAGCGACGGCACAATGAGGACTTAGGAGCGCCTGAAGAGGAGGAGAGCGATGTTGATGCCACTCATGATGATGTTGATGACGGTGGTGTTGATGCCACCAATGATGTAGATCCAGCCGACGGTACTAAGGTCGTCACATCACCAGATGCAGGAGGTGGTGCAGATGCCACCAGACATGTTGATGTTGAGCCAGAGTGCGGTGCTGATACCACGAGTCGAGATGCCGCGGGTGGTACTGAGGCCACCCATTCTATTCCTGTTGCATTTCCTTATGTTTTTGTATCTCAGGACTATTCAGGAAAATCTACAAAAATTAAAAAAGGAAAGAGTTGTTTATTTGCGAGTCCATATGCGATGCCTGGAGATATTTGTATGGATTCTGTTTTACCGCAGCAGCAGGGACCCAATCCTAGCCCTCCATCTAAGGAGGGCCCAACCATCCCCTTCCCTCAAGCACTCTGCTTGGCTAAGGGGAATAAAAAAGAAAATCCAAAAAAATCCCAGTAGTTATAGTTCAGCCCACAGATGATAGATAAATACCATATTCAGCTGACTCTACAGGAGGCACTTGAGCACATCCCTCTCTTCCAGAGGAACCTTAGAGAGAAGACTATCATTTGCAGGAAGAAGAGGAACCATCATGCAGAGATCCATGTGCTCACTCGGGCCACCTGCTTCGCCATTATAAACCGTCTGCCAGCAAAGAGGCCAGATGCAGGAGCTCCCTATGTCAGATGTCATATCCATGAGCAAAGATTCGATCAGACTCTATTAGACAGCGCTTCTTCCATCAACCTACTTTCGGCAGCCTTACTCGACCGATTCGAGTTTGGCCCTCTTCGACAGAGCAGGATAGTTCTTCAGTTTGCTGATAGATCTGTCAAGAGGCCGAAGGGGTTATTGAAGGACGTGGTCGTCACAATTCAGGGCCTGAAATTGCCCGTGGATTTCGTTGTGTTGGACATGGAGATCCCTGAGTCTGTGATTGATACCCCCATCATTCTAAGATGATCGCTCTTGGCCACAGCCAAGACAGTGTCCAATCATGATAGCGGGAAGGTATACTTTCGCATCAAGGGCGAGAGTATACAAATAGAGACGATTGACGAGACTAGAGCACGAGATTCAGCCAGCTCAGAGCAACTCAGTGATTCAGAGCAGATGACAGAGGCAGAGCGAGACGTCCAGTAGGAGTGTGATTTTGTGATTACAGATGATGAAGCCGCTTGGTCAGATCTCGTTTCATGAGCCATCCTCTCACATTCAGACACCACAGATTCCCATATTCTAGCAGAGGAGAGCTTGGAGAGCACACTCTTGACAGAGGACACATTCGAGGCAGCAGACCACATTCAATATAGTGAGGCAGATGATATTTCGTTTGATTCATATTCAGATCCCTCAGAGTCAGACATTGGGGCATAGTTTAATGAATTGATACCGTGTTTGATTCCTACAGATCCAGCAGCTAGAGTGGAGACTGATCCGATGCAGAGTACAGATACACTAGAAGTGCAGTCTTCACCAGATTTTCATGATCAGTGAGAGTTCTCCTATGCAGATTTGGTTGCTTTCACTCAAATGTTTCAGAGGTTAGATTTGCCAGCTCCTAGTTGCCCAGAGCTGAAGCCCTTGCCGCAATCACTGAAATATAGATTCCTTGCGAGCGAGCATGAGATGCATCCAGTCATTATCTCAACAGATTTGACTGGAGAGCAAGAATCTCGATAGATGGAGGTTCTTGAAAAGAACCGCAAGGCGATAGGATGAAGTGTAGCATATCTCCAGGGGATAAGTCCAGACCTGTGCTCCCACCATATCTATCTCGAATAGGATGCCAAGCCCTCGCCTGAGTTCAAGCGACGGCTGAACCCGAACCTTCGAGAGGTTGTCATGAAGGAAATCTCGAAATGGTGGAGCACTGATTTTATCTACCCCATCTCCGACTCCAAGTGGGTTAGTCCATTACATGTGGTGCCCAAGAAGACGGGCATCACTACAGTTGTGAGCGAGTCTGGAGAGGAGATAGCTACCGGGTACCCACTTCTTGGAGGGTTTGTGTGGACTACAGACAATTGAACCATGCCAACAAAAAGGATCATTTCCCTCTGCCTTTTATTGACCAGATTATAGAGAGGCTAGCTGGGAAGAGTCACTACTGCTTCCTTGACGGGTACTTTGGTTACAATCAGTTGGCCATTGCGCCCGAAGACCAGGACATGACTACATTCACCTGTCCCTTTGGGACATATGATTTCAGACGGATGCCCTTTGGTTTATGTAACGCTCCGGCGACATTCCTAAGGTGCATGTTGTCCATCTTCTCAGACATGGTGGGTGAGTGCTTTGAGGTCTTCATGGTCGACTTTTCGGTCTATGGCAATGGGTTTGATGCTTGTCTTGACTGCCTAGACTACGTCCTTCAGCGATGCATCGAGGTCCATCTTGTATTATCCTGGGAGAAGAGTCACTTCATTGTGACTCAAGGGACGGTGCTTGGTCAATTTATCTCCAACAGGGACATGGAGGTTGATGCAAGCAAGGTGGATATCATCAGGAAACTCAATCCACCGTCCAACCTGCGACAGTTACGGTCTTTTCTGGGCACGTCGGTTTCTACTGACGATTCATTCATGATTTCAGCAGGATTGCCCGACCGTTGACTGATTTGCTGACAAAAGACACCGAGTTCATTGTAGATGATAAGTGTCTTGCGTCATTTGAGACTCTCAAGAGTCTAGTTGTTGAGGCTCCTGTCCTTAAGCCACCAGATTGGTCTCTCCCATTTGGGATCTTGACGGATGCCTCTGATTTTGCCGTAGGGGCCGTGCTGGGATAGAGGAGGGATAGAGTGCCATTTGCCATTCACTACACTAGTTGTACATTGGATGCCGCACATCGGAACTACACCGTCACTGAGAAGGAGATGCTAGCTGTAGTTTTTGCCTTGGATAAGTTTAGGTCATACATCATTAGATCAAAAGTGACTATCTTTACTGATCATACCACCATCAGATACCTCATGACAAAGAAGGATGCCAAAGCGAGACTGACTAGATGGATCCTTCTACTCCAGGAGTTTGACATTGAGATTAAGGATAAGCATGGAGTCAAGAATGTGATGGAGGACCATCTCTACTGATTAGAGCATCTTGAGGAATCTGAGCAGACTGATCCCATTTTTGAGACCTTCCCAGATGTGGTGATCCTTGCTATTGCCTCACTCCCATGGTACACCGACATTGTGAACTATCTTGTTGCTAAGAAAGTTCCACAAGGTTGGCTCAGGAAGCGGCTTGAGACCTTCCTTGTGAAGGCCAAGTTCTACCATTGGGAGTATCCCATCCTTTGTCATGAAGGAGGGGATAGCATCTGGCATCAGTGCATTCCTCGGGAGGAGCACCATAGCGTCCTCACATGCTGCCACAAGCTTGAGGCAGGAGGACATCACTCTAGGTAGACAACGGCACAGAAAGATCTCCAATCTGGCCTATGGTGGCCTACTCTCTTCAAGGATTCTGATGAATTCGTGAAGAGGTGTACTGACTGTCAGAGGATGGACACTTGTGGACAGTGTGATATGATGTTGATGCAACCATTAACTTCTGTGAGGTTTTTGATGCATGGGGCATTGATTTCATGGGTCCACTCCCTAACAGTCAGGAATTTGAGTACATTCTGTTGGCCATGGACTGTATTAGTCATTGGGTTGAGGCCATTCCCGCCCAAACCATAGATGCTAAGACTGTTTGCATATTTTTGAGGAAGAATATCATTTCACGGTTTGGAGTGCCTAGAGTTGTGATATCTGTCGGGGAGTCTAATTTCGTCAACGACAAGGTAAAGGCCCTTGCTAGCGAGTTCGACATAGACCATAGAGTAGCCACTCCATATCATCCTCAGACCAATGGTCTTGCTGAAGTGTTGAACAGGGAGATCAAGACTATATTGCAGAAGGTAGTCTGCCCTGACCGAAAGGATTGGTCACAGCTTTTGGACTCAGTCTTGTGGGCATATCGAACTTCCTTCAAGACTCCTTTGGGGACATCTCCCTTTCGCCTCATTTATGGCAAGCCCTGCCATTTACCTGTTGAGATTAGGCAAAAGTCACTTTGGGCCGTCACATACATATTATTAGATCCAGTGAGTGTAGGAGCTTAAAGGAAGGCAGAATTGGCAGCCCTGGAGGAGCTTAGAGACTCAGCCTTTTCGAGCAGCCTAAAATACAAGGAGAGAGTGAAGGAGTGGCATGATTCTCATATCAGCCACAAGCAGTTTGAGCCAGATCAGAGAGTATGGTTGTTCAATGCTAGGCTTACTTATTTTCAGGGAAGTTGCAGAGTAAGTGGAAGCGACCATACCTGGTTCAAAAGGTACATGACAATGGGATCATTGACATATCCGAAATGACATCCGATTCTACCTTTCGTGTTAACGGACATCGGCTCAAACCATATCTAAATCATGAGCCACTCGTCGTTGATGTTGCCCATATTCATTTTACTTGAGATGTGTTCTTTGACTCACATCTATTGCATCTCATGCCTGATTATCATTGTTTTCCGCCTTGTATAGATCCAGATGTCCATATCATACTATTCTTCAGTCTAACATCCCATTTGCATCTTATGATTATGCTATACTTAGGGTGTACTTTACCCTAAGTATAGGGGTGTGTCAGACTTTTGGTTTCTCTTTTGATTCTTTCTACCTCTGTTTTGCTGCCTATACTTAGCGATATTTTACCCTAAATATAGGGGAGGTAGACCATGTACATTCTTCCACTCGGATTTCCCTTTATGTATAGTCTGCTATACTTAGGATTACTTGATCCTTAGTATAGGGGGGAAACACCGAGCCTTTTTCATTCCATTCTTTGATTCGTCGTTGTAGTATAGATGTCCTTTTCACTTCCCTATATTAAGCACGAGTTTTGTCTTCTTCATCGCTCTTGATCCACTCTGAGGACATCGTTCAAGCTAAGTATAGGGGGTGTCATATATATATATATATATATATATATATATATTTCATATATACTTTAGCCATAACTCGTACTTTGTGTGAGTGTGTTAATAAATAAAATGGCTAAAATCATTCATCTAAAAACCATAAAAATTTGAAAATTTTTCCTGTACATAAAATTCTTTCTTGCACATACATAGCTATTTAAAAAAAAATTATTTTTGTACAAATGTTTGTAAAAATGTTTTGTATGTAAAGAGTTTGTAAATATTTTGATATCAAAAATTATGTATATAGTACAACATTTTTGTAAAATATTTAAAAAACAAAAGTTTGCAAAAACCTGTGTGTAAATGTGTGTAAATAGTTTGCAAAACTTCTGCATCCATGCATTCAAACATTTTTCAAAAAAATTACACATTTTAGAAAATTGCATAAAAAGATTTTTGTATACTTGTATAATTTCTCTGAATCATAGTTGACATTTACACTAGCCTTAAATTAAATTGGAAAATGGATCTTGGTTAAGACCTTAATCCACCTAATTCTGAGAGGAACCTTATAAGGGTTAGGGTTGACTTTTCAGGTCCATTAGTGACTTAATTCTTTGAGTCCACTAGGCTATGATCACATGTCATCTTGATGAGCCTAAGTAGAACACTTAGCAACACACACATGACTCTCACAGACAATGGCTTTACTTGCACCAGCACCTAACACATAGCTCTCTATGGATGAGGTGGTGAGGAGGCAATCTTCTTTGGCTTGGGGTAGCATACGAGGGCAGTACTTCTAGGCGGAACATCTTGTCTTCTTTAATGAAGGAAGTGCGTCTCAACTTGGTCTGGAAGCATTGAGGTCTAAAGACAAGAGTTGTGGGTTGCAATAATGCTTCAAAAGAGGGATAGTCTACTAGATCAAGAGGAAAAACTCCTTACGTATATATGCTGCACCATGTGAATATTTTGTACACATGCACATCGAAAAAAAATGTGCAAAAGAAAGAAAAACTCCAAAAAATTGGTGGGTATGATAGAAAATGAAATACCCACCGGAGTATATAGCCAAATAAAGCAAAGCTTATGTTACCCATTCTCATCTCATGAAGCTTGCAGCAGGGAGACTTAGCTACACTGGTTGGGTTCCCAAGGATACATGGCTACACTGGTCATGGTCCATTCTCTTCTTCCTCCTCTTCTAGAGCCGGTTGAACTTGAACTTAGAAGGTAATACCCCGCTCCTCGAGGAAAGAGCTGTCAGACTAGGGCATTAGAGTTACCTTGTTGAGGGGGGTTATTACATTGCCATTTCTGAGGTGGGGAGCTGCATACCACTTACACAGTACAAGAAAAGATTCATGGTCATTAGAGTTTGTGTATGTAGACTTGTTCTGATCTAGATTGTTGAGGAGTCTTGACCATAGAATGGCGGAACTTAGAGGCTGATGAGTTTTAGACCTATGTCCAAATAAGGTTCCAATAAACTAATAATCCAAAGGTCTAACTGAGCTCCATACTTCAATTTAATGAAGACAAGTTTAATAATCATCTTGATTCTCCTTCTTTTTCTTTTCCTTTCTCTTTTCACTTCTTTTTCAAATAAGTGTTTGCTAAGGCTAGCAAAGGTAAAGTACAGGGGGGTGATGAATCCATATTCATCACTCTTTATTCTTTTCTTTTAGCTAATTATCTTGGCAAAGCATCATGCAAATACGTGTAAATATAATAACTTAACAATATGCATGCATGTGTTAATATTCTATAATTAGCATGTATTTGTACAAAAATATAGGAATACAGAATAAATAATAAAAATAAAAAGAAGGAAGTATTTAGAATAAATACTGAGTGACCCGAACCCCAAGAGAGGGCCAAGCATTGGCCTAATCGCCAAATAAAATAAGTAGAGAGTGATAGGGCCACTCTTACTTATAGTTATATATCATGTGTACATAAATTATTTTTGCCAAAATAAAAATGTGTTTTTACCTCCCTGTATATATTTCTGAAAATAAAATAAAAATCAGAAAATAAAATAAAAATAGAATAAATCTCTCTCTTTCACTTGAACATAATACATGTATATTTGTTTTCTTCTCTATTTATTTTTTACGTGTAAATAAATAATAAAAATATAAAATGGTTTATACTCCAAAAAATATGTTGTAAATAAAAAAATATAAAATTGGGGTATTTTTATAAAAATAATAAAACAAAAACAATTGTACAAAATATATAGGTATTTTATACCTGTATATAACAACATATATTGTATATAGCCAAATTTATTTTTCATAAAAATAAATAAAAATCATAGAAAATCCCTTGAAAAATAACAAACATTTATCATTTTATTTATTTTTTTAATTTAAATTCATTTACTATTTTTAAATTGAGATCAGACGGTCAGGACGAGCGTCGGGTGGCAGAAGGGGAGGCGGGCCACATGGGCGGTCCCAGAGGGCGCCACGTGGCCCAATCAGAAAATTTAGAGAAATAAATACAAAGACAAATAAGAAAGAAATAGTTAGAGGCAAAATTAGGAGAAAGTCAAAACATGAAATTTGCTCGTCTCAACGAAATCTACAACTTTCATGTTGGATAAAAAGCCAAAAGAGGTCATTTGTAGAAAAAAATATTTTTGGGGGTATTTTTAAGGGGGATAAAAACACCGAATTTTAACTTTTGATTTGTTTTTGTATTTTTTAGTCTTTTTAAAGTTCAGTGAATTATGGACAATTAATCTAACTAATTTTTAGGGGTTTTGATGATAAAATAATTACAAGAAAAATAAAGGAAATTAAATATAAATAATTAAGGGTTAATTATACACAGTATGATACAAGATAAAAATAAAGAATTAAAGGAGATTTTATTGGTTTGATTAAGCCGGGGGTTTAATAAGTGACTTTTAGCATGATGAATACGAGATTCATCAAGCGTCGCCGATGTACCTGGAGCTCGCCTGCTCCGCCGGCCTTGCACGCCTGTCGGATCACTCCGGAGATTTTTGGAATCACCAGCACTTAGAGGACCACCTCCGGGAGCTGCCCGGGCATTTTAGAGCGTTCAGGAGCTACGGAGTAGGAGGTTTGGGGACGGGGAAGCTCGGCTCACCGGAGTTCTTCCCCGTTCTTCCCTATCCTCTGTCCACCGTCCGATTAGGACCGCCCCTCCAGTTTGATCATGTTCCTGTTGCATTGCATTTCCACGCCATATTTTTTTGCATTTTTGTTGTATTTTAATATTTATAAAAATTCAAAAACACACATTTTAATCCCTAATGCATTAGAAAATACATAAAAATTATTAAATGTTTTTGAAAAATTCCAAAAAATATATATTTTGTGTAATTTAGTGTCTTTAACCTTCAGAACAAATCACTAAAAACGATACTAAAAAACTCCTAAAATTTTCAAAACCCCAAAATCTCTATAAAAATCTTAAAAATCCAGAAAAAAATCATAAAAATATAGTTTCTATTTCCTAATTTTCTCTATTTTATTCTCTTTATTTTAAAATTAATTTGGAGAATTTTGGTTCTTGCTTGATATTTTTCATCTCCTTTTTAATCCCATGCATTTATTTTATTCCCTGTTTTAAGTATTTTTTACTTTAAAAATACCAAAAAATAGGAAAAATATAAAAATCACAAAACCATTAGAAAAACGTAAAAAGCCCAAAAATATTTTATTTCCTAAATTTTTCTTATTTTTACCTATTTTTATAAATACATTATCTCTCTTTTCTTATATTGCATTTGTACTTTGTTTTATAATTCAAAAAAAGCAAATATAAAAATATAGAATATAAAAAGAAAATACAAAATAAGAAAACAAAAATCAAATAAAAATAAAAAATATATAAAATTATAAACCCGCAAAAAGGTAGCATTTATAGACAAATTCATCACATTCATTCTTGAGTATTTATTTTGCTCGATCTATCCTGCTTGTTCCCTGTGTTCGACATCTACATGTTTGCATACTATATACATACATTGTAGAGTTATAATAAATTTTAACTTCGTGCTGCTTTTCATTGTTTGATCTCTGTTGTGGGTTAATTGTTGATTGACCCGGGTTTCGTGAGTGGTCGCCTCAGCGACATTGTGATCCCGCCTTGTGTGGATTACTTTAGACCCTCGCTAAATCATGTTCAACACCCCACGACAGGCACCTTCAAAGGCCCTATGCCTATAATAAAGATGAACGGGTTGAACTACGAATTGTGGGCCTGGAGTTCATGAGCCTGACGAAGTCTACATGTAAGAAACACATTCTTACCGAGGAAGATACAGTTGAGAAGAGTGGAGTTAACTCCTCATGAGAGGCGGATGATGCGTATGCCAAGGTTTGGGTTTCAGGTACATTAGCAATAGAGATAGTCAATGGTGTGTTACATTAGCCCACCACCAAGGCGATGTGGGATATTCTTGCTGCTACTTATTCATAGACAAGGAATGAGACAAAGATTCTGCAACTCCAGGATGATATTTTTACTATCAAGCAGAATGGACGGCCCCTTCATTCGTTATATACATCCTTGCATGGCATGTTCGAGAAGCTCCACAGTTTCATGTATCTCCCATCTACTCTTGAGTAGCAGAAGACTTATAGGAATGCCACCATGGTTGGTGTATTCCTGAAAGCCCTTGATCCTGAGTATGACGTTATTCGTTCCCAGCTTATGGCAGATGCCACTATTCCTCCCATGGAGGAAGTTTCCGTAAGCTCAGTAGGATCACTGTCCCATCCACTACTGCCAGTCAGACTTCTTCAACAATGACTACCTCCCGAGATCGAGGAGGCTCTTCTCAGTTTTGTGGACGTGGACCTCGTGGCAGAGAAGGTTGTATTTGTCAGCCATGTACTTACTGTCATCATCCTGGACATGCAGAGGATACATGATACTCCAAGCATGGATTTCCTGCTTTTGTTCGAGTAGCTGAGCAGATTGAGCCCTCGGTTGCTTCTTGTTTAGATCAGCGATTTGATGACCTTGTAGCACAATTGAGGGGCATTATACCTCCTTCTAGTCCCATTACTTCTTCATCAATCTCAGGGAGTCAATCAGATGGGGCTGCTTCAGCTTCCTCTAGTACCTCTGTTAGTACTTATGTACTTACTAGTTATAGTAGATCCGATGTTACAGAATGGATTATGGACTCTGGTGCTACACATCACTTGTGTGGAGACAGAGGTCAACTTACAGCATACAGACAGGTTCCTCCATAATGAACTGTGGTTATAGCAGATGGGACTCGTTCCCCGATCACTAGATAAGGGGAGATTAGCTTGACACCCTCTACGTGTCTACAAAATTTGTTGAATGCACCTGATTTTTCTATGAATTTGGTATCTATTAGTCGGATTACGAAGGATCTACATTGTAGAGCTACTTCTGACCCATCTTCTCTTGTATTTCAAGACATCCTTACGGGCAAGGTGATTGGGTGTGGTCGTGAGCAGGACAGTCTCTATCACTTAGTTCGAGCTCCTTATGCCGGCATTTCCTCTCATTCTACTGAACTTGTCTCACCCTTTACGTGGCACGTGTGCTTTGGTCATCTCTCACTCTAGAAAATGTGTCGTATTCTGCCTCAGATCTCTCCTCACCTGTCCTTTCAATGTGAGGCATGTCAGTTGGGAAAGCATCATCGATCTGCCTTCTCCAATCATCGGAGCGGTAGCTCTATTTTTGAGTTATTTCATTCCCAATCATCAGGGACACAAGTTTTATCTTGTTGATGTTGATGATTTTTCTCGTCTGTCCTGGATCTTTCATTTTCTCAATGAAGTGCAAATGTGTTTTCTTCTTCTGTGAAATTTGTGAGAACTGATAATGCTTTGGAATTCTGTACTCACACTCTTTCCAATTATTTTTCAAACCGAGGTATTATTCATCAAACATCACATGCCTATACTTCCCAACAAAATGGTATTGTGGAGAGGGAGCATCGTCATTTGCTTGATGTTACAAGAAATCTTCTCATTCAGAGTCGTGTTCCACATTCTTTTTGGGGTGATGTTATTCTTAGGGCATACTATCTTATTAATCGTATGCCCTCGTCGGTCTTGGGTGAGAAAATTCCCTTCCCTCTTTCTTTTCTTGAGAAAGAATTGTTCTCACATACTCCTCGTGTGATTGGTTCGATCTCCTTTGTCCACTTGTTGTCTCCAGTTATTGACAAGCTCTCTCCTAGAGTAGTCAAGTATGTCTTTGTCGGGTACTCCAGGACACAAAAGGGTATAGATGTTATGACCCAATGCACAAGAAGTATTATGTCTTTTTTGAGTCTGTGATGTACTTTTCTCCTACATGTGATCGATCGACTTCCTCAGAATCCGATGATGAAATCTACATGTCGCCTTTACCATCATCACCTCCTTCACCACCACCATAATCACCTCCTTCACCACCATCGCGACCACCATCACCACCTCCACCCCCTCCTATGGTCCCAGTCCCATCGTTGTTGCATCACTATACCTGTCGACCAGCTTTTGCTCATAGTCACCGCTCATCATCTAGCACGCATGAGGTTCTAATGATGAGTCTGATGGTCTGCCTGAGCACGGTTCTTTACAGGGGACCGGCGTGGAGGTTGTTAATCTAGACTTACCTATTGCACTTCGGAAGCAGAAGCATAGCTGTGCATCATATCCTTTAGCATCCATGGTCTACTTTGATCGCTTGACTAAAGAATTCAGGAAATCTGCAGTTGCAGTGTCTGGTGTGGACATTCCACAGAATTATCAAGAGGCTTTGAAGGATAGTCGATGGAGCTTACCTATGTAAGAAGAGATGGTTGCCTTACAGTTACGTGGGACCTGGATCTTGGTTCCTGCTCCTGATGGAGCATCTGCCGTTAGTTGCAAATGGTTGTTTACTGTTAAACACCGTGCAGATGGGAGTCTGGATCAGCACAAAGCCAGATTGGTTACTCATGGATTTACTCAAACATATGGCATGGATTACTTAGATACATTCTCCCAGTGGCTCGTCATACTCCACGGATTCTTCTTTCTGTTGTAGTGGTACGTGAATGGCCTCTCTTCCAGCTTGATGTTAAAAATACCTTTTTATATGGGGACCTATAGGAAGAAGTCTAAATGCAGCAATCTCCTGGGTTTTCTGCTAAGGGGGAGTATCCACAGGTTTACAGACTTCATAAGTCAATATATGGCCTTAAACAGAGTTCTAGGTCATGGTTTCAGAAGCTCTCGGATTTAGTTGAGAAGCATGGATTTTAGAGGTCGAATGCGGATCATTCATTGTTTGTACAGAGAACTTCTAGAGCCATGGTGGTTATTATGCTATATGTTGATGACATATTAGTCACATATGATGGTGTGCTGGGGATAAAAAGGGTTAAAGAATTTCTAGACCGACAATTTTTTACTAAGGATCTTGGCACTTTATGATATTCCTTGGGATTAGAATTTGCTAGAAATCAGCAGTCTTGTGATGACCCAACAGAAGTATGTGACAGATATGCTAGTTGAGATAGGAATGATTGGATGTCGGCTATATACAACTCCTATGGACCTTAGCATGAAGTTATATGATGATGCCACAGAGGAGGTGGACAGGAGACGATACAGAGAAATAGTTGGGAAGCTTTTTTATGTTAGTGTAATCAGATCGGATATCTCATTTGCAGTTAGTCGGGTGAGCCAATTTATAGAACAACTCCAACAGGTAAACATGGATGCTATATATATGATTTTGAGATACCTAAAGTCTTCTCCAGGTACAGGATTATTATTCAAAAGGAGGGCAGCACTTACCATTTTCGCATGCGCTAATGTTGATTATGCAGGATGTCCAAAGGATAGAAAGTCCACTTCGAGCTTTGCAGTTTTTGTTGGTAGCTCTCTTGTCTCTTGGAAGAGTAAGAAGCAAACTATGGTTGTCAGGTCCAGTGCTGAGTCTGAATATAGGGTTATGGCACAAGCTAGTACTAAAATGACATGGGTTCTAGTTGTACTAACAGATTTACATATAGATGTACATATTTCTATGCATTTACAATGTCATAACCAAGCAACCCGGTTCATTACAAACAATCATGCATTTCATGAGAGAACCAAGAATATTGAAGTAGATTGCCACTACACTAGGGATATGATTCAGAAAGGGTTTATCCCTACTTCTCATGTCATCTTAGGGGATCAACCTGTAGATATTTTCACTAAGGCTTTGCTTAGAGGGTCGTTCCAAAAATGCTCATCCAAGTTGAGCATGATTGACATATATGCTCATCTTGAGGGGGTTGTAGAGTTATATATATATATATATATATATATATATGTCTTTGTATTGCTTTCTTATTTTCTGTTCTTTTGTCTATTATATGTAGTTTACCCATAGGTCTCTCCCATATATAAGAGAGCCTAGGGTTCAAGGAATAAACTAGTTTCTCATTTTTCCCAACACCTTCCCATTTCATATATTCATACTGTTTACATTATCCACATTGTTTTATATATCCTCATTAATTTATGTATCTATGTTTACGTATCTCTATCTGAAAGCATTCCGTACCATTTAGATTTTTGTGTCCTGACATTCTCATTATGAATATGATATAGATACGGATATTCATAGTTACATATCATTTGTGTTTTTATACATGTCACCTTTCACTAGAAGTATCTCTCTTTAGTCAGATAACATACCCTACTCGACAATGTTCATTCGAGCCCATAAGACTATGAATATAAATATTTTTACCGTAGAATTGGTAAAACAATATTTCATTTGAATATTAGGTAATGAAATTGCATAAAAATAATTGATCAATCTAATGCTTAAACAAATCAAGTCATGAAGGAGTGAAGAGAAAAAATTTCATGAGTTTCCAAGTTGATATATAAAGTTTATGAAAATATAATTATTTATTATGTCCTTTTATTGATACTTATCTATTAGATGGGCAATTAGCTTTTAGTAAAGGTGGTATCCCCATGAGCACCCGCAGGTAACCAATATCCATTGGCATTAACCGGGTACCCGTTATAACTGGGTACCCGTTGGAATGAGGTGGATTGACCCGTGACCTGAACGGGGCATGTCATGATCAAATGAGGTGGGTACCCATCTCATGAAAACCCCTACTTCCAGGGGTGTGAGCAGCATGGGAGGTGGGGTTGGATGGTCCTTACTTCCCCTTCTTCGTGCTTTTATTGATTTGCTCCAATGTCTATATGTTATTAATACATTCTAAGTAGTATTGCATGTAATTCTTATAACTCTATTCTTTATTGGGATTTTTACCGCAGAAACTCTATAAACTTTGTAAATGATCTTTACGATCTTTGAAACATCGTGATTCCCTTCTCAATCCTGTAAACTTGCTCCATCTTACCCCACAGACCCTGCTGTTACTTTACTAGAGTCAACAACATGAGTTGATCTACCCAGAGGAGCATTCCATGGTGAATCTTCCTCCTCTGATTCTTCGGATTCATTAGGGTGTCGACGAACACCGGGTGGACATCGCTTGAGCGATTGAATTTCGGTGGGGTTGAACAAATCGTCAGACGAGAGCGATTCAAGCCATGGGTCGGCAGGATCGGGGGGATCGGGGTCGCAACAGCATCATGTGCTGCTGATTGAGTGTGTGATGGGGAGCTCGAGGGCGAGGAGTGGCGCGAAGACATGCTGCAGATGAGGGACATCGTGGAGGAACTCAGAATGTGAGAGGGCGGAGGAGGTGCGGTGAGAGAGTCGTTCAAGAATAACAGGAGCGACGTGCAGAAGATGCTGTGGGCGGTGTACAAGAAAGGGGAGACGTCGGTGGTAGTGCGGGTCTAGGGGGGAAGGAGGAGGTGGTGGAGGGGGTGGGGTGGATGGACAAGGGGAGGAGGGAGAGGGGGAGGGGCAGGGTAGAGGAGGACCTCGGGGAGGCGATGGTAGGCGAAACAGAGTATGGAGAGGGAGAGTGGGAGGAGGCGGTGGAGAGGAAGAGGTCGGGCGACAGTGGACGAAACAGAGGAGGGAGAGGGAGAGGGGGTGGGGCGGGGGATAGGAAGAGGTCGGGTGGCGGCGGATGAAACAGAGGAGGGAGAGAGAGAGGGGGGGGGAGGGCGGGGGAGAGGGGGAGGTCGGGGTTTGGGGAGGTCGGAGGAGCGGCTACAGTTGCAACTGCAGGTAGTATGGAGGGAGAGAGGGGCTGGAGGAGGAGTTGTGGCTGCGGGTGGAGGAGCAGCTATTGTTGCAGGTGGAGGAGCAAGGTGAGGGGAGGAGGAGGTGGAGAGGGGAGAGGCGGATGACCAAGGGGAGAAGGAGGAGGGGGCGCAGGGGAGGGATGGGAGGTCGAGGGTGGCACGGGGGAGGTTAGCAGTGGCGCAGGGGAGGACTGGGAGGTCGAGGACAATGCGGGGGAGGTGGAGAAAAAGGGAATGTAAGGAGGGTTTGGGAAGAAGATGAATGGCATTTTTGTAATTTAAGAAATAAAGAGGTAATATGCAACACTTTTTAATGGAACCTAGTTAGTTTTAATGGGTAAATGGATGGAGGTTAACCACAGGGTCTGTGGGGTAAGGATTACCAAGTTTGCGAGGTCGAGCGGGGAATTACGATGTTTCAAAGATCGGTCATCTACAAAGTTTATAGAGTTCTTAGGTAAAAAATCCCCTTTTTATTTGATAATAAATTATTCTAATTTCAAATTTGTAATAGGCCTTACGTTTTCTATTTTCAAAGATGGCAATACGTCTTGATTCCAATAATCATCATTATTATATCACTAATCCCGCGGGGCCGTTGCATGCATAGTGCATGTTACATATCTTATATCTTGCGAGTAAATTCCATTAAGTTTGATTTACGTAATATTTAACTCTTAATTTTTTATTCTGATAAGGAAATTAATGTATATAAATGTGCGACGGATTTTATGTCTATTCATATTATGTTTGAACGTTAACTTTTATTGGTTTGTAACGGAAAAAATGTACCTATATAAAGAGGTCAAGCATTTTGGATACACAACGATTTTTTACTTTCCATTTTTTTGAACGAGTCAACTTAAGGAATGATCTATTGTTGTTCAATAGATGTCGGCATGTGCACGTCTATTGAAACCTCATCATTATATCATGGAGAGTAATCATGTCAATATCGATTACATCATCGGAATCTGTGTAGGAATAGGAATTTATTCTTAAGATCGGTGCATTTTGCACATCTCCATAAGTTTGTTCATTTCGTTATCGTGACATCGCCTTAAATCTGGTATTATATATGCACCTTCTTAGTTATATTTATGTTTATTTCACCTACAGCCCGCACTAGCGGAGGAGACCAATGCACGCGGAGATCGACGGTCAGAGGTGGGCTATGTGCGGGGATGCGGTGAGTCGAGGTGACTAGAAAGCAGAGCTCCTGTGTGGCGAAGAACTCGCAGATGGTGAAGCTTTCTCGGTGAGGCACGGAGCTTGAAGGCCTCCAATGAGTCCTCCCTACTAGTAGTGGGGCTTGCGGGCACGGTGATGTCCAGCGGAGGTCCCATTTGATTCTCTTCAAGTCTCCATCTGAGGCAAGTGCACGGTTGCACGAAGAGTTCGCACGGGGAAACGAGGCTCTGCCCGACTGGCTCCAACATGTGTTGTGGCTCCTGTTTGGGCGAGGAATGAAAGAGATGACGCTTGGTCGAAACAGGACCAAGCCCTCTCCAGTAGCTGCCGTTGGCGTTTCGTTGGAGCTCCGTTGACTCGTAGATGGGCACGACGGAAGGGGTTTGAGATGGTCCCTGGTGCCTGATGAGTTCTCGGGCAGATGCTGCTCGGTCGAGTGGATCCTTGCCAGAGCTCGATGGGAAGATGGGGTTCCGGTGTTGGCTGGGGAAATGGATGAGGCTATGGAGCAGACGTCCTCCAGTGGTTCGATTAGGTACCCAATGGTGCAAGTTGTTGCCAACCTAGGGGTGTCACCTGCAAGCGAAGCTAAACTTGACTCGAGAGTCAAGATCTCGGCCTGATCGTTAAGCTCGGGAGAGAAGACGAATGAAGGAGGTCTATGAGTGGTGAAGGAAAGTATGTAATAATTAGAGGTTGTGCAGAGTAGAAGTGAAGTGAGGGGGAAGATCGAGGAGGGTTGTTCGGATTGGGTTTCACTTATCAAAAGGAAAAAGAAGATAGATGGGCAATAACAAAAGGAGAAGCACAACAGAGAAGAACGGGAAAGTACATGGAAAACAATGGTTAGAAAAAACACTGTACATGATGGGGTTTCGCCCGGAGTTCTGGAGTTGCGGGTTGTCGCTCCTGTTATCGCCTCTAGAGGCCAGCGAAGGAGACCTCGATGGCAGCTGCTGGAAGTGGCTGCAACGAGGTGGGTTGCCACCTTGGATCTCGCCATGAAGATGATCGAGTCGTTGTAGACTTCTATTTCACGACCAAAGCTGTCATCAACAGTCGGAAAGGATCTGGGCCCTTCTCTCTATCTCTCGTGATTGCGGGTACTCAAAAATGGAGATGCAGGCTCACTTTGATCGACTGCAGTTGGAGCGAAAGCGAGGAGGTTGTTGAGCCGTGGGTTGTGGGTGGCTGGAAGGAGGCGAGGGTTTTGGATGGGCTAGCAGCAGCTGGAAGAGGAGTGGGTTCTCTCTTTGGAGAAGAAAGAATGTGGGAGGGGGATCAGAAAGTTGACCCCGGTCAATGTTTAGGTTGTTGTGATTGGTAAAGAAAATAAGGGTAGTGATGGTAATTGGGAGCTGGACCAATAACGTGAAGACAAGTGGCGCTGCTGGTCAAATGAACCAATAACACACAAGAAAATAGAAAAGAAATAAGAGATGGTCTCAAATGAAAAAATTATCAGAAAGAAATATAGATCTCGATGAAATCCCATTTCTCATGAAGACTAAAAGCAAAATATGAAGTTTATATACAATAAATTATTTTTGAAGGTATTGTAAAATATAAAAATACCATTTTTTAGAGTTTTATATTTTGTCGTTAATTTTTTATAAAATATATACGTAATAAAATACTAGATACAAAATAAAACATTGATTTAATTTCTTTGTATTTTTAATAATAAAGAAAAGTTGAAATAAAAATCGAGAAAGAAACCATATATAAAGTATATACAAAGTCACAACACATCATTTTCTTTACTTTTTATATTTTTTAGATTTTTTATTTTAATATAGTTTATTAAAAAATCAAACAAAGAAATAAATGAAAAATAAATAAATTAAAAAGAAGTTATTATTTATTCAAAATCACATACTAAAATTAGTGAATTATTACAAAGTATAATTAGGTCCCCAAATTCTGCAAACAATCTTTACTTTTAATGAAATCGCTTTAATTAGATATGTAATTTGCTAAGCTGAACTTTGAAAGTGAGTTTGATAAATTTGGATTTCATATGTAGCGGAAATTTAGGCAAGAAGTTGGACTTTACAGCTTTTTCGGTTCAAGATCTAAAAGTATTTATTCAAGATGGAATTTATTATATATTTTTGTATTTTTTTATATACATTTATAAATATATATAAACTAGAAGAAGAATTAAGTTAAAAAGAACTAATATGAATTTACTAAAAATAATAGAATTTTGAGCTGATTCCAAGAGAATATATGCACATTTTGAGCTCTTTATTTTTGTGATTTCTATTTTGAATTATTTTATAGACTTGTTTATAAGATAAATATACATAAATAGCCCATTGTTATTGTGAGCCGTATTTTGTTAATTTATTGTATTTAGGGACATTTATTTGATGTTTCTTTTAGGGATTCAAGATAAGATTCAAATGTTAAGATGATGAATCACATATTCATCAGGTTCATATGTGGATTTATAGGTTTTGGTATCCTACTGTATCTGTGCAAATAATCTTTGAACTTCAAAATTTTATACAAAGAACAACCAATTTTTTTTATTGGCTTTCAATTTTGTATATATTTCTTGATCTTCATTTTTTATATGCAGATATAAATAAACAATAAAAACATCGCAAAATAAAAAGATAGAAAATATATAATTTGTAAACATATGCCAATAAAACCCTTATATGTGCTTATACATATTATAGGGCATGTACTTGATAAACATAAAATTCCAAAAAAAAATATGTCTAATATTTTATATAATTATAATAAATATAACAAGTATATGGTGTTACGAAGAAAATAAAAAGAAAATACCAAAACCCACGTATTTTATACTATAAAATGTCCGAAAAATCTTACTTTCTATTTATGGTTAGATTTGCAAAAAAACCTACAAAAGTATATCTCTATTTAAAATAAAAACTTTCATTTTACTCTTTTGATTTTGAAACCATTATTTTTATTAAATATTGATTTTTACAAGGTTTGTTTCATTTGGAGATTTTAGTAGTGGTGCCACTCGGCGCCACCATGTTCATCGTGTTCCTCTTGCACGGCGTCCCTCCAGGTTTTGCACCATAAAACACACATGATTGCCAGTAGGGGTGTAAGAAAATTCTCAAGTTCGATATGCGCTCAGGTTCGGCTCGCTAAAAGTTCAATTCAGATTCGGTTCGGAAATAAACGAATCGAACCTGAACACAAGTTTAGGCTCGATTAAATAAATGAACCGAATCTAAAAATCATAGGTTCACTCAAGTTCGATTCGTTAAAAGCTCAATAAACATACACATATACATATTTACAAATCCTTATCCGTAGAAGTGGACTTATTTTGAGATGAGTGGTTTTTATCCCAGGGTAAGTAAATTTTGTCTAGAGATAACTAGATATTTACGGGATAACTAGGTTTTATCTTGATATAAACTATCCAAAAATAAATAGTCACATCGTGTTTACAACATCTATCATCTATGGTCTACCCTTCTTTATCTTCGAATCAACAGAACAAGTACAAACATTAGTTATCGAATATCTCCACATTATTCTTATTCCTTATCCCCATCTGAATAGATATAAAATATATTATAATTATAATTTTCAAAGAGACGAATCCTTATTAATCTATTTTTTTCAAAAGATGAAGATGAGTTAGATAAAGAAAAAGACTAAATGAATATTTATTCTAACTGTAAATACACATATATATTTCCATTTCTCTTCTTTTCACTCCCTCCTATTAGAGAATTCTTAAGTTCATATTCGCTTAGGTTCGATTCGTTTAAAAAGAGGTTCGATTCGGATTCGGTTCGAAAATAAACGAACCGAACCTGAACACATGTTTAGGCTCGATTAAATAAACGAACTGAACCTAAAAAATATAGGTTCGCTCAGGTTCGATCCGTTTACACCCCTAACTGCCACTCTACACCAAGCATCTGCACCACAAACGTCCCTATCCATGTCTATTGGCCCTATCTCTCAGCTCTATCTCCCCTCTACACCGTTGGCCCCTTTCTTAATCCACAATGTATATAGCACACATTTTCAGCTGCGAAAACATATCACACCATCGCTGCCCAAATTCCACATCTATATTGGAGCGTATTCAACTGCTGTGAAGAGAGAGGTTTAAGGTGCCAATCTAAGGTCCCGAAGGCCTTGTTCGTGCATGGGAGAGCTTCAGCTTCAAGGTGACAACGTCGGAGAAGCATAGCCTATCAGTTACAAATTTGTAGTGTAGCTCTGATTTTTGCACTCAGTATCATGTATAAGATACAAAGTTAGCTAAACCCTTCGTTGATTCCATCTCATCACTCCATCCTCCTCCAACCAACGTGATCTCCCATAAGTGATCAGACCTTCGAACATTGCAGAAACAGTCCTTAAGGCACCACCATCAGGTTCCTCATTATCGCATTGACTGTTGGAGCCATTTTGGTACGAATCAAGTCGAGTTCGATAGAATTCAAACTCAAATAGTTGGCTCCATGGCACCTATCTTTATATGCGTCTCTCCTCTATTTTGTACTTAAGTATCCCCTCAAATAGATTGTTACTGATACGTGGATTGTTTTGCTTTGATGCTCAGGTGTCTCTGATGCATGCTTCAAAGAGAAACATCCAAGACCTTACCTTTCAAATTTCAATTTCATTTGTTTAAGTTTGGAAAGAGATATTTCAGATAATTTTTGTGAAATCACCAGAAATATAAGCTTAATTTTTTATAGAAATCAAAGTTTGTGATGTGTCTTAAATCAATAAATAAAATAGAAATACAAACTTTTTGAAAAATAAAGTTCAAATATAAGTTCTTTAGTGGTATTATTGACATGTCGATATAAAGTACTATGTAAGGCATGCACTACCATACTTCCATCCAACCTCGCCAACAGCAACATCTTTTTTCAAAGTTGAAATTGGATTGGAAAAGGAAGTAAAAGCCATGATATTCATCTCTTCATATGTATAGGCTGACACATGCGGTAACAACAACATAGGAACATGTACATTAAAATAAAGAAAGAACAAAATAATATATGATGTTAAAAACCGGATATAACATTTGGATCCTGTATTTAAATAATTTAGTTTAAGTTTATATCAAATATTCAGAGCTAACTAAAGATGCTTATTCATACAATATAAAGCTCTTAAAAACTCGGCACATCAGCTGATAAATAGGTAAAAGTTTGTTGATATGGGCGAATTTTGCTGAAAATGTAGGCTAGATTATATTATTAAAATTTTATGCAAAATCTTGGAAAAAGAGATAAGGAGGTTTTCGATTTAGCTAACCCAGAAAAAATAAAATTTCAACTAAATTCAACTAAAATTCGATAAAATTTGAAGCCATGGAAATATCAATGGTTAGGGGTCTATGAAGTGCTTCGTTAGTGGAGCTCATGTGTAAATATCACGCTAAGCAGGGCACCCTAGCACACTTAGGTGAGGCAGAATAATCACCCTCGCCGAAGTTCAGCTAGGAAAGAGCCTCATATTTCGTAGCTGAGCTCCATCCAAGAAGAGAAGCCCTCTCAATGCCACTGTTAGAATATGAGTCACCCTTTCATGAACTAGCGGATATATTGCATCCAAGGCCCTAGAGAACGTTGGACCTGTTTGGTAACTGGGTTGGGTTGGAGTAACCTTCTGTAAATAGTATTTGTTTAGATGGTTAGGAGGGTTGGAATGATAAATGTGATATGATGTGACATTGATTATATGTTATATTAACTTTTTTAATGATTATAATATAATTTTATGTTAATTTTTTATTTGAACATGGATACAAAATATTATAGCAAAGAAATTATGTGGTCCATACAACTAATTCCAACCTATGATTGTAGGGATAGAGGAGGGGGTATGCCATGTTACCTTGGGGTAACCTGGCAATCAAATGAGCTCTTAGGGCATCTAAAGTGCTCTCGCCAAGGGGGGTGGCTGGATAAGCATGTGGTTTTTTGGTATTTGCATTTAGGTCCTTATACGACTTGATTGTGAATAAAATTGTACTTTTGTCATATTTCAATCCTTTTGCATGCATTTTACATGTTGGACCTAAACTTCGAATATTTTGATGTGGGCTTTTAACAGTTGAACTGAATAGCCCCTTGCCGTAGGATTTTTATTTGAATTTTCCTTCATCTTTTTATACCTTTTATCATTATTGTTAGATGCATGCTTGCTAGGCTAACTTTGAATAATTGCTTAAAAATCTATTTAGGCAAATTTAGACTTCAAATTTTGCAGACGGATAGATATTTAGGATACTTACATACTAAATAAAAATTGAACAAAACTATTGTATTTTGGGCATGAATTAAATGTTTTCCTAAATTTATTTAATACTTCTAGTAGCTACACGTCACTTTAGTTTTCATAAATAAAACTATTAGAATTCCTCAACTATATATGTATAACAATAATTTTAGTTTAAAAGTATTATGATTGCTTTATTCCAAAATATAAAAATCATAAAAAATAGAAAATGAGCTTGAAATTCATTGAAATTAGTTATTCACTTAAAAGTTCCAAGAAAATTTACATCTAGATTTTAGTACCATTTATTATGTTCTATAATAACAAAAAAGTATTAGATTAATATCTAAAAATATAAAAACCTATAGAAAATCACAAATCTCGAAAAAAACTAAAATGGCTATATTTGATGATAGTTAAATATCATTATAAAACCAAAGAAACTAACACAATTAGCTTTGAAAAAAAAACCCAATATTTTCCTTTCTCCAAATTATTTGCCAAATAATCAAACTCTAATAATCAACTAAAATTTGATAAATTTTTGAGGAAACATCAAAAAAACTACAAATTATACAAGCCACAAGAATATTTTCAAACTTCATCTTTGTGAATATTTAACCAATTTTTGAAAATGAAATAGCTTAATATATATATATATATATTATCTTACATGTTTTCAAACATTTAAAAACTTTTAAAGTAATCAAAAATTGCTAAATTAAAAAAAATGAAATCTATAATAATATATAAACATTAATCTCATAAAAATAGGAAAAACATGTACTTATATATCCCATATTCATGGGTATAATCAAAACTACAAAAAATAATACAAAAATGAACAAGCAAAAACAAAAGGAAAAAATTGGCATAAATACCCCAAAACATATTAAAAAACACCTAAGAAGAACCTCTATACTTCATTTTCTAGGTCACCGACCTAGCTTATTAAATCTATCTCCCTGAGTTCAACACTCATGTGATATATGTATATAAGAAAATGAAGAATGTTTAATAATACAAGGTTGGTCATACTACAACCAATCTAAATAGCCTGACTCAATCAGAATTTAAAAACCTTGCATACATAATTTTCACTTTATGAATTATTCTATCTTGAAGTTTTTTCTATTTTTATATGATTTTCATAAATAAATAAAAATAATATGTTATCAAAAATTCACCAAATTGACCGATAAAGAAGCTGGATCGACTAATTGTGTCAAGTAGTCAAGTCCTAACGAGTCAGTCAACTATTGGACACAATTAATCATTTTATTCAACTACTGCCACTATTTATCAACTAATTTGATTTCGGGCAACTACTATTATGTCCCAATCGACTATTTATAACTGTGGCTAACAGCAATTAATTTGCCTTTTTACATAGCCCTTGATTTCCAAACGTTGTTTGTGAACTTTGGAAGATTTTACCCCATCATGGCACCCTTTATGAAACGAAAACTGCAACCTTACTCCCTTGTAAAAAAAGGGGAAGGCCCCCTCTTCATTTCATAACAATTGAATCACTTGAAGAACGCTTTATTTTGGTCTCTCAAGCATTTTCTTCTCCATGTTCTTCAAGCGCTTCAACGATCTAAGCTCTTTATTCCATCAATCTTGAGTTCTAAAATCAGTTTTGGTTGGTCTTTGATTTCAATCACCATACAGACAAGCATTTTTAGTAGAAGCTTAGCCGTTTCAATTATTCACTAATCAAATATCCTCACAGATTTTTCTGTAATTCAGGTACTGGATGTGTGGATTCCAACCGTATGCAGAAGGATGCATACTTTCTGTTGAAGTTAGTAAGGCATAATAATTAAAGACTTCTATGGACGAGGAGAGAGATCTTAGAATGAGATTCTAAGTTGTGGTTCTCATCCAATTAGGTTTCCGCATTAAAAATATGCGCATCACTGATGTAGAATTGTTTATTTGTTTTGGGGTTTTTATCACTTGTGCCCCTCTGAGATACGCAATTTCAGTTATGTCCCTATCTTTTTGGTAATATCAGTTGTGCCCTTCACTTCTTTCTCCGTTATCACTAGTGCCAATCTGTCAGATTGACCGTCAATGAGTTGACTTAACCATGATTTTTTCAAACCTTGGTGCAGTTAAGAGGGGTATTATTGTCCAGACTTCTTCTTCATCTTCTTCCTCCTCCATTTGGTCTTCTTCCTTTCTCTTCATAATTTCTCTCTCTTAGTTACACCTTCATGCATCCATCGAATCTTTAAAATTTTTTGCATTTCACGGATATATCACTCATGACGGATCAAATGGTGAAGTTTATTGAATTTTTCGGTGAATTTTCATGAATCAATTAATCAAAAATTTATCTAAATACTGAAAGCCCTGGGGGTGACTGAAAAACGGGAAAAGCGAGAGCCGCTAAGTAATGGTCTGACATATCAGACTCATTGTCGCTGGGGCGACTACTCAGGCCTTCACGTTCGTCAACAATCAACCCACACAATCAATTAAGCAATCAAAAGCAAGGATCAAACTTTATTATACCCTACTAAGAATGTACGGTGGCAAGCAAGTAGGAGTAAAACACAGGAAGCAACGGAGTAAAGCAAGTAGACAGGAAGTCAAGCCCTATGCCTAGTGAACTACTTAGCCAATATGGATTTTTGTGGGTTTTTGATTTTGTATTTTTATTTTATTTTATTTTTAATTTTATATTTTTGTATTTTGATTTTTAATTTACTGATTTTATATTTTCTTTTTATCTTTTATATTTTTTTATACTTTCTTTTTCTTTAAATAAAGATATAATAGAGATAAGAAAAATATATAAACACTAGATATAAGAGAGATAAAAATAGGTGAAAATACTCAAAATACAGGAAATAAAATGTTTTGGGGAATTTTATAATTTTATAATGTTTTTTTGATTTTTCTAGACTTTTCTAATGTTTTTTAGGTATTTTTAAAATCAAAAATACTAGAAAATAGTGAACTAAACTACTGGCTGAGATCAGAATGAGGATGAAAAATACTAATCAGAGTTCAAAAATCCTCAAACTAATTTAATTGACAAATAATAAACCAGAGGAAATACAAAAACTGAATTTGTATTTTTAGGATTTTTGTAGAGTTTTTAAGATATTTATAAAGATTTTAGGGATGTTATAATTTTTAGGAGTTTTCTTTTATATTTTTTAGTGATTTTTTGACTGAAGTTAGAAGACATAAAATAGACAAAATATATTTTTTTGAGAATTTTCTAAGATGTTTTATAATTTTTATGGATTTTATAATGCAAACAGTGTTGAAAATGCATGTTTTTGAATTTTTATAAATATTAAAATGCAATAAAAATGCAAATAAAAATATGGCGTGATACTATGATGCAACAGGAATGTATGGTAATTTTTTTGGTGATTTTTGGAATTATAAAGATACATGCAATAAATAGAAATAACGAAGAGAAAAATCAAACTAGCATGGGCGTATATGTAAATATCTAGAAAGTCAGGGGCCTAAGTGCAAGTTTCCTCAAAACTTAATAATTGAATAAAAACTTTACAGGACCAAAAATAAATAAAAAGACCCGCGGGGTTATGTTTGCAAAAACACCAGGGGACACGTGCGTTAGCACGCGCGCCTGACAGGGGCTAACACGTAATTCATAAAAATCCAAGGGGCTCCAATGCAAAAATCCCTGAAGTTTATAACTGCCTAGAAAAGTTTAGGTACTAAACGTAAATAAGACAAGGCCCCGGGGTACTTCTACAAAATGGCCAAGTCACGTGCGCGGAGCACGTGACTTAGCAGGGACCAAAATGAAGTATCACAAAAGCTGGGGGGTAAATGTACAAATGTCACAAAAATTCAAAAGGGTAGATGAATGTTTTAGTCTTAATAATTAAATACCAAAACCGGCGGGGTAATCTTGCAAAAATCCCCACCTTAGGCGCGATTCGACGGTGGGTTTTATCCCTCTTAAACACGTGTCAGCACAGGGCGCCTGATACCCCTTCACCACCGAGCGGCCTGGATTAGATCGCCTAACGACGATCAACGGCTGAAGGTTCTCAAAATCCGACGATGGTTGCACGTCATGAAGAACTCCACCAAGATCGGCACGGAGGGCCTCTGGAAGATCAAAGGAAGAACACGGCCCTGCGTACCTTCGACCGGCTAGATCTCTCTGCTCCAACCTCCAACCAAGCGGCAAAGATGCTCGGATGGATGATGAAGTGAATCCGCATCAGCTGGAGGAGTCAAATCGGTCCGGGACTCAGTGGTGGAGCCCTGGAGCTTCAATGCGCCTGGAGCTTCTCTTTGGGTGAAAAGATGAGGATGGATGCCTCCCTTGGGTCCTGCAAGTGACAAATGAAGCACGGCAGCAAAAAGGAGGTGCAGAACCCAGCGTTGAATGGTGAAAGATGGGTGGCGTGGAGTGGTGAAGGTGGTGGCCGGAGAGGAAGCTCCAGCAGGGATGTTCGGGGAAGAATCTATGTTAAAGCGGCTGCTAAAATTCGCAATAAAAAGTACAGGATTAAAGCTAAACCTACGGCTAACTACGAGCAAAAGAAAGTAAAGAGAAAACGACTCGACTGGCATGAACCAGGAAGAAAAACCTCACGGCCAAGGTGGCCGGAGATGGGGGTGGAGACGCCTCCACGGTCGCTCAACCTCGCCTCAAGTGGGCTGGAGGATCTCCTGTCACGAGGTCCAGTCTGGAGCTCACCAAGAAGAGCGGAAGAACGATCAAAGAAGGGTTCAAATTCAAAAGGGAAGGAAGTGGGTTTTTGTACACGGTGGTGAACGGGCGTGAAAATCGAGTGATAGCGGACGATGCAGCGGCCCATTCCCCTAGATAAACTAAGGGCGTGTATCACCAATCGTCGAGGACAAAAAGTCGTGAAGACCACATCGTGAAAGGAGGAACGATGTGGCCTCGAAAAATCCGCAAATGCGGACAAAAACTCAGGTCAGACGCAGCCCAGGCGCTGGGTTATCTCCAACCCTCCTGGTGGTCCACGTGGACCAACCAGGAAAAAACCTGGAAATAATATTTGTAAAATCATTTTAAAATAGTAAACAATTTTATTATTTTTTGGTTATTAAATAAAAAATATTTATTATTTTATAAATTATTTTATGGTAATTTTTATTTATTTTTTAGAGGTATTAATTTATAAATTACCTTTTATAGCCTTTATAGGTATATATTTTTAATATTTTATTTTTATTTTGTATCTTAAATTTATTTATTTTTGTTTATAATTTTATATATTTATAGAATATTTTTATACACTTAAATATATTTTTATTTTATTTTTCTGATGTATTTTAGACTCTTAATAAAATAAAAGTATGGATTATACATGTATACTCATAGGTCTTATACCTAGGTGTTTTATACAAGTATTGTATTTTATTTTACATTTTCTTTGTATTTTTATTCTAATTTTAATATACAAATATATTATCAATAATATTTACAAAATTATAAAAATATAAAATTATAAAAATATAAGATTATAAAAATAATGAATAAATAATAAATTGAATATTTTAATCTGTACAAGTATACAATAGGGGTCCAAAACTCAACTTTCAAACCGTAGCTCCGCCAAATGTGAAACCACCGCCATTAAATAGCTTATTTTAAGTTATATACAATTAAAGGTGAGTTTGACGTGTTTCAAGTTTTTATTAGGGAGATACAGGTCTGGGAAGTTGGGATTCTGGATTTTTATTCAGATCATAACTTTTTATCTGTGCATTATTTTTGAGTGAAATCAAATTTGTATTTTTATTTATTTAATTATCTACAACTTTTATGCACAAAGTTTCTTTATTTGAGGTATAAAAAGTGGAACTAAAAATAGGTCCCAAAATGAATAAATAATGAATAAAATAAAAGGTATTTTTATTGTATTTTCGCTCTTATCTCCCCCTACTTTATTCCTTATCGACCTAGTCATCGAGATGCCTAGGTCTCGGGGTTTCGGGTCATAAAATTTACAATTTTATTCTTTTTCTTTTCTTTTCTTTATTTTATAATTGGTATTAAAAACTGTATTTTATACAATATTTACACAATGATGCATAAATGCTATAGTTCCTAAATTAAGCCTATTTATACGCATTTACTATGGTTTTTAAGGCCAAAATGATAGAATAAAGATGATGAAACGTATATTCATCATCCCCATATACTTGCCTTTGCTAGTCCTTAGCAAACACTTATACAATAAGTGTAGAAAAAGAAAAACAAAGAAAAGAAAAAGAAGAAAGGTGGATTAAGCTTAATTATCAAACTTGTCTTCACAAAATCAAAGTTTGGAGCTTAAGTTGGACCTTTGGAATTTTAGTGCGGGCGGAACCTTAATGAGAACCGAATTTGAAATCCAACAGTCCTCGAGAATCCCAATACTCTGTTCAAGTCTCCTCAATAGCCAGGTCAGAAATACTTCAACTCATACGCAAACCCTTACGACTATGAATCTGACTCGTACAGTGTAAGTGATGGTGGCTCTCCCCAACTAGAATGACAAAGAGACTGACTTCTCCAGTACGACAACCCAATGATTCCCCAATCCAATAACTCCTTCCTCGAGGAGCGGGCTATTCCCTTCTAAGTTCAAGTGGCAACCAGCTCAAGAGGAGGGGGTGAAGAGAAGAATGGACGGTAGCCAGTGTAGCTACCTATCCTAGGATGCAAGACCAGTGTAGTCAAGTCATCCAGCTGCAGGCTCACATATTTGACTTTGGAACTCAAACTTGCTTGTTGGCTATACAACATATGTACACACTTTTGCAGGCATTTTATTTTTGTACAAGCCTGTCCATTTTTTTTCTTTTTTTTCTTTTTTTTAAATATTATATACAACAGCATTTACATAAGGAGTTTTTCCTCTTGAGCCAGTAGACTATCCCTCTTTTGAAGCTTTATCGCAACCCACACTCTCCTGTCTTTAGAATTCCTCATCACTGGACGGGCTGGGGTGCACTTCCCTCCCTAAAGGACAAGTGTTTCCACTTGTGTGCGTCTCATACCGGCAAATCCAATCCCCTCACCACTCCAACTAAGTTGAGCCATGTGATAGGTGCAGGTGTCCAAGTTAGGTCATTATCAACAAGTGTCGTGCGTGTGCTCCGAAATACTCTACTTAGGTGGTCAAGAATCCATTGAACCAAGTCTCTGATCCTCAAAGAATTAAGTCATCTAGACCTGAAGTACCTCAAACCAGTTCCTATAAGGTTCCTGTTATTAGGTAGATTTTAAGGTCCAATCAAGCTCCAATCTCCAGATTTTACTTAGACTCGTTCAACTATCAAACTCAATCCGAAAATGCTCATGCTATGCAAATGATATGCAAAGTGCAGAAAATATTTTTGTGATGCAATTTTCAAGATTTTGAACTTTTTACGGATTTTTGAAAAGATGATGATACATATGCATTTTTTGTATTTTTCAAATAGATTTTTCAAATGTTTTTGGATTTTAGTTTTGCAAATGTTTTTGGGATTTTTTGAAAATAAAAAGTTTTGGCTAAAAATAGGTACAAATATTTACACGGGAATGCATCTTATATATACAAGAAGTGGATTTTAAGAATTTACAGGGTAGGTGGTCAATTTTATAGGTATATATAGTGAATTTTGGTGAGATGTAACTATTCCTCAAACTTATTTGAAAATCATTTTACAAATAATTTTCGAAAACTAGAGTCCAAAATAATTTTACAAATAATTTTACAAACATATACACACATTTGAAAATCATTTTGCAAAAGTTTTTCAAACAGTATAGATAGATTTTTCAAATATTTCTGCAACTATTTTTCAAACAATTTACAAATCATTTTTCAAACATTCTTATTCACACAAAGAAGATAAGTTTTCACAACAAAGTATTTTACAAACGTTGAAAACATGTAACAAAATGTTTTTTTCAAAATAGTTTTCAAAATATTTTCACAAATATTTCAAACTATTTTTCAAACATTTTGCAAAAAACATTTTCACTTAATTTATTAATCAGTAAATACAAAAAGAATTTGAGGAATAAAACATCTTTTTATTAAGGGTTTTTAATGAATTTTAAGGAATTATTAGCCATATTATTAAGAAAATACGAAAGTACAAATTATGGCTAAAGTATATATGTAGTATATACGACCCTCCTATACTTAGCTTGAGCTATGTCCTCATAGATCGGAGAGAAAAGAGAAGACATAACTCGTACTGAGTATAGGAAAATCTAAAGAATAAACGAATGAACAAAAGAATGAGAAGTTGACCGTCCCCCCTATACTTAGGATCAAATAATCCTAAGTATAGCAGATTGTACACAAAGCAGGGAAGGTCAAGGGTGGGAATGAACAGATCGTACTCAGGTTGTCTCCCCCTATACTTGGGGTAAGATATCCCTAAGGGTGCGTTTGGTTGGGGGGTTACCCCCCACTTTCGGTGGGTTACCCTCCAAAACTCATATTCCCAACCCACTAGTGGGGCCCATTCTCTTCCCAACCAAAAAAATATATATTATACCATCATATCATCTAAAAATCATAAAATACTCAACTTCTACTCACTATTCCAAACTTTAATACAATCACATCACAACAAACACCCACTTTTTCAAATTTCAATACAATCATACCATATTAACTACAACTTTTTCAAATTCTAATACAATTACATCACACAAACCCTCCCAACCCTTAACCCACCAACCAAACACACAAACACAAAACCGGGTTATCCACCCCTGGATAACCCATGAACCAAACGCACCCTAAGTATATACAAGAAGAGGAGACAATGGAGAGGATCAAAATAAATGAAAACTCGGGATACACACCCCCCTATACTTAGGACAAAGTACGTCCTAAGTATAGAAGACTGACAAAAAGGGGTGACACCTTTTCGATAGATACCGAAGATAAAAAAGGAAAAGAAGAAAAGAAGAAAAGAGATGAAAGTGGAAGAAGAGATCGTGAGAATGTACACATCACTCCCCCTATACTTAGGGTAAAAGAAGCCCTAAGTATAGGTGACAACAGGAGTAATGAAATGGAACGAAGAATGAACACTCGACTCGTCCTCCCCCCTATACTTAGGACAAAGTACGTCCTAAGTAAGGCAAACACGAGAATGGGTGGACGGGCAATACGGAAGATGGACAGAGATGAACAGAGGCAGATGTACAACAGAGATGGATGTACAAAGAGTCAAGAAGTAGAAAGAGAACCTTCTTGCGGGACCGCTAAGGAATGGATCTGGTGTGGTGCAGGTCGGCATCGAGGTCCACAGTGGACGGAATCTGATCAAGGTCGATAGGGTGTAGATCCTTGGTGGTCCTATGGTGTGAAGGCGCAAACGTGTGAGTGGAAGAAGTGTGGCTAGGTCTAGCCTTGGGGGTCTCGCTGATGTCAAAGTGGAAAGGGACGAACTCATCAGTATCGGAAGAAGTGTAATCAGTGGCGTCCTGCGAGGTCTCGTCCAGGTCAAAACCAAAAGGAACGAACTCATCAGTGGAAGTAGTTGAACTCTCTTCGTCCTCTATAATCTCAACCGGATCATCTTTTTCATCAAAAGGACCGAATTCCCAAATAAAAGCAATCAGATCAAATTCGGCCTTAGTCTTATCAGTATCTACATGGACAGGAGCGGACTCATCAGTGAAAGAAGTCGAAACATGTCTGTCCTATATAGTCTCTAAATCTGCCTTCCGCTCAATGGTATCGATCGTGTAAATCTCGCGGATGTCATCAACACAATGCCAAGTCCCAGAAGAAGGAACTCCGAGGTCCATGCTTTTTTGAGTCTTCCTCCACGGGGAGGAATTCTCGGGTCTCAGTGGAGTCCAACATGCAATAAAAATCTATGATAGTCTCATCAAGGTTATGGTCCTCAGGGTCAGACAAGATAGGTGTAATCGCATCAGGTGCATGTCTCTGGTCAATGGTGGGTACGGTGATCAACACTTCGCTCTCGTCAGCAGGACGGAAGCAAATCTCTCTTGATCCATAGTCAATAACCACCCTCGCAGAGGCGAGGAATGGTCGTCCTAGGATGATTGGAGAGTGCTCCACTGTGGAGGTCTCCATGGGCAACATGACAAAGTCAACATGGTAGCTCGTGCCCTAAATTGAAATGACGGCGTTTTCAAGGATACCCTTCGGTCTCTTGATAGATCCATCAGCAAACTGTACGATCATCCTGATTTTCTTCAGAGGCCCCAGGTGAAGAGACTGTACTAGCGAGAAGGGTAATATGCTAATCGACGCACCGTCGTCTAGGAGAGTGTGATCACATGTGAAGTCAGAGATAGTGCAGCTAATAAAAGGTGTGGCAGTGTTTCTCTTCTTAGGAATGGGACGGTGTGTGATGGCGTGGGCAGTGACCATGGTCAAGATATAACGCTTAGATCTGCTCCTCCTCTTTCTCTTCTTGGGAAGAGGAGCAGATAATTGAGTCATGGCCTTCTGAAGTGGGGCACGGATGATCTCATGAATAGTGTCCACCACTTCGGGTTCAGTTAACATTTTTTTGAATTTTTGGACCTCCTCCACACAAGGAAGGAAGTCGGAATCATCATCTACACGAGGCATGCCAAGAGCAATCTGTACAGCGGCATCCTTGGGGTCAAAGGTGGGACAAGATGTGAAAGGTTGTGTGGTCAAAGGTTCTGGCAAGTGGGCGCTCTCCTCACAGTCTGAATTAACCAAGTGTCTCCCGAACTCTTTTTGGATTTTTAAATTTTTCTCATTTTTTTTGTATTTTTGGCGATTGCAAGCTCTCATGGAGATCCTCAAATGAATCCAAATCCTCAAAGAATGGAGCGCCGTCTTGGTTCTTACTCAAACTAGTAAGGTCATTGATCCTCGACTTCATATGCTCCATCATCTGATTCAAGGTCTCAAGTGCGGATATCATGAAAGGTGACTCCAAAATCTCAAGATTGGGTGTGTCGAATGTGGGTGGTGGGTGTGGACAAAAATCACATTCCGGATCAGGATACTCAAGGAAGAGCGGGTTGTCGAAATGTGTAGGAGATGGTGGTGGAAATGATTGGTGAAGATCAAGGTCTGAATCCTGAAATAGTGGGTAGGTCGGATATGTACAAAAATCAGGAGCAAAGTCCTCCTGGAAAAAATGAGGTGGACCAGCTGGAGCGAACGAGGGGTCCACAAAGTCCGGACAAAATATACTCCAATCGGCCATCTCGAGATGATAGGAAAAATGATCGGGAGAGCACGAGGGTCAAGTCAAGAGAAGTGTGAAGAAAGGCGCAAATGCGCAGAGACGATCGAGGATACAAACAAAATAATCACTAACAAAAAATGAAAACAAGACAAATCCTCAATTCACCTACTCAACTCGGTAGAGATCGAAAAGTCGGTCTTTTTATCTTGTCTGTTTTAGAGTTAGGTGAGAAGTCAAAGATTGCACACACACTTAGGGGGCTGAAATGGGATTTGGGCACTAGTCCTTAGGGTGAGCGCGAGCAAGTAAAAACGAAGACGATGAGGGGATTACTCGCCCTAAGAGAATTTTTCTTTTTGGTTGATTTTAGGGTCAAGTAATTTTAGCAATCCCAATTTTATTGATTATCACTTTTTTTGGATTTTTAGTAAAAATACACGAGCCTAACTAGGAGTCAATTTCACTTAGCACCTAGGTGATCAAAATCAGAGGTAGAAGCGGAAAAGCAATGCAAGCGGCAAAACGATGATGTATGCTAAAGCATAAAAGCTCACCTTGCCTCCAGCACTCTACATGCAAAGATGCTTAGCAGAATTGAAACCTATCTTTATGCAAATGCACACCGATGAAATCGCCCTAAGTGTGAGAAGCTGCTATTAGCGTGAAGAACAAGTTCAAAATTTGACTAAGTCTAAACGCAGCTATAGGTACATGCAATGGTGATTAGTGTGTTTGGACCTACTCTATCGCCAAGCAACTCCTACGGCTAAGGCTCAATCACACAAAAGAAATAAAACTAAAATCGAGAAACAAAACAAAATAAAAAAATGCGATGAAAAAACACAAAAAATCTGCGGTGAGCCCCCAAGTATACAAACACTTGGAAATTAGGCCCGAATGTCCAGAGTTCGATGGTACCTGTATTATTACAATAATAAAGTGGTCTCTCTCTCACAAAAATTACACAAATAAATACAAGAAATAAATACAACAACTAAGGTAGAGCTCGATCTTCAAAAATCTCTCCTCGTCTCCTTCGGTGCTAGGCTGGCAGATGCTGGCTTAACGTGGGTGCACAGGTGCCTAGGGTGGAGCGCCTCCCTCGATCAGCGGTTCCTCCCACAAAGTCAACAAGAGAGGGGGGTTAGACAGCTCAACAGATATATCAAAAATAAGGAAAATAAAATAAGCACAAATAAAAGCCGCGAAAACAGACAAATAATCACAAGCACAAACAAAAAGCCGAACTAAGCGTTGTTGCTCCCCGGCAACGGCGCCATTTGAAAAATGGGAAAAGCGAGAGCCACTAAATAATGGCTTGACAGATCAGACTCACTGTCGCTGGGGCGACTACTCAGGCCTTCACGTTCGTCAACAATCAACCCACACAATCAATTAAGCAATCAAAAGCAAGGATCAAAATTTATTATACCCTACTAAGAATGTACAGTGGCAAGCAAGTAGGGGTCGAACACAGGAAGCAACGGAGTAAAGCAAGTAGACAGGAAGTCAAGTCCTATGCCTAGTGAACTACTTAGCCAATATGGATTTTTGTGGGTTTTTATTTTGTATTTTTTTTATTTTTAATTTTATATTTTTGTATTTTGATTTTTATTTACTGATTTTATATTTTCTTTTTATCTTTTATATTTTTTTATATTTCCTTTTTCTTTAAATAAAGATATAATAGAGATAAGGAAAATATATAAAAACTAGATAAAAGAGAGAGATAAAAATAGGTGAAAATACTCAAAATACAGGAAATAAAATGTTTTTGGGATTTTTATATTTTTATAATGTTTTTATGATTTTTCTAGACTTTTCTAATATTTTTTAGATATTTTTAAAATCAAAAATACTAGAAAATAGTGAACTAAACTACTGGCCGAGATCAAAATGAGGACGAAAAATACTAATAAGAGTTCAAAAATCCTCAAATTAATTTTAATTGACAGATAATAAACTAGAGGAAAACAGAAACTGAATTTGTATTTTTAGCATTTTTGTAGAATTTTTCAGATTTTTATAAAGATTTTAGGGATTTTATAATTTTTAGGAGTTTTCTTTTATATTTTTTAGTGATTTTTTGATTGAAGTTAGAAGACACTAAAATAGACAAAATATATTTTTTTGAGAATTTTCTAAGATGTTTTTATAATTTTTATGGATTTTACAATGCAAACAGTGCTGAAAATGCATTTTTTGAATATTTATAAATATTAAAATGCAATAAAATGCAAAATAAAAATATGGCATGATATTATGATGCAACAGGAATGTGTGGTAATTTTTTGGTGATTTTTGGAATTATAAAGATGCATGCAATAAATAGAAATAACAAAGAGAAAAATCACACTAGCAGGGGCGTATATGTAAATATCCAGAAAGTCAAGGGCCTAAGTGCAAGTTTCCTCAAAACTTTATAATTGAATAAAAACTTTATAGGACCAAAAATAAATAAAAAGACCTGCGGGGTTATGTTTGCAAAAACACCAGACGTGCGTGAGCACGCGCGCCTAACAGGGGCTAACACGTAATTCATAAAAATCCAAGGGGCTCCAATGCAAAAATCCCTGAAGTTATAACTGCCTAGAAAAGTTTAGGTACTAAACGTAAATAAGACAATGCCCTGGGGTACTTCTGCAAAATGGCCAAGTCACGTGCACAGAGCACGTGACCTGGCAGGGACCAAAATGAAGTATCACAAAAGCTGGGGGGTAAATGTACAAATGTTACAAAAATTCAAAAGGGCAGATGAATGTTTTAGTCTTAATAATTAAATACCAAAACCGGCGGGGTAATCTTGCAAAAATCCCCACCTTAGGTACGATCCAACGGTGGGTTTTATCCCACTTAAACACGTGTTAGCACAGGGCGCCTGATACCCCTTCGCCACCGAACGGCCTGGATTAGATCGCCTAACGACGATCAACGGCTGAAGGTTCTCAAAATACGATGGTGGATGCACGTCGTGAAGAACTCCACCAAGATCGACGGCACAGAGGGCCTCTGGAAGATCAAAGGAAGAAGATGGCCCTGCGCACCTTCGACCGGCTAGATCTCTCTGCTCCGACCTCCAACCAAGCGGCAGATATGCTCGGATGGATGATGAAGTGAATCCGCGTCAGCTGGAGGTGTCAAACCGGTTCGGGACTCAGTGATGGAGCCCTGGAGCTTCAATGCGCCTGGAGCTTCTCTTTGGACGAAAAGATGAGGATGGATGCCTCTCTTAGGTCCTACAAGTGACAAATGAAGCACGGCAGCAAAAAGGAGGTGCAGAACCCAGCGTTGAATGGCGAAAGATGGGTGGCGTGGAGTGGTGAAGGTGGTGGCCGGAGAGGAAGCTCCGGCAGGGATGTTCGGCGAAGAATCTATGCTAAAGCGGCTGCTAAAATTCGCAATAAAAAGTGCAGGATTAAAGCTAAACCTACGGCTAACTACGAGCAAAAGAAAGTAACGAGAAAACGACCTCGAATGGCATGAACCAGGAAGAAAAACCTCATGGCCAAGGTGGCCGGAGATGGGGGTGGAGACGCCTCCACGGCTGCTCAACCTCGCCTCAAGTGGGATGGAGGACCTCCTGTCACGAGGTCCAGTCCGGAGCTCACCAAGAAGAGCGGAAGAACTGTCAAAGAAGGGTTCAAAATTCAAAAGGGAAGGAAGGTGGGTTTTTGTATATGGTGGTGAACGGGCGTGAAAATCGAGTGATAGCGGACGATGCAGCGGCCCATTCCCCTAGATAAACTAAGGGTGTGTATCACCAATCGTCGAGGACAAAAAGTCGTGAAGACCACATCGTGAAAGGAGGAACAGTGTGGCCTCGAAAAATCCGCAAATGCGAACAAAAACTCAGGTCAGACGCAGCCCAGGCGCTGGGTCAGAGAGTTGACCCGAGGTCAACTCTCCAGCCCTCTTGGTTGGTCCACGTGGACCAACCAGGAAAAAGCCTGGAAATAATATTTGTAAAATCATTTTAAATAGTAAACGATTTTATTATTTTTTGGTTATTAACTAAAAAATATTTATTATTTTATAAATTATTTTATGGTAATTTTTATTTATTTTTTAGAGGTATTAATCTACAAGTTACCTTTTATATCCTTTATAGGTATATATATATCTATATATTTTAATATTTTATTTTTATTTTGTATCTTTAATTTATTTATTTTTGTTTATTATTTTATATATTTATAGAATATTTTATACACTTAAATATATTTTTATTTTATTTTCCTGATGTATTTTATATGCTTAATAAAATAAAGTATGGATTATACAGGTATACTTATAGGTCTTATACGTATGTGTTTTATACAAGTATTGTATTTTATTTTATATTTCCTTTGTATTTTTATTCTGATTTTAATATACAAATATATTATAAATAATATTTACAAAATTATAAAAATATAAAATTATAAAAATAATGAATAAATAATAAAATGAATATTTTAATCTGTACAAATATACAATAGGGGTCCAAAACTCAACTTTCAAACCGTAGCTCCGCCAAATGCGAAACCACCGTCATTAAATAGCTTATTTTAAGTTATATACAATTAAAGGTGAATTTGACGTGTTTCAAGTTTTTATTAGGGAGATACAGGTCTGGGAAGTTGGGATTCTAAATTTTTATTCAGATCATAACTTTTTATCTCTACATTATTTTTGAGTGAAATCAATTTTATATTTTTATTTATTTAATTACCTACAACTTTTATGTACAAAATTTCTTTGTTTGAGGTAAAAAAAAGTGGAACTAAAAATAGGTCCCAAAATGAATAAAGAATGAATAAAATAAAAGGTATTTTTATTGTATTTTCGTCCTTATCTCCCCCTACTTTATTCCTTGTCGACCTAGTCATCGAGATGCCTAGGTCTCGGGGTTTCGGGTCATAAAACATTTACAATATTTTATTCTTTTTTTTTCTTTTCTTTATTCTATAATTTTGGTATTAAAAACTGCATTTTATACAATATTTACACAATGATGCATAAATGCTAAAGTTCATAAATTAAGCCTATTTATACGCATTTACTAAGGTTTTTAAGGTCAAAATGATAGAATAAAGATGATGAAACGTAGATTCATCAGTGACCTGGGGTGGCGGGCTTGGGGGCGACCTGGGGGCACGGGGGCAACGAGGCTAGGGGAGGCAACCTAGGGGCGGCGGGGCTAGGGGGTGCGGGGGGAGGCAAGGCAGGGGGCGCAAGGGTCGTTGGGGGGAGGTAGGCAGGGGGCGACCTAGGGGCGGCAGGGCTAGGGGGCGCCGGGGGAGGCAGAGTAGGGGGCGCCTGGGTCGCGGGGGCGTGGGGCCTAGGGGCGCAGGGGCAGGGGGAGGAGGCAGGGCAGGTAGGGGTGTAAACGAACTGAACCTGAGCGAACCAACCCAGGCTCGGTTCGGTTCGTTTAGCATACTTTGAGGCTCGGGTTCGGTTCGGCTCGATAAAATGAAAACTGTAATCAGGTTCGGTTTGGCTCGGGTAAAGTTCGTAAAGGTTCGGTTCGGCTCGTTAAAGATTCGTTTAAGAATAAGTATTGTGTAGACGTTTCTGTTCAAAGGGAAAAACCGCAGTGCATGGGAGAGTTTTGTGGGGTTTCGAGAATAGGGAATAGAGACTTAGGGAGTGGATGACTAGATGGATTTGCAAAAATAGTGAATAGCCCTTATGCTAATATAGAATTTTTTTCCCTTATATATACAATATGTATGTATGTGTGTATATAATCGAACTTTTAACGAACCGAACCTGAGCAAACCTATGTTTTTGAGGTTCGATTCGTTTATTTAATCGAGCTCAAACTCATGTTCAGGTTCGGTTCATTTATTTTCAAATCGAATCCGAATCGAACTTCTAGCGAGCTGAATCTGAGCGAATATCGAAACTGAGAATTTTCTGACAACCCTAAGGGCAGGAGGCGCGGGGTCATAGGGGCGTAGGGCCTGGGGGCGCAGGGGTGATGGGAGGTGCGATGTGGGGAGGGAGGTGCTGGGAGCGGAAGGGAGGTGCGGGGAGGGGGTGTCGGGGGGCGGATGGGAGGTGCAGGGGGCGGAGTGGGGAGGTGCGAGGGGCGGAGGAGGAGGAGGAAGAAGAAGGACGAGGATGGAGGCGAGGCACATGGGCAGAGCCAGAGGCTCGATGGCGACTGCAGGAGAGTTCAAGGAGGAGGAGGGAGGAGATGTGGAGGAGGAAGAGAAGGGAGGAAGAGGAAGAAGATGGGAGAGGAGGAAGAGAAGGGAGGAAGAAGACAGTGGAGGACTTTTCAATCCTTTTTTTAATTTAATTCCATTTGTGTCCTTGAAGTTAACCTCCGTTTGTGTTGGTTATGGACGATCACTAACCCGAGAGGCACAAGTGATAGATTAGCAAGAAGTGGGGTACAACTGATATTACCAAAAAGATAGATGCATAACTGAAATTGCAATATCTCGAAAGGGCACAAGTGATAAAAAAAACCCATTGTTTTTAATGCATGATTCAATTCCTCCTTTGTGCGTAGAATTATTTCAGCAATCTCCTCTTCTTGAGAGTTGGATGTGGCCATATAAACATCAACTCTCCTACTCCATGCTTGCCAACGGCTAGAGTATGTTGGCTTGTGGGCAACATGACCATGAGCGGGAGCGGGGAATCACGGTTCGCACGAGGCCCTGAATGCGGTGTCCTTACACCAGCTAATGTAGGCATTGAGAGGCCCTTTGGCTAGCATCATTGACGGGCTCTCGAGCATCCCTTGGTCCAAAGTATCTTTCTTAGTTGAATTCTCTTTCCGTCCCTTTGTTTGCCCTTGGGGTTTTATTCCGCATTACCTACCTTGCTTGTGTGCTATTGGGATGCCGATGAATGGAGAAACTTCTGTCCTCATCATTGTTGGTGGGGTCTAAAGCAAAGCGTTACTATTGGAACAAACGAGGGTGCATATGTATATCTTGAGAAGCACTGGTACATTCAAAACAACCCATAATGAGCCTTCATTGGTAAACAACATATAGCATGCTATTGTCACTAATACCACGACTGATACCAATACATCGTCAAGAACCCAAGAGTGAATTGAAGAGAGAGAGAAGCAATACATGCCGATATAAAATTCTAAACATTTGCACATCATAATAATAGCCATGATGCTACACTCATCTTTTTGTAGAGGATTCAGATCACCTAACATTAACATATTCTCGTTCAATCTTGAATTCATGACTTTTATCACATCCAGCAACCCATCAGATTTTAACCCCTTCAAATGAACAAGGTGATGTTTACATGACTTGACCTTTTAACTAAATAACACGAGTTATATCGATATATTGAGTTCTTGTGCTAGGTTAACTTCTTGATTAAATGTAATTCAATGGGAATTACCAAATAAGTTTGGGCATGTTGTTTTAAATTCGAAAATGAAAAGATAAGTGTTTAAGGTGATACTAACTCTTTTTTAAGAGATGATTCAAATTGCGTTTAAATGTGATTTTCCAAAACCAACTTTTCTAAAAATTAGATGCTAGGGAATAGTTATAAGAGAGACCACTTATATCCCCAAGGGTGAGGAAACTAAGCATTTGATATATTTCAGCTTATAATATAAGCCGAAACCCGAAAGCATTAGTAAACCAATCAGTGTGTTACAAAAAAGTATATAATACACCAGGCATTATAGTGATTGGTATAGCCAAATCAAATAGGATTAAATTAAAAACAAATTACAAGATAAAACTCCTTTATGAGTTTAATATGGACTGGTGAATAAAATAAAAATGAGATTACTAACATTACTTGTATGCAATTATTATCTATATCCATTTTTTAAAAACTTGATAACACAGTTTTAATATCAGTCAATATCTGTATTTGTATTTAAAAATTGAAAAAGACATGTTAACACATATATCCATGTTACATCCATTTGCATCTACATATGCGAATGCGTAGGCAGTACGGGTGTGCACATGCATGGGTGTATGACATTTCTACTCTAGAGTGTAGTTACTATGAGAAATTTTAATTGTATAATACTTTCTACTCATACCTACTTATTTGGAACCCTTACATGTGTTGCGGGTTGTTGAGCTGCAACAATACTTTGATTCAAGTTTCCACAAAATTAAGGTGACTTCTAACTTTATTTTCAAACTTTATGGTGCACCTTCCGCAAACTTTTGTTTTACATTTCAACTTCCACATGTGTATTCGATCTAATATATTATTTACAGTAAATTGTTGGAAACAACGAAAAGCAAGCGTAGCATTTCAGTAGATCCTCGTAGTTTCTCTAATATAGCTTCGGACCAATCTTGTAACTGTGACAGAATAGGAAAGGGGCATCGCTTTCCCTTTTCCCAGAAAGGAATAAGCTAGTAACAGATGTAGGAGTCAAAGTTCAAGAAGCACATCTCAATGTAAGAGGTGAGATCCGCAGAGGTCAAAGCCAAGGCAAGAGTGTGGGTGTAAGAGCTAATGTCCTAACTTATTCAAACTCTTCAGGAAATGATTCACTTCTTCATTCTAACCATCCTTTTACAGTGTACTAGAGGCTCTACCACCACCATTCTTGTCTAAACCATCAACACTTTGACAGGACCTGTAAATCAGTATCGATAAAGCTAGTCTTAAGGAACATACCATATAAAATGGCCATCTCCCTATCTGATTCTGCATTCAGGAAGTAGCAGATGGCAGTATGTGAAGCAGTAACCTCACCAGCTAGAGGAACTGGTGCAGAAAATTTGCATGCCCTGGTCAATGCCTTGTCTAAGCGATCAATGCCCTAAGAGGCAACTCATCAGCTTCTGCCAGAATTAATGACGTGCATCAAAGGCGGTCAATGTCTAATACATAATCAAGAAGCTCTAAGAAAATAATGCCAACGTTGATGTCATGCAAGATATCAATTGATGAAGATCAAGAGAAATGTAAGAAGCAATATTAAATCACAGAAAGTGTGCATGAACATGTAGCAGTGGAGAAAGATCAGAGCAAGTTGAAAGCCTGCTTCTGGTCATCAGAGCAACAATAAAAGGAGGATGCAATATATCTAGAAAGAAGGTAATTTTAAGATTTACAAGTGAAAGTTATAAGAAATCTCTCAAAGAACAGCAGATTGTAAGATGAAAACATCTACAACCACCAAAGAGCCAGCATAACATGACCAAGGCCGAACTTCTTTCAATGACAAGTGAGAAGTTGAAGATCTGCTCTATTCCATAACCCAAACTTAGAGTATAATTATGCAAAATGCTTGGTTGGGGTCCAGATTATAGATCTTTCTAAATGTGAGCATTAAAGAGCTGCATATTAATGGAATGATCTAACAATTCACAATAACCATTCTAAATATCCTTGTCAATTCTAAAAGTGGTCGAGAACCAAAAACAGCTGAGTCTTATAAAGAGACGGCATTTCCTAGCCACAAAAAGGAGAAAGGCCTACTAATTTTGTAAATTCTTCAGTTACGAAAGCCACCAAACAAATCAAAGATTGCAGTCTCCTACGGAGACCTTGATCGTTAATTAGCAAGGACTGAATGGAAACAAGTATCATCCCAGATTCTCCCATTCACAGGAAGGATAGAGGTGGCTGTGTTCCAAAAGTAGAAGAGACTTAAGAAGGATTCCGCTCCATGGAAATAAACTCTGTGATTTTATCAATCAGTTAAAGGTGCGTTGTTTGGATTTGTGATGACAACTATGTTGAGATAGTTACTATTTTTAGTATGTTCCTTTATGTAATTTTCTATTTTCTGTTTCATCTTTTTGTAATTTGCCTAATGATTCTTCTCATGTATAAGGGAACCTTTGGGCCTCTCATAATGTATTCCAATATGGTTTCTTAACATGGTACCAGAGCCACGACGGTTCCCGTACTAACCCTAACCCGCCCGCTTCCCAAACCCGTAACCCCCCCCCCCCCCGGCCGCCACCCCTTTCTTCATTCCTCCCACCGCACGTCCAGGCATCCCGCAGCGCCTCCGCGCCTCTCCAGGCGTTCAGGGTGCGGCCAGGCGCTAGACCCAACGCCCCACGCATCCAGGCGCGCCCAGGCGCAACTCCTTCCGCGCATCCAGGCGCGCGTCCAGCCGCGTGCGGTTCCAAGAGTGAGTCCAGGCGCCTCCGCATCCCCGCAGCCACAGGCCCTTGCGCTCGCGCCCCCGTGTCCAGCATCAGGCTCCTCCACGTACAGGGGCCCCTGGTTGCTGTGCATCCAGGTTTTTGCGTGTCCCGTACATCCAGGCCTCACACTCCTTGCGCCCTGGTCTCCTAAGCCGCAGATCAGCCGTTTCACGAATAGTCATGCACCGGAGAACGTGATTTCGGATCTGTAACTCATGTTTTTCGGAAAGCGGCGAAGATTAGTAAGGATGGTTGTATGAGTCTACACATACAGCCAATCTTTCATATGATTCTGTAGACTCATTTCCATCAGACTAATCCCCAGTTAAAGTCCGTTATTTGGCTATTTTATCATGATGTCAGACAACAAGGGTGGCATCTTCTCGTCCGGAGCCTTCAAGGGACCGGCCCCCATCGCTAAAATGGATGGGACCAACTACGAATTGTGGTCCATGCAGTTTCTCATCCTCATGCAATGCAACAAGGAGCGCATCCTGACAGATCCATAGCCAATGGATAAGACTGGGGCAAATGTTTCTTGGAAGCAAAATGATACATACTCATGTGTTTGGCTTTGTGGTACTCTTACTACAGAAATAGCAAATGATATTCTAACTCGGCCCACTGCCAAGGCAATGGGGGATACTTTGGCATCCACCTATGCACAAGCGAAGAATGAGGCCAAGATCCTTCAATTACAGTTCGATATCTACAATACCAAGCAGAATGGCCGCCCTCTACATGTTTACTACTCTTTACTGTGTGGCATGTTTGAAAAGTTTCATAGCTACATGCCCATTACGACATCTATTGAGCAGCAGAAGATATATAGGAACACCACGATGGTTGGAATTTTCATGGCTGGACTTGATACAGAATATGATGCTGCACGTACTCATCTTCTTACTGGAGCAACCATTCCTCCTATAGAGGAGGCCTAGAGCTGTCTCAGCCGGCTCATCATCCCATCGACAGCCACGTTTTCGCACTCCTCAGCGATGGCCGCTTCTCATGGTCGAGGTGGGGCGATCCAGTCCAGAGGGCGTACACCTCGAGGAAGAGGTGGTGGACGCCACTGTGGTCCCTGCACCTACTACCGCAAGCCTGGACATACAGAGGATGCATGCTATCAGAAGCATGGATATCATGTTTCTGGGCGAGCAGTAGAGCAGATTATGTCCTCAGAGACTTCAGCTCCCCAGGCCGATCCTCGCCTGGATGATATTGTCTCCCGTATTCGACAGATCATGACTCCTAGTGCTGACATCACCATAGATACTGCTGCAGCAGCCATAGCATCTTCAAGCTCCTCAGGTATCGCCTATGCCTTCACTGGTAGAACGAATGCAGACATGACAGAGTGGATTGTGCACTCTGGTGCTTCTCACCACTTGTGTGGAGATAGAATGCAACTAAAGTCCCTACACCTATTACTGCAAGCCTAAACAAACAGAGGATGCATGCTATCAGAAGCATGGATATCATGTTTCTGGGCGAGCAGTAGAGCAGATTATGTCCTCAGAGACTTCAGCTCCCTAGGCCGATCCTCGCCTGGATGATATTGTCTCCCATATTCGACAGATCATGACTCCTAGTGCTGACATCACCATAGATACTGCTGCAGCAGCCATAGCATCTTCAAGCTCCTCAGATATCGCCTATGCCTTCACTGGTAGTACGAATGAAGACATGACAGAGTGGATTGCACACTCTGGTGCTTATCACCACTTGTGTGGAGATAGAATGCAACTAAAGTCCTACAGGGCTATACCACCTAGCAGATGGGTCGTCATTGCTAATGGCGACCACTTACCCGTTACACGACAGGGGGAGGTGCAGTTGACACCGTCCATGCGCCTGAAGAATGTTTTATATGCTCATGCTTTTCAGATGAATTTACTTTCTATTAGTCAGATCACTAAGGATCTGCATTGTCGTGTCATCTTTGACCCTCCATCTCTTGTGTTTCAGGACATACTCACGGGCAGGATGATTGAAAGTTGTCGTGAGCAACGGGGACTCTACAGACTTGTCCAACCTCCTCATGCTAGTGTTTATATTATGCTTACTGGACCTGTCTCTCCTTATATGTGGCACCTTAGGACCTTAGGTTTGGGCATCTTCCTCTGCAGAAGTTATGTCATGTTCTCCCTCAGATTTCTACGAAATCCTCCTTTCAGTGTGAAGCATGCTAATTTGGGAAGCATCATCGTTCATCTTTACCATCCCATCAGAGACGGGGCAATACTCAGCTATTTGAGCTCCATCATTTAGACATTTGGGGTCCTAGTCATGTTCCTGATCTTCAAGGACATCGTTTTTATCTTGAAGCGGTCGATGATTTTTCTAGACTTTCCTGGGTCTTCTTATTGAAGAATAAGTCTGAGGATGGATCCACTATCAAGTATTTTATTAATGAAATAAATTTTATTTTTTCTGCCAATGTCAAGTATATTCGTTCTGACAATGCCTTGGCATTTTGCACCTTACATCCTTCTGAGTTCCTTAGATCCCATGGCATTGTTCACCAGACCTCATGTGTCTACAGTTCCCAACAGAACGGCGTTGTCGAGCGCTAACACCATCACTTACTTGATATGACCAGAACATTGTTGATACAGAGTCGTGCTCCTCATTCTTACTAGGGTGATGTTGTCCTTACTGCTTGCTATCTGGTAAACCGTATGCCCTCATCCGTGTTAGGAGAGAAGATTCCTTACTCGATTGCATTTCCCGAGAAGGATCTCTTCTCTCTTACACCCCGTGTATTTGGATCTGTTGCCTTTGTTCATGATGTCTCTCCAGAGCGTGACAAGCTCTCTCCTAGAGTTGTCAAGTGTGTATTTGTTAGCTACTCTCGTGCCGTATTGCTACTTTGATCCACTAAGCCAAAAATATTTTGTTAGTGCAAGCGTTACTTTCTTTGAGTCGGTCATGTATTTTTCTCCTACAGGTGGCAGACTTACTCCATCTGACTCTGATAATGAGATATACATGCCACCACCTCCTACAGTTGGTTCTTCACCATCACCTACTCCACCACCACCACCTGCTCCACCACCTCTGTTGGTTCAGTTCTTACCTCGTGTTGTTCCTCGCAGATCTCACTCTGTTCGCCATGCTCACAGGCCTTGCCCATCATCCAGCATGCCTCAGGTATGTAATGAGCATATTATGTCTACTGATGGCACTACTGAATTAATTGTACAACAGGAGGAGCAGGCACCCTCTCAAGAGGGAAATATACAAGCCCATGACGTAGCAGATGATCTTGACGTACCGATTGCTCTGCGAAAGCAGAAACGAGCATGTGCTACTTACCCTCTTGCAGCCCAAATTTCTTTGAGCTGGTTGTTAGAGGATTTTAGGAAATTTACGCTAACACTATCAGTCGTGCAAATACCACAAACGAATCAAGAGGCTCTCAAAGATAGTCAGTGGAGGTTAGCCATGGAGGAGGAGATGGTTGCGCTACAATCACGTGGAACGTGGAGTCTTGTTTCTGCTCCTATTGATACATCAGTCGTGGGATGAAAATGGGTGTTCATTGTGAAACACCGTGCGGATGGCAATGTAGATCGCTATAAGGCAAGACTTGTGGCACGAGGGTTTACCCAGACATATGGGGTGGACTATCACGATACTTTCTCTCCAGTTGTCAGACATTCTCTTCTACGCATTCTCCTTGCTATTGCTGTGACACGAGATTGGTCTCTTTATCAGCTTGATGTGAAGAATGCGTTTCTCTATGGTGACCTACAGGAGGAGGTCTACATGCAGCAGCCACCTGGGTTTGTTGCTGAGGGGGAGTGTCAGAAGGTTTACAGGTTACACAAGGCTATCTATCGCCTTAAGCAAAGTCCAAGAGCACGGTTCCAAAAGCTCTCGAACTTGATAGAGCAGCAGGGGTTTGTGAGATCAACTGTTGATCACTCCTTATTCATACAGAAGACCTAGAGAGGTATTACAGCCATTCTTGTTTATGTCGATGACATTATTGTTACAGGGGATGACGAGCAGGGAATGCAGGATGCCAAGGACTTCCTAGGTCAAGAGTTTGTGACCAAGGACCTTGGATATTTACGTTACTTCCTCGAAATAGAGTTTGCCAGGAATCAACAGGGTCTTGTAATGACCCAGAGAAAGTATGTTATAGATCTTCTTTCATAGACTGGCATGGCGGATTGTAGACCTGCCACTACTCCGCTTGACCCAAGCATGAAGTTATATGATAATGATATTGAGGAGGTCGATAAGAGAAGATACAAAGAGCTTGTTGGCAAGCTACTATATGTAACTATTACCAGACCCGACATAGCATTTGCCGTGAGTAAAGTGAGTCAGTTTATGAAGCAGCCCAGACAAGCACATATGAATGCAGTACATATGATTCTGAGATACTTGAAGACTTCACCTCGTATTGGACTTCTTTTCAGCAGAGGCACATCTCTTTCAATGACAGCATACGCAGATGCAGACTATGTTGGGTCTCCAAAGGATAGAAAGTCTACGTCTGGATTTGTTGTGTTCATAGGGAATTCTCTGATTTCATGGAAGAGTAAGAAGCAGACTGTGGTTGCTAGATCAAGTGTTGAATCAGAATATAGGGTCATGGCACAGGCTAGTACAGAGATGATGTGGGTCAAATCCGTTCTTACTGACCTGACCATAGAAGTACATCTTCACATGCACCTCCAATGTGATAATCAAGCTTCTCTCTTCATTGCAAATAACCCAGCCTTTCATGAGAGGACGAAACACATAGAGGTGGATTGCCACTACACTCGTGACATGATACAGAAAGGTATTATCACTACTACGCATGTCAGCTCTGAAGACCAGACAGCAGATATACTTACAAAGGCTCTAGCAAGAGGACCTTATCAGAGATGTTGTTCCAAGCTGAGTCTTATTGATATCTACGCTCCAGCTTGAGGGGGAGTGTTGAGATAGTTACTATTTTTAGTATGTTCCTTTATGTAATTTTCTATTTTCCATTTCATCTTTTTATAATTTGCCCAATGGTTCTTCTCCTGTATAAGGGAACTTTTGGACCTCTCATAATGTATCCCAATATGGTTTCTTAACAAACTACATTTACATTATCCATCCAAGTGAAAAAAATACTTCTTCAAGATGTAACAAAAAACAGGAACAAGCATAGATCGAGTCTTTAAACTCAGTCATCATTGGGAGATTCAGCAGAATCTTGCTGATTGCATCAATGAATCTCCTTATATGAGGATAACAGCATCCACGCAAATCAGAATATTGACTTGTATCATGCCAAGATCATGACTCAATAACTTAAAACATAGGTCATAAGCTACAAATTAAAAGCAATTTCCTACTCGATTGCTTAACTATAACATCATTGTACTGTCATAAAAAACTTGCAAAATATGCAGCGAAATCAGCCAAAAAATCAGCAATCAAAATACAGACAGTATCGAAATCCTAAAAAAAAGAGTTCCAAACATAATAATTACTACTAATCTACTCCTCTGCCTCGCTGCCGGAGCCACCCTCCTTGTTGTTGTGCTTCCTCGCGTACCTTTGGTTCCTCAGAAACTTGGGATCCATCTGCTCACAACAAACATATCAAGATTGCGCATATAAGCGTTCATCACATCCAAATCCAGATCATTCTCTATATACAAGCAAATGAAATAGATATATACCCCCTTGGTGGAGGTGTTCCTGTGCTTCTTGGGCTTCTTGATCCCGTTACGGTGAGCCTTGTGGGACTGGTTGTGCGCGGTGTGGTTCTTTGACTTCGCCATTCTTTTATTTTATGCCAAATGCGCACGACCCACATAAGATTTCGTCGGATATAGAGCTAAAATCGATCAAAGATAACAAATTTAAAAGGAGATCGGACGGAAAAAGAACGGTACCTGAGGAGGAGGCGAACGGCACAGCAAGCAACTCGGCGGCTTCGACGAATTAGGGTTTGGGAATTGGGACCTCAACTCTTATACGGGAGATGCTTCCAAGTTTCGAAAACTGTAACCGTTTGGAACTTTTATATGTAGCCCCCTTGAACGGGAAATATTGTGCTTGAGTGAGAATTAGTTTACTAAATACCTTCGGAGTGAGTGGAAATTTTGAATTAAACTCAAATACTAACCGAAAAGATTTTTGCTCCACCAAAATTTTGTAATTAATTAAATAAAAACTATTACCTGTTACAACGAAATGAAGCAATCTTTGAGGTAATTAAAATGATTAGTTAAGTGATGATTTGACCAACGCTTAAACTTGCCCTTTTCGACTCTATGCCTTTAGGGCACGTTCGGTAGAGGAATACGGGAAAAGAATAAGGAAGGATATAACACTATTTCTGTTTAATTGAAGGAAGAGAAGAAGGAGGGATAAATGATAGTTATTTATTTTCTCTATTCAGTAAGAGGGGGAGGATAATGAGGGATAAAGGGATTATGTAAGATAAGCTTGTTAGGTTAGTGGTAGTTATTTGTATTTTTTCGCAGGAGCAACCTCTTATGGAGGAATAAGGAGGGAAATATAATCACTCAATTTTGACTCCAGGACTAAAATATTGATCATCTATGAAGGGAGAGGAATAAAGAGGGTATCCCTCCTTACGCCTCAAAAGGAACAGTCCCTTGGTTAGATTGTCTCTCTTGTCACATTAGACAAAATTCCCTTTTTAGGACATCAATAATTATGTGTTCAAAGTAAAATCCATGAGTTGTTTCCTCGCAAGGAAAATTTATCATCCAAAGGATTCCCCTCCTCCTAAACTTAGACGAAAGAGGCAAAAAACATAAGATTTTTACCTATCTGAAATGACTCTTTGACGATTTATCTATGTTTGGTAATGTGGTATTTTAAATTATTATGTCTCTCTCCTACTCCTTAAGGGTATCATTTTCCTCCAAGCCCTCTCAAATTCCACTAGAGAGTGTGTTTCCATGCATGGTCTGAACCTACAAATAATTGCACTATCTAGACGCAATAGGAAAGTATGCATCACTTTGGATGTGAATTGGTAGGATGTGAATTGGTAAATAATTCCCCATATAACAAACCTTTCATTGTGACTGGCATGGTAGTCTAAAAAGGCAAATGATTCAATGGAAACAATGTGTTTAGTGTTGTGGTGTGATAATTCATTAGTCATGATAGAATGGGACCTTCGAAAGGATGTGTAGTTGACAAAGGTGCAGTCGACAAGGGAAATTTCTACTAATGTTAAATGATTTGTTGTGCCTCAAGAGTGATTTTTCCATCTTCGTCGACTTTCATCTCTCCTTTAATACTCCCTCATGTCCCCTCTTTCCCTTACCTTACATTCTTTTCTCAGCTAACTCCATATTTCTTATCTTACTCCATTCTCTCTTATCTCAATTAACTCTTTAATTTGATAAATGTTTATATTGTTATTTCACTTCATTCTTTCTTAGCTCAATTAATTCGTTAATTTCGTGTATATATGTGTGTGTTATTTCTTATAATTATATGTTATCATTGGATCTTTAGATGTTGTTTTTAAATATGTACATGTTATTTTGTAATACATAAAAAATTATATATTACATGATAAAATACTCGAGATTACTTTAAAAAATAGGACCAAACTTAGATTATATAGAAAGATTTACTGTAAAAAATGTAGGATTTGAGTGCGACATAAATTTTACCTTGTTTCTTACTCAACATAAACCATAATCAAATTATATCCAAAAACTTATTGTTTTACGTATTCATTTAAATCTAACTTTCTTATCACTATACATGTGCATAAATCATATAATTATTCTGCTTTCAATCAAAATGTACAACCATTATTAACTCGCATCGAAACCTTGATCTTAATTTATATTCATGTTGCAAGATATGAATTTAGTTGTATATGTAGGTCAATGTTGTTTATTTTTTTCATATTACCGACTTTAAGCATAAGAAAAGTTTGTGCTTATCTTGTATTTGAAGGCGAGGTATTACGCCTCGTGCGTCACGGAAGCATGGAAATCGAATTGTATCCTATCTAGGTTGATTAGTCATACTAGTCATAAGAGGTAGCAGAAATTTAAAAAACCGATGAATCCACATGACATGGGAATGATTCCCAGTTGATTTCATCAATATCACACAACAATAATAGAATTACCTCTTGAAGCATGATTGCAATCCACGAGTCTCTAAGCGAAGAGACCTCGTGTCTCAAATTTGATCTGTGGTAGAGATCATTTGTAGGCACATGGATAAGATGCGTGCTTCCTACAATCCGAAGCGATGACCTGAGCAAGGAACCTCCTGATTTTACCTCACTAAATATGTTGTCTCCTTCAAGAGCACGAGGTGTTGAAGAATACGGAGATCCACGAGTAGTAAGTACGTCTGTGTGACGACTATGGAGCTCTCAACAGAACCCTAGGTGGACGACCACCAAGAGTTGAGAGAGAGAGCACACGTCTAGAGAGAGAGAGAGAGTTTTGCAACTTTTACTTCAACTTAAATTTGTAATGAAAGGGATAGGGTTAGCCTTTCTTTTCTACAAAATTGGATGGCTAGTATATACTCCTAATATAATCGTAATTGAATCAATGGTCAAGATTTTGTTTTAATAATTTGCAATATTATAATTAATTTAAAAGAAAAAAATACGTTGAAGACATTCTTCAACAAGTTTAGTTTAATTAGAATCAATCTCAATCTCATGAATAAAGAAAAATAAGAGAGCCATCTTCCAAGAATGAGGAAAGGACAGGAGGCAGATGTCGGTCAGCAAAGATCACACCTTCGAATATGTGGACATTATTTTACTTGGTAAGTGTACCAAGGTTGAACTCATGGACACGGACCTCTTCGTCTATTTATCAAATATTGTCTTTAATTAATGATTGAATATTTACAATCTTAAGTCTTCATGCAGATGCACAGCAAAATGCAGGAAAAACAATGCATGTAATAATGCATGAAAGAGATGCAATTTTTATTTTATTTTTCAATGCAATTATACGATGATGCATGATATATTGCATGAATAAAGGAATGCAAGACAATATGCACAAGATTAGTTACAAATATTCCCTATAGAACATAGAAGCAATGAGCATAAATTGATTTAATTCTAGAGTCAAATTGAGCATAAAAATCAAGAGCAAGCCTCCAATAATGACAAGAGTTGTCAAGCAAGAGACACTATATAACACTAAAATTCATCCCATTAATTTAGTGTCAAATCCATAATTTAAAAAAGCCATTAGATAGAGAATGAAACAAGCATCAAAACGACACTGAAATCATGTAAATTGGATCTAAATGCTCAAGATATGCTAAAAACTATGCAAGGGCATAAAATGTAATAAAAAACGTACAAATAAAGGATAAATAATTGAAAATAGGTCCCTGGAAGGACCTATTTGTAATAATAATAACCCGGAGGGGGCCTGTGTAATTTATCATTGTGCGCGGAGGGGTACTTATGTAATTATCCATTCCAAGTAGGGTCTCAATGTAAATTTCCCTGGGTACGCATGTGAGGCATGCGTCCAGGGACTTTGTTGTAATTATGGAGAATGTCGGGGTGTCCCTACAATTTACCCAACCCCTCATGTACCTCGCACACGAGGGGGCTAGGCCCGGGAGGCATGAGGCTCGGCAGGCATGTGGCACTAGAAGGTGGCTCGAGAAGAGGCTCGGCTGCCCGAGCCTCATTGCTTCGGAGACGCATCGTGACTTGATCTAGGATGTTGGATGGCCACCATAAGGGTGCCATCCAATGGTACCTACACTTTGTTGCCATCGAAGGAGGCGGTGGAGTAGACGGAGCTCCGGCGATGACGCTAGAGCACCTTCGTGCTCCTCCGTGCACTGGAGAGGTTCACCGACCTTAGTGGCCACCTGGCGAAGATGGCAGACGGTCTCCGGAGCGGCAAGGGTAGCTGGAGACGTCGGACCACGATGCGTCACCGAAGACAACGCTCTAGATCGGAAAAGGTGCTCAAAGTCCGACCATTGAAGATGTTAGCACATGCAAGTGTTAGAATAACTGAAGCAGGTGTGTTGCGTGATGTGTGAATGGAGTGATGGGTCCAAGAATGAAAAGGTGGGGATCCGAGGATGCTCTTCCCGACGGGATAGAGGAGAAATGGAATGGAGGTGGTGAGGTTCTGGAGGAGAGGGTAGGCGAGTGGATTGGTCGGCAAAGATGAGGGAGAAGTGGCGAAGCTAGTGGAATGCTCGATTGATAGCGAGGTTAGATGTATGCATCGGAATAAATGAAAGAAAATGAAGGTTATGTGAGGTAGAAGAGTACCTCGTCGGAATGGAAGCTTGGTGGATGGGGCGGCCTGAGCTGAGATTCATAACGAATATCCGGTCATCGCACGACCCACGTGGCTACGGCAGGGTGCACAATTGGCATCTAGACGGCCAAGGTACAACAGTCGATGCCGTGGATCACACCAGGAGCTCTTCCCATTGTCACCGGTCATTCCGCCTCGTTTTTTCACGAGGAGGGGAAGGTGGCTAGAGGTAAGCTTCGTAAGTTGGCGAATGGAGGTGACGAAGGCTAGGAGAGGGTATTTGTAGGCAAAGCTCATGCATAACCAAATAGAGAAGGCATGTCTTGAAACAGTTGAGATGAAGGGAACGGAGTGAAGGCGGAGGATGTTGGGGTTATGCGTATCAGAGGCACCTTCCAAAATAGGAAGGGGGCAGAGGGAAATGCAGGCTTAACGCCTGGGGAAGGGGGGATTTGGAGGTAGGAGATGAAGCCTGGACCGTTGGATCATGCGATCCAATAGCCCAGATGGAGGCACGGGCAGAGGGCTATGATCTGATCGATTAGATCAGATCTTGCGGAGAGGGTAGTAGCTGGGGTGAACAGTCTAGATAGGAGTTAGGGTCCCATCCAATGGCGGAGATGAAGCGGGTGAGTAGGGTGTTTTGTCGTTGGATGGGAGGGTGATCTGAGGGTTAGGAGGAAGGGGCGATGCAGACAAAGGACAACCGTTAGATGGGAACTCATCTGACAGAGGGGACGCAGGCACGGGCGGATGGCTAATATGAGATCAGGGGAGTTTCTATCTAACGGTGTATAAAGAAGGGTGTGATGAGTGGTGGAGATGAGGGTGCCTGGAGGAGATCAGACGGCCAGAAGAGAGGCTGGGTGGCAAGAAGAGGGAGCGGTCACATGGCAGCTCCAAAGAGCGCCACATGGCTGCTCTAGAAAAATCAATAAATAGAGAAATAAAGAAAAATCCAAAAGAAATAGAAAGAATCAAAATTGAAAAAGTCAAAACATGAAAGTTGTAGATCTTGATGAGATCTACAAGTTTCATGTTTGACAAAAAGTCAAAAGAGGTCATTTTGTACAAAAGTGTATTTTGGGAGTATTTTTAATGGGATAAAACACTGCTTTTTGGTTTTGAGATTTTTTGTATTTTTTATTTCTTTTAATGATCAAAACAAATATAGATAATTAATTAACCTAATTTTTAGATATTTTAATAAAATAGAAAATGAAGAAAAAGGTTAGTAATTACATACAATAAATATAGGTTAATTATACATAGTTTATATACAATATAATACAAGATAAGATTAATGGATTAATAGGGATTTTTATTGAATTGTTTAAGCTTGGAGATTAATAATTTGATTTTAGCATGATGAATCTGAGATTTATCATACCCCTATACTTAAACTATGCTCGTCCTCGAGCATCTAAATAATGAAGGAGTTAGATTAATTCCTGACAGTGCATGTGAAAATTTCAAGGCTTAATTCATCGAAGACCTTTAATTTAAGTGATCCTAAAATTCTAGGCTCAACTATGCTCTAGTCAGAAGGAATCTAACTTCTCTAATTATATGAATCTATGTGTTTACATAAAATATAAGGATATGAAATTTAGTGTACTGCGATCATGAGAGTCGAGTCAAGACATCACCCAAAGTTCCAATCCAGGAGACTCTCCTCAAGATCTAATCCTGGACACTAGGGAATAAGTCAGTTCCAAATTCAGTCAATCGTCTCTTTAATTTGTCTGACTTGAAAGTGTAGATGGGCGATCAGATGATGGAGAGCATAGGATTGTGTCTATTTTTCTCTCCCTCACATTGGAACAAGGGGCCTCTCGAGTGCCTTATTACTCAACACAAGTATATTTTTATTTTGTTGATCAATGTGTCCGTTAAGAGAATTCAGAGTCGTCTGCACTTATTTTTCTTAGAGTATACCGGGTGTGTCTCTTTTGAGTATCTAAGATACCTTCGACACCCGGACTTGTATCACTATACGATGCAAAGCCCTTTTGTGGTGCTAGCCCGACTCCTTGGTCCTAAAAGCGTTTGGTCCAAGTGGACACTTTGAAAATGTTTGGGAGCGCTCACCTTGGTGGAAGCTCATTTGAAATTGACTTTGAAGGATAGAGCTTTTCTTTGAATATTTCTTTCTTTTCTTTCCTTTTTGGCTAGCTCCACTGCTTTTACTAAAAGTTGGCACATATTGATCAACAATTAATTATGTTTCATCACACCCTGGTACATAGGTAAATATTAAAGAGATAACACATGAACTTGGTCACGTACTGGTTAGGGTTTTGCTTACACTCAGGTTTCTTGAAGCCTTCATTAACTTTATCCCATCCTCGAGCATCATTAGATCGTGTCTAGACTCAAATCTCTAGTCTAAGTTCCTCAAGTGATAACTCAACTCATCTCATCAATCATGCAGTTGTGAATGTTTGTGTTGATCATATTCTTTATAAGGTAGAGATGAAGAGTGCAATATAACGCTCAAATCTTTCAAACTAGAGAAGTGTGGTTTGTTAAGTTTCAAAACCCTAATGACTTAGACAGGCTAACTCAGACTCTCAAGATCATTGAAATCAAGTGTCCTCAAAATCCTTAAGCCCGGAGTGAATGTGAATGTGTCAGGAATACACAAACTCTTCAGTTAGTGTATTTTTTGTGATTTTTTATCATTTTCAAATTTTTATGGATTTTAATTTTTCATTTTTTAATTCCTTTAAGAGATAACGACTGACCCAAGCTCATATGAATAATTGCATCTACATCCAACCAGTATGGGTGTAAGTACGGACCGTTAGACGGACCCGTGTTACTTGAGGATGGAGCCATAGATAGTATCCTCTAAACCACCCACTCTGCTAAGGGAGACTAAAGTTCCCTCACTGAAGAGTAGCTACTCATTTTTAAGCCTAGTATAGTTAGAGTCTTTACAAAAGAATTTTTTTATTTTTTCTGGTTTTTATGGAGTTTTTGAAAAAGAGTTAATTTTAATTACAAGAAGTTAATCCCTCAATTTTAAAATGATTTTTACAAGAATTTTTTACAAAAATCAGTTCACTAGTCAACTTAAACCAAGTCCAAAAAGTTTTCAACAATTTTTAAAACATGAGCTATGGCTAAAGTATATATACAATAATATATGGTATACCCCCTATACTTAACGTTTGTTATGTTCCCATAGCACAAGTGATATGAAACCATAGCTCCGGTTAATACAAGGTGATATAGCAGAACTGAGGAGGAGAGTCCCACTTAGGTCAAAAATATCCTAAGTATAAGAAAACAGGTAGAGGGAGCAATGATGGGTCGGGACCCCCTATACTTAGTCTGAAAATGGCCTCAGAAATGGATCTGAGATTTGGAGGTTGCCGGGGGGTCTGAGGTTGGTTAGGGTTAGCGGTGAATTTTTACAGATGACTAAGAAGAAGATGAGAGGGGGTATATGTGTGTGTGAATATACAGAAATGGTGGGGGTGGGGTGGGGGGGGATGTACATATATGAGGTGTGTGTGTGTGGGGGGGGGGGGTAGATCACTAAGTGATCTACTTCTTTTTTTCTCTCTTTTTTTACACACGCGAGCCCTCAAATGAGGGCCGCTAGAAATGTACATGATATATATATATATATATTATATATATATATATATTACAAGAAAAAACATGAATGACGAGCTGACTAATGTTCCTTGAATCTCTCTTGATTTTCTTTTGTGGCTCCTTGTAGCGAGAGCTTCCAACTCCACACCTCCATGTAGATCAAGCGTCCTCAATCTCCATAGTCCATGTCACAAAAGAATAATGTTAGAAAAATAACAAGAAAACATAATCAACAAAATGATGCAAAATAACATGATGAGAAGACCTGCAAATTTTGAAAATATTCACAAAAAAAATATTTCAACAAAATTCAACAAAATAAATAAAGGTGAGTCGTGTCCCCGGAAACGACGCCATTTCATGAACGTGAAATATGCATCTTTAAGAATGTGGAATTGTCATAGTACATGAGACAGATTTCGGTCAGCAAAGACCACACCTTCGAATATGTGGACATTATTTTACTTGGTAAGTGTACGAAGGTCGAACTCAGTGACGCGAGCCTCTTCGTCTATTTATCAAATATTGTCTATTAATTCATGAGTGAATATTTACAATCTTAGGTCTTCATGTAGATGCACAACAAAATGCAGGAAAAACAATGCAAGTAATAATGCATGAAAGAGATACAATTTTTATTTTATTTTTCAATGCAATTATACGATGATGCATGATATAGTGCATGAATAAAGGAATACAAGATAATATGCACAAGATTAGTTACAAATATGCCATATAGAATATTGAAGCAATGAGCATAAATTAATTTAATTCCAGAGTCAAATTGAGCATAAAAATCAAGAGCAAGTCTCCAATAATGGCAAGAGTTGTCAAGCAAGAGACACTATATAACGAAAATTCATCCCATTAATTTAGTGTCAAATCCTGAATTTAAACAAGCCATTAGATAGAGAATGAAACAAGCATCAAAATGACTTTGAAATCATGTAAATTGGATCTAAAATGCTTAAGATATGCTAAAAATAGTGTAAAGGGCATAAATGTAATAAAAATGTGTAGAAATAAAGGAGAAATAATTGCAAATAGGTCCCTGGAAGGACCTATTTGCAGTAAAAAACCTGAAGGGGTCCTGTGTAATTTACCATTGTGCGTGGAGGAGTACTTCTGCAATTATCCATTCTCGACAGGGTCTCAATGTAAATTTCCCTAGGCGCGTACATGAGGCACGCGCCCAGGGGACTTTGTTGTAATTATGGAGAATACTGGGGGCCTCCCTACAATACCCAGCCCCTCACGTGCCTCGCACACGAGGAGGGCAAGGCTTAGGAGGCGTGAGGCTTGGTAGGCACGTGGCAGTAGTTGGTGGCTCGGGAAGAGGCTCGGCTGCCCGAGCCTCCTTGCTTTGGAGATGCATTATGGCTTGATCTAGGCCATTGGATGGTTGTTGTAGTGGCGCCATCCAACGGGATCTGCACTTCATTATCGCCGAAGGCGGCGACAGAGAAGATGGAGCTCCGGCGAGGCCGTCGGAGCTCCTCCATGCTCCTCCGTGCATTGGAGAGGTTCAACGACCTCAATGGCCACCTGGAGAAGATGGCAGATGATCGCTGGAGCGGCAAGGGTAGCTGGGGACTTCGGACCACGATGCATCATCAGAGATGGCGCTCTAGATCGGAGAAGGATCTCAAAGTCCGTCTCTTGAAGATGTTAGCACCTACAAGTGTTAGAATAGCCGAAGCGAGTATTTTGTGTGATGTGTGAATGGAGTGGGGGGTCCAAGAATGGAGAAGGTGGGGACTCTACGATTGTCTTCCCAGTGGGCCAGAGGAGAGATAGAATGGAGGTGGTGAGATTCTGGAGGAGAGGGTAGGCAAGTGGATCGGTCGGCGAAGATGAGGGAGAAGTGGTGAAGCTAGTATAATGCTCAATAGATGGCGAGGCTAGATGTATGCCTTGGAATAAATGGAAGAAAATGAAGGATATGTGAGATAGAAGAGTACCTCATCAGAAGGGAAGCTTGGCGGATGGGGCAGCCTGGGTTGAGATTCATATAGAATCTCCTGTCGTCGCCCGACCCGCGCGGCCACGACGGGGTGCTCAATTGGTAGCTAGGCAGCCCAGGCACGACAGTCGATGCTGTGGATCGCACCTAGAGCTCCACCCATTGTCACCAGCCAATTCTGCCTCCTCCCACGAGGAGGGGAAGGCAACTACAAGAAAGCTTTGTAAGTTGGTGGATGGAGGTGACGAAGGCTGGGAAAGGGTATTTGTAGGCAGAGCTCAAGCATTACCGGATAGAGAGGGTGTGGCTTGAAACAGCTTAGATGGCGAGGATGTTGGGGGTTACGCGTGGATGTAGGAGGTAATGGCGATGCGAGGGCGGTTGTTAGGACGAGGAGTGATCGAAGGCAATTTCCAAAATAGGAAGGGGGCCGAGGGAAATGCATGCGTAACGCTTGGGAAAGCGGGGTTTGGAGGTAGGAGATGAAGCATGGACCATTGGATCATGCGATCCAATGACCCATATGGAGGCGCGAACGGAGGGTTATGATCTGATCGATCAGATTAGATACGGCGGTGAGGGTAGTAGCGGGGGCGAACGGTCTATATAGGAGTTAAGGTCCCATCCAATGGCGGAGATGAAGTGGGTGATGTGGGAGGTTTTTAGACGTTGGATGGGAGGGTGATATGGGGGTTAGGAGGAAGGGGTGATGTGGACAAAGGACAACCGTTAGATGGGAACTCATCTTACGGAGGAGATGCAGGCGCGAGCGGATGGCTAAGATGAGATCAAGGGAGTTCCCATCTAACGGTATAAAAGAGAGTCCAGGTGGATATGAGGGCACCTGAAGGAGATCGGATGGTCCGGGTGGCAAGAAGAGGGAGCGATTGCGTGGTAGCTCCAAAGAGCGCCACGAGACTGCTCCAGAAAAATCAATAAATAGAGAAATAAAGAAAAATCCAAAAGAAATAAAAGGGAGCAAAATTAAGAAAAAGTCAAAACATAAAAGCTGTAGATCTTGATGAGATCTACAAGTTTCATGTTGGACAAAAATCAAAAGAGATCGTACAAAAGTGTATTTTTTGGGATATTTTTAATGGGATAAAAACACTACTTTTGGTTTTGAGATTTTTTGTATTTTTTATTTCTTTTAAAGGTCAAAACAAATATAGATAATTAATTAACCTTATTTTTAAGGGTTTTAATAAAATAAAAAATGAAGCAAAAAGTTAGTAATTACATACAATAAATATAGGTTAATTATACATAGTTTATATATAATATAATACAAGATAAGATTAATGAATTATTAGGGATTTTTATTGAATTGTTTAAGCTTGGAAATTAATAATTTGATTTTAGCATGATGAATATGAGATTCATCAATTACTACTTGTCAACTTTGGATTAAGCATTTTGGGTGATTGTCAACGGATCCACTTGGGTCCAAACCCAAGAAGTTGTCGGGGTCACTTTTCCTCGATAACGGACCAGGGACCTAAGCTCGGGACATTACAAATGGTATCAGAGTCAATTTCCCTCTGATAGTGGAAATGGATACCTGAGAGTTGGAGCCGCCCCTACAAAGAGATAGGAGAAAATTGCTACCCAAAGCATGTAACCACCCCTGTTACTGGGAATAAGTGATGGGCCATGTCGCAACGAGGACATTGCGATTACAAGTGGAGGAGGTTGTAACACTCATACCCCCAAACATAATCCCACATCTAAAACGTACAAAATGTGAGAGTGGATTATAAGTGGTGGGGAATACTACTTAACAACTTGAGCTTAAGCATTTTGGGTGGTTGTCGACGAATTCATTTGGGTCCAAACCCAACAAGTTGTCAGGGCCAGTTTTCCTCGATAATGGACCGGGGACCTAAGCCTGGGATGTTACAATTACATTAAATATTTATTCATAGAGTTATTTATCAACAAAATATCACCGTATAAAATACAAAATATTTCTGACAATTGCAAACAAATAATTGATTAATTATGCATCATATTCATCCATCCAAAAGTAAATGTAAATCACATTTATATTTAATTGCTCAGTGCAAATCCAACTCACATTCTTATTTAAATTTCAATTCCTATTTACAATTAATTCTCTCTATGATATTACGGATCGTATCCACATTATTCATGATTATTGTAGATAGTGTTATGTACATTAATCTCATCTGTGATATTAAATAAACTTTAATTATCACATATATTTCTCTACACATGTCTAAATAATGTTAATCACAATCATATTATTTATGATAATTAAATCTAATTTAATCATCATTATTTCTCTTTATTTTATAATGTTTAGATATCGTCTAATGGAATTATTCTTGAACTCTTTCAAGGATAGTGTGCCTTTTCCCTGGATACTTGGAAATAAAGATAGGACGACTGTATATTCCATGTATAACGACTTTGATAGTGGGATCTAATCTCATATCCAGATCTAAAAGACCTCTTAGAGATGGTTGATCAAGTCAAATAGAATATTTAATCTTCTCATAGCATCTGAATCATATTCAGAACAATGTCCAACATTTGGATCAAGTTTGAATAACAAGTCTACGGAGTGGAGTCACTGAAATCCAAGCATGTTTCATCACTTCCTCGAAATGGAAGTGTCACAATTATTCAATCCAGTAAGATCACATCACCCTCGAGTATTTCTAATATGCATACATCCTACATACTTGAAGACTATGATTAAATCAGAAGTTCTGATCTTATTTTAGATGTCTTCTTCAAGGTTCCATTAAGTTTGCATTCGATCATTGAGAGTTGGTGCCGATCATATGCTTTCCAAAAGCATATATCATAACTTCAAATCATGTCTTGTTTCCAGAACAAGATGATCAACGTTGAAATTTGATTTATTTCAATATCTTATGAGTGAGCTCATGTCTCTTGGTTCAGTAGTGAACATGTATGATCTCTTCGGGAGATCGTATTACCCATATGCCCTCCTATGCACACCAGCTCGCCAGTGTATAGACCATGATTGGGTTATCAACCTAAGGGCATGCCTAATGTACATACTTAAACATATAGTAGTACTTTATCTCTTGTCAGATGATGCGTGCCTATACGTGATAACATACAACATAGGTCTTAGTATCTCTATCTTGTTAAGTCAACTCTTTGTCCTAACTCATCCAACACCTTTGAATCTCTATTCCTATGCAAAGGACCTACATCAAGAAGTCGGTCTTATGTTAGTATTTGGAGTAAGGATTAACATCTCCTTCTCATGCTAGAGATCCCTTCTTGATAATCACTTGATGATTTAGATGAGTCATCAATCTAACTCTTTAGATATTCAACCCTACACCAGCTTCTATGATCCAACCTTTGGATCAATAGCTGTATGATATCAAGATGGTCATTGTATATAACCGTAATTGTACTAAAGGACCTATTATGAAAATTAGTTATTCTTCATTTCATATTAAGGAATGATCTGCAATAACTTTTATTGCATAATGACTCGTTTTAGGCTCACATGTCTAACAGTATTTATTTAGGTATATTTGTAATTCTTTTTATATTTTCTATTTTAATCCCTACCTTTAAAGTATTTGAAATATCTGTAATCTTATTAATTGGATTACACCAATTAACTACATGAGATTGAACGTGTTAAATTCTTTATTTAATTTCTATATTTAATATAAAGGAAGAGCTCTTACTTAATATTTTTGTATGACCTAACCAGATTACTTCAAATTAATATTACTAGTTCCATTATATGATTTTTACTACATGAAATATGTATAATATTAATACATGCACACATACATACATATAAAATAGTGTCCAAGTATTTTCCATAAATTAATGTTTAAGTATTTACCACTGCTTATTAACAAATGACTGGCATTATTATTTGTCTTCTGAAGTGGAAAAACGATCTACACAATGGTGAAGTATGATATAAAGGTAGCTATAGTATAATGAGAATTATGTTTCTTATTAGTCCATACTAGGATTTATAATGTGTAGATAATCTAGATCCATCGATAAAATGGGAGTTTTGCATTAAAATTAAATGTAAATATCTTGTAAACAAGAGAAATTTTATTTGGATGTTTATGGAAAGTGATGAAATGGTTGGAAATATCTCATTCACTTGAAATGGTGTAATAATTGATTGAAAATGATGAAATAGATTTGATTCCTCATTATGGCTTGCCGACATCTTGGAATTATGTTTGGTGATCATTGAGTCAAAATTGATAAAGAATGCTTCTAAATGAATAAAAAGGGAAAGAAGAATAAGGCACGAAGAAGAAAACACAAGCGATAAAAATGTTTGACTAAAAGTCTATCAAAAGGCCAAAGATGAAGATAATGTATCCATGCCGTGAATGTCGAACAAATAAATGATCATGAACAAGGACTGCAACACCTCCGGTATTCCTAAACATGCACATTCGAGTATCGGGCACAATCGTCCTATTAGTTTAAACATAATCCCAAGCCAACTAAGTGATTAAGGGAGTTAATAAAATCAATCAAGCTGTACACCGATGATTAATTAAGTTAAACTAGCATGATCGGGGTGATAAAAGACAAGAACTAGCTTACAGTTGATCAATCGGGCCTTAGTGTTTAAAAGAAGGTAATTAGAATTTAAGCCCATACAAGTATATAAAGACGGCATTGGAGAAGAGAGAGCATCGTCCATTTATTCAAATTTCATATTTACATGAAAACGCTAAGAGAGAAAGAGGATAAGAAAGATCGTCATGTTCTTGAGTAAGAAGAAGAACATGTCAAGTACAGTTAACCTTAGATCCTACTTTAGATAAAGATTCCAATCTTTCTCTTGATGTCTCTTGATCATGTTGTATGGAGAGTTATTATACATTTAATATAAAAATATAGTCTAAGAATTACATGATTTATCATATTGAAGAAGTAATTTAGAGAACTACAAATAAACAAGATCGAATTTGAACTTAGAACATTTTTTTATGAATATTTAAATAGAAATACATATTAGCAGGGAATCAAGTTATATCATTATACCTAGGATATACCAGTATAATAATCATATACCAATATCTGGGGACATATACTAGTACATGTACCACATTTGGTGCTTTCTAGAAGTGTTGAAATATTAGCAAAGGAATCATGCATGTATATGAACTTTGAATATAGCTTGTAATGATATATGTGTTTCGAATTGAGGTTTGAAATACCAGTATTGGTGTCATGTTTTTTTAGATAGTCAGAGTCATACGCTTACCCTCATCGTTCATTACCTTTTTTCTAGTAGAAGGGGGTTGGGGGATTTGAACCTTGATCTTTTGTTTGTGGGAGCCACTGCTCTACCACCGGACCAATTGTTTGGTTCAATATCGGTGTCATATTAGTATGAAGGGCCAAGTTATGCCTTTTTTATTTTAGATGTATATCGTGCAATAGTATTTATATTTGTATAAACATGTATGTTAAACATATATACTGTCCTCTTTGTGTTACCATTATATGATTGACTGTAGATAATTGAATATTTTGGATATTTATGCACGTTAACGATGTGAGTTAATGCCATAAACATGTTAATTGATAAATCATGAAAGATGGACTTGATGCCATAGGTTTGCTAACTAGCATGTTATGGATGTTGGTAGTAAAATCTAAATGTCCCAATGCATCTCTAAGTTGAGTCGTCTATGTTTCTAGTAGACTAGAGCTCATGTGCCCTCGCCACCACCAACCATCAGCTTCCAACTGACTCACCTTCTGTACTGGACAACTGATCAACATTTTCAATCAACTGACCATTTTGATCAACCGACTAACATGATGATAGAAACTATCTTTTGGGTCTCTTTTGCCTGAGTTCATGTTATTATTTCTTGTATTTTATTATAATAAAATATGTTTAGAGTATTTGTTCGCATCAATGCATGTGTTTTACTCGTTGCTAGTCTTCTTTCATCTTTTGCTTGTTGTTTTTCTAATTTAAAACATATTAAAAAACTCGTAAATTTTGTGTTTTAATTTGGATAAACTGTACCATTGCACATAGTTATTCACAAGCTAACCAGGCTAAAACACCATACTATCATTATCTTCGATTCGTTTACTTCAAAATTACTATTTAGATTGTCTATGGTAAAATATCGTCTATATATTGATCGCTTAGCTTAATTTTCCGCCTCATAAACAAACACTCTTATTTCACTATCTCGGGATAGGAAAATCTCATGAACAATTTGGCACCATTGTTGAGGACACGTCCATTTTTAGCATTATTCTACTTGTAGTTGTCATCTTCCGTTAAATACTAATATTTGATTTTGTAGGTACCCAAACAAGTGTGTGAGCCGACCTCTTCTATGAAGGGTTGAGACACTAGGCAAGTCACATTGTTAGAGAGTTGTATCGTCTATTTTTATCATCTACTTTGTTTAGAGTAACCTAGTCTTATTTTTATAATAATTGAGTTATTGAAATAATTCATATCTGGACATACTTCTCTTCTTGATGTGCCCTTATACTGGCTTAGTTTTTATTCTTGCATTTTATCTTTCATTGCACTTAGTATAATATGTTTCAAATTTAAACTTCATTTCAAGAATCCAAATACTTTCAAGAATTCAAAAATATCAAAAAACTTCTTTGCACGCATATTTGTTAGATTGTCACCCAAAAGCATCACATTTTACATATCAATTCATGCTTGATTAGATTTACTTCTTATCTTGCATATTGCATTTGAGAGTGTTGACAGTGGTACACGATTTTGATGTATGCATCCATCATTATTGTGTCATATATGGATTCCTTCCTATTGCTCACTTCATACCACTTATTATCAATTTTAATTCGATCTAATGAATAACATAACCTTTGATTCAATTCAAAGAAGCCTAACTCAAAGGTGTTTCTTCTAAAAAGAACTCATATAATTTCTTGAAACTTGATTGTTGCAATGTGGATTGCGCACATAATTACTCAACATACCGATTGTTAGGATTAGAGTTAAATTAGGATTAAGAATCTTAATGGGATTGAACTCTTAATCCTAGTAGTACTTGAGTTGTATTTTATTTATAGTCCTATTGGGAATAGGACTATGGAGTTGTAACTGAGCTATATATAGAGGGAGTGGAAGCATTGTCTCTACATCACAGCAAGAGGGAATATACCACAAGAGAAGAGAGAGAGAGAGAGAGAGAGAGAGAGAGAGAGAGGTGGAGAGAGTTGTACTCGTTCCTTTTATAGTGATCTTTCTTCTCCTTGTGTCCGCAAGAGGTAATGAACCACTAAGAATCGTATTTGAAATCCAACAACCTTCGAGAATCCCAAAACTCTGCTCAAGTCTCCTCAATAGCCAGGTCAGAAATATTTCAACTCATACGCAAACCCTTACGACTATGAATCTGACTCGTACAGTATAAGTGATAGGCTCTCCCCAACTAGAATGACAAAGAGTCTGACTTCTCCAGCATGACAACCCAATGATTTCCCAATCCAGTAACTCCTTACTTGAGGAGCAGGGTATTCTCTTCTAAGTTCAAGTGGCAACCGGCTCAAGAGGAGGGGGTGAAGAGAAGAATGGACGATAGCCAGTGTAGCTATCTATCCTAGAATGCAAGACCAGTAGTCAAGTCATCCAGCTGCAGTCTCACATAATTTGACTTTGAAGCTCAAGCTTGCTTATTTTCTATACAACATGTGTACACTCCGGCAAGCATTTTATTTTTTTGGATAGGCCTGTCCACTTTTTTGGAGTTTTTTTTGAAATACTATTCACAACAGCATTTACATAAGGATTTTTTCCTCTTGAGCCAGTAGACTATCCCTCTTTTGAAGCTTTATTGCAACCTACACTCTTGATAACACGGATATTCCACAAGGGTCACAATGAATAATATATATATAAGGTATCACTGAAGTGACCGCTCACAGAATACCCATGTTAATCAGCAATTAACCCACAATAAAAGAATGAATAAATTAAGTCCCAAAAATGTGAATTAATATTTATTACTCTACCACAAAATGTATAGTGAACAAGCATGTAGAGGTCGAACCACAGAGAGCAATACAAAAGCGCAATAGCCTAAGATGTGCATATACCACAGAGTCATCCTTGTGTGAGTCCTATTTTTGTGGGTTTTTATTTTGTTTATTTTTTTATTTATATATGTATATATATTTTTTATAATAATATGATATGTAATATATATATATATAAGGGAAAAGGGAGCCTACACCCATGTGTAGGTAACTTACCTACACCCAACTCTTTTTCCCTCAATTTTTTTATTTTTTTGAATTAATTCCTTGGGGAATTTAGATCACAATATATCACCATATTGTCACTCAAATTTCAACTTATTTTGAGACTTCTAACTTATCCATCATGACAGTCAAATTTTAACGGTCTGAGATTTGCTGAAATCGGCCCCTTCCGATGGAGCTGTTAGGAATGTCTGTTTTACATGAAATTTGAAACACATATTCCATTTAATATTCTAAGTAAATCTCCTAAAGATCCATTTCAAAAAAAATAAAAAAAATTTAAGAAACAAGAGGTGGGTGTAGGTAAGTTACCTACACATGGGTGTAGGCTCCCCAATCCCTATATATAATTTATAGAATATAAATATATAAAGATATATATATATCCCTAGAGAGTAAGTATATAGCATATAATACATACATTAGATATATATATATATAATATTTTTTAAAAAATTTTTATATATTAATAGTTATATATATATAGATATACATTTTTCTCTCTCTTTTTTCAATAGGGGAATATATAAAGGGGAAAGAGGAGTGATAAAATAAATATATATAAAAACACTCAAAAATATAGAAATAAAATCTTTTTGGTATTTTCATAATTTTTTTTGTCATTTTTGGGCATTTTCAACCGATTTTTGGTATTTTTAAATAGCAAAATAGGGGATTACAGGGATTAAGCTACTGGCTGGGGATAAAATGGAAATTAGAAGTATAAAACAGCCACAAAATTTTTCCCAACTATTTTTAAACGAAAGAGGATAAAATATAGGACCTACAGGAGTTGAGTTTGTAATTTTTAGGGGTTTCTAGAATTTTTTATATTTTTTTAAAGTTTTTGAGTATTTTTGAATTTTTAAGGTTGTTCTTTTGAGATTTTTAATGATTTTTGGATTGACACTAAAACATGACAAGATAGACCATAGGTAATTTTTTTGGAATTTTTAGAGGTGTTTTACTATTTTTTTGGAATTTTATAAGATAGATAATGAATAAAATGCACGTTTTTGATTTTTAATAAATGCAAAAATGCAACAAAATTAGAAACTAAAAATGTGGCGTGCAAGAGCAAGTTAACAAGAGCTTATATCCATTTTTGCAAAATTTTTCAAGTTAATGTGAGGCATAAAATAAATGGACAAAGCATACAAAAATTAAACAGCCTAGCAGGGGTATTTTTGCAAATAAAAATAAAGTCAGGGGCTTCTGTGCAAAAACACCAAAATTATAACACGTGCTCTGCAAGTTTAAGGGGCAAAAAGAAATACAAAACCCGCCAGGGGCCCTCGCGCAAAATACCCAGCACGTGGGACTACACGTGCTCCGCACCCACAGGGACCAAAAAGTAATTTCCAAAAGTCCAGGGTCCTTAATGCAAATTTTCACAAAAATATTACACTGGAAATTTTATTTTATGGACTAAAAGCCAATTTACAAACATACAGGGGTGCCTGTGCAATTTCGCCACCTCACATGGGGATACACGTGAGGTGATGTGGACTGGACCTTAAAGCAATTTCATAAAAGTACAGGGGGTCCATGCAAAATAGTCACGCTAAAATAAACTTTAACTTTTATTTACATGAGTAAACTATAAATACAAAAAGGACTAGGGTAAAATAAGAAATATACCCCTTATTTTGGCACTGGCATACGGCGATGAGGGCTTTACTTGGACACGCGTCGCCCATCCGACGGTGGATACCGTTTCGCCGATGAACGCTTGAGATTAGATGTGCCTCGCATCTGACGGTCGGTGCAGGCGTTCATCGGACGACTCTCGTGCAATCTGGGACGCGCCTCCTGATCGGACGGTGATGAGATCATCTGGAGGAACAGGGAAGCAGCCCGCCGCCGGCGAGCTTCGTTCGTAGAGCGTGGGCTCCTCCGGGCATCTGCCTCGCCCCTGAGATGGTCTGGACGTAGCTGGGGATCTTCCGCGTCTGCTGATGGTCTCGCCATGGCTCCTGGAGGTCCCAAGCGCTCGGACGAGGTCGATGAAGGATGGACCCTCCAGAAGCCTCTTCCTGGTTCGATTCGAGCCCAGATGGGCTTCTTTCTTCGTTTGACCTGCATAGGAAGAACCGGGGGAGCGAGGGCTTCCTCCTCGACCCCGGGTTTTGAAGCTCTACAACAAGATGAGGAGTGGCGGAGGAGCTCCGGCGAAAGGCAGAGGTGGAGCTCCGATTCGCCAAGACCAGAGGTCCTGGGTTGAACGAAGATGTGCGATCGATGGAGAATATGATGGGGAATGAAATGGGAGGCGAAAGGCGGTCGGAGACTGTTGATGGCACAGTGAAGAAGTCGCCGGAGCTGAGCTCCGGCGAACTTCGATTTTTGGATTTAAGCTACTCTGATTAACTAAACACTAAACTAATAACGGGAATCAAAAGCTAACATTAAAACCTAACTAAAATGCAATAAAGGAGCAACTCTTATACCTGGGGGCCACCAGGGAGTAGGACGGACGCCGGAGCTCCGCCGCGTCAAAATTGTCCCTCCTCCGGCCGATTCGAGGTGCTGGAGCACTCCCCATGTCACGATGAACGTCCCATGATCGAAATCAAGGCGTTTTGGGTGGATGAAATTGGCCAAATTTGAGGAAGGGAGCGGAGCTTCTTATTTATAGACAATGGCCTGGAGCCTTATTGACCGGCGATTATTGCTTAATCCAATGAGTATAAACTTGATCCAAGTTATCGGTGGGTATCAGTGATCATCAGAGATCATTTCTTGTGAAGAAAGCGAGCTCGATCGATGGACGAGATGGCCGTAAAAAGGGACAAAATCCAGGGAAATGACAGTTCAGAGGCGCCAGGTCCCGGATGGGACAGTTGACCGGGCGGTCAACAAGAGCTGGCGCCCCATTGGTCCAGATCGGCCGCAAAAAGACATAATAGGGAACTTTACTCAAAATTGATTTTTTTAACCTAGTAAATGATTTTATTATTTTTTTCTTATAAAATAAAAAAGGTGTATTATTTCATGTAGTATTTATTTACGATTTTTACTGAATTTTTTGAAGTGTTTTATTATACTTTTATTTTAATAATGTATAGATGCATATATTTACATGTATTTTGTGTATTTTATTTTTAATTTATTTATTATATTTTATTATTTTATTGTTTTATTTTATAAATTTATAATTTATTTTTGTGAGTGTGGGGGTATTTTTATTTAATTTTTATGAGTTTATTTTCATTTTTAAATAAATGGGTATATGCATATGTAGGTATACTTGTAGGTCTTTTACCTATATATTATGGAAAAAATGGGGCTGCCCCCTGGGGGCAGCCAACATGGCTGCCCCCGCCCCATTTTTCGGCGTTTTTTTTTTATTTTTTTTTGAAAAATAAAATCATGTATATTCATCCATATATCCCTCCTACATGCCATTCGAATTTCGTCAGAAACAGAGACTCCTACGGCCTCCATCTCGATGGTATCGATTTAAAAAAATCCTGTTACCGTTAAAAAATTACTGTCCGGATGGAGGCCGTAGGAGTCTCTGTTTCTGACGAAATTCGAATGGTATATAGGAGGGATATAGGGATGAATGTAAATGGTGTTATTTTTCAAAAAAAATAAAAAAAATTGCCCAAATAAGGCGGGGGCAGCCATGTTGGCTGCCCCTAGGGGGCAGCCACATATGACCCATATATTATATATATTTTATTTATTTAATGTATTTTCTTGGTTTTTATTTTAGATTTGTATTTTTAGTGAATCATATGTAATATTTACAACATTATAAAAATATGAAAAAAATTAAAGAATATTTTCCTTCTTTATTTAGATATATACTTAGCATAGGTATTATGCCTATTACCCTGCATTTACTTATTTTATTTTAGAAGTCCTTTTTAGTTTTATTCTAATTTCAATATGTACATGTATTATATTCATTATTTACAAAATTCTAAAAATATAATTTGCTAAAGATAGTGGACCATGAATATATTGAATATTTTAATCAGGCAGGCTGCACAATGAAGGCCAAGAACCTAACTTTTGCATATAGACTCCAAAAATTATGAAACCAATTCTATTAAATAGTTCTTGGAAAGCTATATACAATTAAAGGTGAGTTTGGGTGATTTGGAGTTTTTATTTGCAAGATATGGGTCTGTGAAGTTGAGATTTTGGCTTTTTATTATGTGTATAAAATGTACACCGAGTATCATTTTTACACAAACTCAATTTTGTATTTTTATTTACATTATTGTCTACAACTTTCATGAACAAAGTTTCTTTATTTGATGAATAAATAATTATGTACAAAATATGTGTCAAAAATGCATAAATAAATGCATGAATAAATGGGGTATTTATTATACACTGGCCCTTATCTCCCCCTACTTTATTCCTTGTCGACCAATTCCATGCTGGCCTTGGTCTCGGGGTTCGGGTCATAAAATATCTGCAATATTTTATTCCTTTTTCTTTTCTTCTCTTTATTCTATAATTTTGGCATTACACACCTTATTTAATGTATAATTAATACAATGAATGATGAATGCTATTATGCACATTTTGATGCTCTTTACCTGCATTTGCTGGGGTTTTTGAGGCCGAAATGATAGAATAAAGGTGATGAAATGGAGATTCATCACCTCTCCTGTCTTTAGAATTCCTCATCACTGGACGGGTTGGGGTGCACTTCCCTCCCTAGAGGAGGACAAGTGTTTCTACTTGTGTGCGTCTCATACCGGCAAATCCAATCCCCTCACCACTCCAACTGAATTGAGCCATGTGAAACGTGCAGGTGTCCAAGTTAGGTCATTATCAGCAAGAGTCATGCGTGTGCTCCGAAATACTCTACTTAGCAGTCAAGAATCCATTGAATCAAGACTCGTGATCCTCAAAGAATTAAGTCAACTAGACCTGAAGTACCTCAATTCCAGCTCCTATAAGGTTCCTGTTATTAGGTAGATTTTAAGGTCCAACCAAGCTCCAATCTCCGGATTTTACTTATACTCGTTCAACAATCAAACTCAATCCAAAAAATGATAATGCTATGAAATGCTGTGCAGAATGCAGAAAATATTTTTGTGATGCAATTTTCAAAGATTTTGAACTTTTTAAAGATTTTTTTTATTTTTTTGAAAGGATGATGCGTATGCATTTTTTGTATTTTTCAAAAGTTTTTTCAAATGTTTTTAGTGTTTTAATTTTTGCAAATGTTTTTGTGATTTTTTAAAACAAAAAGATTTTGGTTTCAACACTAGGTACAAATATTTACAAGGAGATGCATCTTATATATACAGAAATTAAGTTGTAAGAATTTACAAGGGTAAGTGGTCAATTTTATAGGTATATATAATAAAGAATTTTAGTGTGATGTATATATTACTCAAACTTATTTGAAAAATGTTTTTCAAACAATTTTGAAAACTATAGTCTAAAATAATTTTTACAAACACTTTTTACAAATATGTACACGCATTTGAAAATCATTTTGCAAAGGTTTTCATAAAGTATATATAGATTTTTCAAATATTTTTGTAACCATTTTCAAAACATCTGTACATAGTTTTTAAAACATTTTTATTTCACACAAAGAAAATAATTTTTTTCAAACAAAAATATTTTTACAAAGGTTGAAAATATTGAACAAAACATTTTCCAAATAGTTTTCAAACGATTTTTTAAAAAGTTTTTCAAACTATTTTTCAAATATTTTGCAAAGAACATTTTCACCTGATTTATTAATCAGTAAATAGAAAAAGAATTTGAGGAATAATAATAACATATTTTTATTAAGTATTTTTAATGAATTATTAAAGGTGTAATTAGCCATAATTATTAAGAAAATATGAAAGTACGAGTTATGGCTAAAGTATATACGTACTATATATGACCCCCTATACTTAGCTTGAGCTATGTCCTCATAGATTAGAGAGAAAAAAAAAGATATAACTCGTACTGAGTATAGAGAAGTCTAAAGAATAAGGAATGAATGAATAAAGGAATGAATCAATGAGAAGTTGACCGTCCCCCTATACTTAGGATCAAATAATCCTAAGTATAACAGACTGTATACAACGCAGGGAGAGTCAAGGGTGGGAATGAAAAGATCATACTCAGAGTGTCTCCCCTATACTTAGGGTAAGATATCCCTAAGTATAGACAAGAAGAGGAGACAATGGATAGGATCAAAGAATAGAAGAACTCGGGGTGCACACTGCCCTATACTTAGGACAAAGTATGTCCTAAGTATAGAAGGATGTCAACAAGGGGCGACACCTTTTTGGTATAAAAAGAAAATAGAAAAGAAAAAGAATAAAAAAAGAAAAGAAGAAAAGAAATTAGAAGATGGATGAAGAGATTAGAAAGAATGTATACATCACTCCCCCTATACTTAGGGTAAAGAAGCCCTAAGTATAGGCAACAACAGGAGTAATGAAACGGGACAAAGAAAGAACACTCGGCTCGTCCACCCCCCTTATACTTAGGACAAAGTACGTCCTAAGCAAGACAAACACAAGAATGGGTGGACGAGCAATACAGAAGATAGACAGAGATACACGAGAGAGAATATACAACAGAGTGGATGTACAGAGGATCAAGAAGGTAGAAAGCGAACCTTCTTACGGGACCACTGAAGAATAGATCTGGTATGATGCAGGTCGGCATCGGGGTCCTCAGACGACATAAATCGATCAGGGTCGACTGGGCGAAGGTCCTCAGTGGTCCTATGGTGTAAAGGCACAGACGGGTGAGTGGAAGAAGTATGGCTAGGTCCGACCTTGGGAGTCTCGCTGATATCAAAGTGGAATGGGACAAACTCATCATCATCGGAAGTAGTGTAGTCAGTGTCGTCCTGCGAGATCTCATCCAAGTCAAAACCAAAAGGAACAAACTCATCAGTGGAAGTAGTCGAACTATGTTCGTCCTCTACAATCCCAATCGGATCATCTTTCTCATCAAAAGGCCCAAACTCTCGAATAAAAGCAACCAAATCAAATTCCACCTTCTTCTCACCTGAATCGAAATGAACAGGAGCGGACTCATTAGTGAAAGTAGTCGACTCATGTCCGTCCTGTCTAGTCTCTAAATCTACCCTCCGCTCAATGGTGTCAATCATGTAAATCATGTGGATGTCATCAACACATCGCCAATCACAGGAAGCAGAAATGCCAAGGTTTATGCTTTCCGAGTCTTCCTCCTTGGAGAGGAATTCTCGGGTCTCATCATCGGTCATAAAGAAAGTCTCTCTAATATCCGCATAAAGGCCATAGGCCTCGGGGTCAGCTAAGATCAGTGAAATCATATCAGGTGCAGGTCTCTGGTCAACTGTAGGTGCGGTGATCAACACTTCGCTCTCAACATCAGAACGAAACGAATCTCTCCTTATCCATAGTCAATAACGACCCTCGCAGTGGTGAGGAATGGTCGTCCCAGGATGATTGGAGAGTGCTCCCCTGTGGAGGTCTCCATTGGCAATACGATAAAGTCAACATGGTAGCTCGTGCCCTGAATCGAAATGATGGCATTTTCAAGGATACCTTTGGCCTCTTGATTGATCCATCAGCAAACTGAACGATCATCCTGGTTTTCTTGAGAGGCCCTAAGTGAAGAGACTGTACCAGCGAGAAGGATAATATGCTAATCAAAGCACCGCTGTCGAGGAGAGTGTGATCACATGTGTGGTCAGAGATGGCGCAGCTAATGAAAGGTGTGGCAGTATCCTTCTTCCGAGGAATGGGACGATGTGTGATGGCGTGGGCAGTGGCCATGGTCAGAATATGACGCTCAGATCTGCTCCTCCGCTTTCTCTTCTTGGGAAGAGTAGTAGATAAATTGGTCATGGCCTACTGAAGTGGGGTCTGAATGATCTCATGAATATTAGCCACCACCTCGGGTTCAATCAATAATTTTTTAAATTTTTTGGACCTCCTCCATACAAGGGAGGAGGTCGGAATCAGCATCTACACGAGGCATGCCAAGAGGTCTGTACAACGGCATCCTCGAGGTCAGAGGTGGGACTAGATGTGAGTGAATGTGTGGCCAAAGGGTCTGGCAGATGGGTACTCTCCTCACAGTCTTACTCGATCATGTGTCTCCCAAATTCTTTTTGTGTTTATAAATTTTTCTCATTTTTTTGTGTTTTGGACAATTGCAAGCTCTCATGAAAGTCCTCGAGTGAACCCATATCATCAAATGATGGAGAATGATGGTCGCTCTTATTTATACTAGTGAGGTTGTCAATCCTCTGTTTCATATGATCCATCATCTTGGTCAAGAACTCATGGGTGGACTTCATGAAAGGTGACTCCAGCAACTCAGTCTCGGGTGGATGTGAAGGTGGAGAGTTGAAGGTGGTGGTGGATGTGGGTAGAAGGCTGAGGTCTGATACTGTGGATGAGGCAGATATGTACAAAAATCAGAAAAAATGGGAGGAGGATCCTCCTGATAAAAGGGAGGTGGACCAGCTGGACTGAACGAGAGATCCGAAAAGCATGGATAAAATACGCTTCAGGAGTCCATCTCAAAAACAAAAGAAAAGGATAGTCGGGAGAGCACGATGATCAAACCAAGAGAAGGTGAGAAAAAGACGCAAATGCGCAGAGGCGGTCTAGAATTCACACAAGCAAACACAAGCAAACACACACAAAACAAACCCTCAATTTACCTACTCAACTCGGTGAAGATCGCAAATGCGATCTTTTTATCTTGTCTGTTTTAGAGTTAGGTGAGAAGTCCAAAAGTTGTGCAAACACTTAGGATGCTGAATAGGATTTGGGAAAGACAATGAGGGGATTACTCGCCCCAAGACAAGACTTTTGTTTTTGGTTGATTTTAGGGTTGAGTAATGTTAGCAGTCCCGATTTTATTTGTTATCACTTTTTTTGGATTTTTAATAAGAATTGCACGAGCCTAACGAGGAGTTAATCCCTTTAGCACATATGTTGGCAAAATCATAGGGAGAGTTGGAAAAGCAATGCGGGCGGCAAATCAATGATGAATGCTAAAGCATAAATGCTCACCTTGCCTCCAGCACTGTACATGTAAGGATGCTTAGCAGAATTGAAACCTATCTATATGCAAATGCAACCGATGACATCGCCCTAGTGTGAGAAATTGCTATTAGCGTGAAGCACAATTTTCAAAATTTGACTAGATTTAAACGTAGACTATAGGCACATGCAAATATACTTAGGTGTTTGGACCTAATACTACGTTAAGCAGATCCTACAGCTAAGGGCTCAATCACACAAAGAAAGAAAATAAAATCAGAAAAAAATAAAAAGAAGCGATGAAAATCGTGAAAACCGCGATGAGCCCCCAAGTGAACAATCACTTGGAAATTGGGCCCGGAAGTTCAAAGTTCAGAGTACCTATTTTTATTACAAATTAGTTTGTCTCTTTCTCACTTCAAATTACACAAAATAGATACAATAAAATGAATGGGGCTAAGTCTGCAAAATTTCTCAAAGTCTTCTTTGAGCTAGGTTGGCAGGCAACAACCGGCTTCTCGTGGGTGCGTAGGCGCCTAGGGTAGAGCGCCTCCCTTTATACATGGTTCCTCGCACAAAGTCAACAAAAGAGGAGGTTAGACAGCTCAAACAATTATATCAAAAATAAAGAAAATAAATGAAGCACAAAAATAGGCAAAAAATCACAATCAAGCAAAGAAAACCGATCTAAGCGTTGTTGCTCCCCGGCAACAACGCCATTTATTGAATTGGATTGTTCACGAGTCTAAATATGTCTCACACAAGGCGGAGACACAGTCGCTGAGGCGACCCGCAAAAAACCCAATCTTCAGACAACAATTAACTCACAACGAGTAAATCAAGCAATGAAAGCAAGTGTGCAGAGTTCAAATTTATTATACCTCTATAAAAGATGTGCATAGTGCAAGTAGTATAGAGGTCGAACACAGGGAGCAAGTAGGTAAATTGGGGCAAAATTACTCAAAATGTGAATGTGATCAATTTGTCTTTGTGTGCTATTTTTTCTGGGTTTTTTAATTTTATATTTTTTAATTTTATTTTTAATTTTCATATTTTTAAATTTTGGTTTTTAATTTATGTTTTTGTATTTTCTTTTTATATTTTATATTTTTTATATTTTCCTTTTCTTTTAATTTATATATAAAATAAATATAAAGGATATACACACACACACAAGAGAGGTAAGAGAGATATAAAAATAGGTAAAAATATCCAAAATACAGGAAATAAAATATTTTTGTAATTTTTATAATTTTCTAATGTTTTTTGATTTTTCTATATTTTTGTTAATTTTTTGGTATTTTTAAAATCTCAAATACTCAAAACAGGTAATAAAATAAATATCAGAGATTAAATTGGAGATAAAAATATTAAACATTGACAGAAAATCTCCAAATTAATTTTAAATTAAAAATAATTAAATATAGAAAATTTAGAAAAAAAATTATATTTTAGGATTTTTTTAGGAATTTTTATTATTTTTATAGATATTTTAGGGATTTTGGAAATTTTTTGAGTTTTCTTTTATAGTTTTTAGTGATTTTTTGGTACGAAGGTTAAAGATGCAAAAACATACATAATATATTTTTTGGGGGATTTTTTCAAGAATTTTTTATTATTTTTATGGATTTTATAATGCAAATAGGGATGAAAAATGCAATTTTTTTATTTTTTATAAATATTAAAATGCAACAAAAATGTAAAATAAAAATATGATGTGATAGAGCAATGCAATGAATTTATGCCTATTTTTTGGGAAATTTTCGAGATTTGTAGATGCATGAAATAAATGCAAATAACAAAGAGAAAATGCAATCCCGACAGGGGTAGTTTTGTAAATATGCGAAAGTCCAGGGCCTAATTGCAATTTTTCCAGAAAATTATAATGTAATAAAAACTTTCTGAACCAATTAGAAATAACCAAAAAAACTAGGGTTATTTCTGCAAAAGCACCATGCTCACGTGTACGGGGCAGTGACCTGGTAGGGACCTTTCTGTAATTTTCCAAACCCTAGGGTTGATTTGCAAAATAACCAAAAAAATTATAACGTGATAATATACTTTCTGGAATGAATCGAAATAAAAACAAGAGCGAGGGTCCCCACACAAAATTCACATGCCTCACGTGCGCCAGGCATGTGAGGTGACATGGATAGGGACTCGATTGCAAATAGTAAAACTACGAGGTGGTTTTTGCAAAATTTACAAAATATAAATAACGACAGATGAAAGATTAAGGGTCTAATATTAAATACAAAATTGATGGGGTAACAGGTGCAAAATACCCACGACTGGCGATCGGACGACTGATGTTCTCTATTGATGCCATGTGTCGACCGCTGGAGCACCGATAACGGTTCGTGATCCACGACCATAATTAGATGACCAAGAGGGAATCGAAGGCTCTAGAGGCTCACGATCCGATGGCTGTTGTAGCTTCTGGGGCACCTTCAAGATCCAACGGCGGCGAGGACCCTTCGACGAACTGGGAAGAACTCGCGGAGATGCGAGCTTCTCCAGCTCTGATCTCCCTCCTTCGCTGCTCGACGAAGCTTATAAAAGGGCCCAAGATGCTCCTGCAGGGACCCACTATGTGCTGGAAGCACCAGGATGCCCGGAGGGACACCGAAGCTCTCCCACGACGGTAGGGAAGCTAGAGAGCTCCAGGTACCTCCGGCCTTCTTCAGAATAGCTCCAGCTGGTCTTGAGCACTCCCAGGTCCTGCACAAGAAAGGTTAAACCTCGAGGGCAAAATGCCTCGACGGTTGGCGGAGCAAATGGATGCGGGGAACAGCGAGAATGGAGCTTGTCGGAGCAAGCTCCGACGAGGTGGTGGAGATGATGACACGACGGGAGAAACACAAAAAGAAAGGCGGGGATAAAATACTACAACTACGGTGAATGAGAAAATGCAAAAAAAAACAAACAAAAGACACTGACCTCAAAGGTAGAAACATCTGAGATTGGACCTCACGGCCAAGATGGCCAGAGATGGGTGGAACGACGCCCTTCTTCCTCGCCTGCCCTCGCCCGAAGAAGCTGGAGATTCCTCTGTCACTGCTGTCGATCCTGAGCTCCAAGGCTAGGGCCAAACTCGGTTGAAAGGGGTTCGAAAATGGGGCTCAAAGAACATGGTGTAGCAGGCGGCAAAGTGATCCAAAGATCGAGAAATACACCGGGCGTGGTTGACGGATGAACGAGGCACAAGTTTAAAGAAGGAAACCATGTCGATTGGTGAAAGAGTCGGTGCGGAAAAAATCGAGAAGAATAGGGCGGACGAAAGTCTAGCGGCCACAGACTTGGGGTCATGGAGTTGACCCCCGGTCAACGGATGGCGTGGCCTGATTGGGCCATGTCATCCGCAAAAAGATAAAAAATAAATAAATGATTTGTACATTAAATTAAAAATAATAAACAATTTTATTAATTTTATGTTATCAAATGAAAAATATTTATTATTTTCTAAATTATTTTATTATGATTTTTTATTTATTTTTTAGAGGTATAAAATTACAACTTCCCTTTTTAAGGGCTATATGGGTACATTTATATGTATATTTTAATATTTTAATTTTTATTTTGTGTATTTAATTTTATTTATTTTGTTTATTTTTTATATATTTATAACTTATTTTTATAGACTTAAATATATTTTTATTTTATTTTCCTGATTTGATATATACAATTAAATAAATAGAAGTATATTCTTTATATGTATATTTATTGGTATTATACCTATCCGTTTTGTATAAGTATTTTATTTTTATGTTTTATTTAGTGTTTTATTCATATTTTAAAATACACATATATTACAAATAATATTTACAAAATTATAAAAAAATATAAAATTATAAAAATAATGACTAATAAATAAAATGAATATTTTAAACAGGTAAAGTATACAATAGGGTTCCAAAATCTAACTTTCAAACCGTAGTTCCAAAAAATATGAAACCACCTTCATTAAATAGCTTATAAAAATTATATACAATTAGTAATTTTGATACATTTTGAGTTTTATTTGAGAGATACAGGTCTGGGAAGTTGGGATTTTGGAAACTTATTCAGATCATAACTTTTTATCTGTACATTAGTTTTATGTGAAATCAATTTTGTAATTTTCTATATTTAATTATCTACAATTTTCATGTACAAAGTTTCTTTATTTGAAGTATAAAGAGGAACTAAAAATAGGTCCCAAAAATGAATAAAGAATGAATTAAATAAAATAGTTTTTTATTGGATTTTGGCCCTTATCTCCCCCTACTTTATTCCTTGTCGGCCTAGTCATCGAGATGTCTAGATCTTGGGATTTCAGGTCATAAAATATTTAGAATATTTTATTCTTTTCTTTTCTTTTCTTTATTCTAGAATTTTGGCATTAAAAACAATGTTTTATACAATATTTACACAATAATGCATGGATGATAAAATGCATGAATTAAGCCTATTTACACACATTTACTAGGGGTTTTAACGCTAAAATAATAGAATAAAGATGATGAAACGTAGATTCATCAACCACCGTTATATCTGGTTGTTCTTTCTTTCATGTGCTTTCCGTGGTAGTGGTGGTCGATTGTGTATCCATATTTGTATCTAGTTGTTCGTATCCCAACAACTGGTATCAGAGCGAAGACGATGCCAGAGTGTATCCCATCAACTAGTATCCGAGTTGGGCTCAACGTTGTTGAATGGACACAATGCGACGGATTATAGTAATGGTTAACATCGACCAGACGATGCGATGCAGCATATGCGTAATCCTCAGAAGCTGTGATATGGTGGTCTCTTGGATAAATTGACCGGAAGAGTCGAAGAATGCTGCTAGCGCGACTGGTAGGAGATCGTGCCAAGTAATACGTTGCGGGAATCTAACGACGGTTGGTCACCCAAAAGCAGTGAGTTCCAGCTAACGAGACTTGCATATGACAAGGATGGCCCAGTATGGACCCAAGACGATGAAGAGATCGTGATGGAATTTAACTCAAGTGGGAGATTGTTAGGATTAGAGTCATAACAGGATTAGGAATCCTAATGGGGTGGGACTCCTAATCCTAATAGTACTTGAGTTGTACTCTATTTATAGTCCTATTGGAGATAGGACTATGTGGTTGTAACTGGGCTATATATAGAGAGGTGTGGAGGCATTGTCTCAACACCACCACAAGAATAATGTATCCCCTAGAGAAAGGGAAGGAGAGAGAGAAGAGAGGAAGAAAGCGAGGGAACAGATAGAGTCGCACACATTCTTCTTTTAGTGATTTCTCTTTAAGGAGGAGGATAAGGAACTGATCTTGTCGAGTTCCCATCTATCTTCCTGCGAACATATTATGACGATGTTACTTTATGACAAGGAGATCATCACATTAGACGAGGCAGTTGCTTTTTTGCTTATGAATGAGTCTCAACGGAGGTCGACGGATGAGGCAACAAATGATGAAGGTCATATGTTGGCAACTGAGGGTGGACGTTCAAGATCAAGGGTGATAGGATTCAGATGTCGATCCAAGTCACGAGGTTTGATCAGATGCTTCTATTATGACAAGGAGGGTCACAAAATAGCTGATTGTTCAAGATGTGAGAAGGAGAAAGGAAGGAAGAAGGTTGGAGGTTCTGAATCCGACCAAGAGGATTCCATTACAGTCTGCGAGGGAGACTTGTTGTCGTGCTCTAGGGAGATGAAGGCAGATTCAAGATGTCTTCTAGACTCAGCATTTTCAGATCACGTCTGCTCATCTGGAGAGCAATTTAGTACATATCAGGCATGCAATGATGGTACGGTCAAGATGGGAGGTGGAGAGGTTCACCACGTCAAGGGGATTGTATCAGTGTAAGACCGCATGTTTGATGGAGTAGTACGAACTCTGATAGGTATCAGACATATTCCTACAGCCAAGAGAAATCTGATTTCACTAGGAACGGTCGAGTTACGAGGACATCGAGTCATCATTGAAGGAGTTCTCAGAGCGAGCAAAAGATCACACGTGGTGATGCATGGGATGAGGATGTCGAACAAGGTGTATAAGCTCGAGGGAAGGGTCGTCACAGGTGATGGAGCTCCAGTTATTCCCAGGATGAGTAATACGATAAGAGAACGTCATGTTATTGGCATCTCTACTGCATAAGTGCACAACAAGGAGAAGCGAGTGCGATTCACTTTACCAGAGGATGTTGGCACAATCGCTAGTCACAAGAGATTTGTGGTGCCACACATGAGGCACAATGCTAAGTTGTGCGAGTGCTCGAGAGGGGCACGCCGAGGATGCCCAGTGATGGGTGCGTCACCTAGAGGTAGTGAGATCCTGCTAACGAGACCTGCAGATGATGATGATGGCCCGGTGCATACTCAAGATGATGAAGAGATCATGATGGACTTTAACTCAAGGGGAAGATTGTTAGGATTAGAGTTAAATTAGGATTAATAATTCTAATGGGATTGAACTCCTAATCCTAGTAGTAGTTGAGTTGTATTTTATTTATAGTCCTATTGGGAATAGGACTATGGAGTTGTACTGAGCTATATGTAGAGGGGGTGGAGGCATTGCCTCTACACCACATCAAGAGGGAATATAACACAAGAGGAGAGAGAGAGAGAGAGAGAGAGAGAGAGAAGAGAGAAGAGAGAGAGGTGAGAGAGAGAGGTAATGGAGAGAGTTATACGCATTCCTCTTATAGTAGTCTTTCTTCTCCAGTGGTCGCGAGGGGTGACTGACCACCGTTATATCTGGTTGTTCTTTCTTTCAGGTACTTTCGTGGTAGTGGTGGTCGATTATGTATCCACATCTGTATCTGGTTGTTCGTGTCCCAACACTAGCTACCCCAAGGCACTAGAGCTCAAAATACGTGAGTAAGTAACTTGATTTTTCTTTGTTGTTCACAAGGAGATACTTTGTAGACGAGCAATACTTGAATGTAAAATTTACAAAGGAAGTTGAAAAGGCATGTTGTCACTAAACCCTATAATAATGTGCTTTAGGATTCATAACTTGTGCTTTGAAAGATTGTGTAATCGCTTATCCTAAAAGAGAAAAGATAAGATCATCAAACCTCATCACTTTCTAGAGTGTGAAATTGAGTTAATTTTATTTGATTTGCATGTGCATGACCATCGGTATCAACACTTCTATTTCGTGGTTCTCCTCTTGAGACTCTCCACTTCTCCAACTAGATTTAAGATAAACCAACCACCACCCTAACTGGAGAGGTAACAAACTGATGCCGTGAAGGATTAGATAGAAATGCTCACTGATTAAAATGTGATTAACCAATGACTCATGGATGGTTTAAAGTTTATGAGTGAGGAGCTCGTCAAGATGAAAAGAACAAGAGACAATGTTCTCAAGCAACTTAAGGCTATTCATGATTATTATGACCATGAAGCCCATCACATCACCTCCCGGATTCAACTCCTTTGTATTTAGGGAAACTTCCTACTATTAGCCTCGATCACATGATTCATGATCCATCGTAGTAGCATCTCATCCTACTACATGGATTCTTGTTCAAATCCATGTTGAAAGATTCGACTATTTTTTACGCTGGCTATCGACTACCTAACGCAACCCCCATGAGGGGGGATTTGGACTCTGGTCTTTTGGGTGGTAGGCACAGTGCACTACCACCAGACTGGGCACAAGAAAAGAGAATAATCGTAAAAATATAATAAAGAATTTAAAAAGTAATTACCTATTTTTGGATTTTTGCTATTTATGATTAAACGTTAATTGTTTGACTGACATGCTCTAACAACTGGAGTTTATAATGTAAAATTACGTAGTATTACAGAGATTATAATGCAAGTGCAAAGGTTACATGCGTTATCATATGATTATAAAAGATTCACGGAGTATACATATAAGAATTCCCATTCTGTTAGTTAGTAAAGTGTAGCATCCCAAACATAGTCTCACATCTAATACTCACATAGTGTGAGAGTTAATTTTAAGTGTTGGGGACCACTATTTGGCAACTTAGGCTAAAACATTGTGGATGGTTATCAACATTTCTATTTGAGTTCGAACCTAATAAGTCAAGATCAATTTTCCTCGATAGTAGTCTGGATCTAAGCCCGAGACACTACAAATGATATCTAAAGATTTTTTTAATAGAGGAAAGAGATACCCGGAAGGTAGAGCCATCCCTATAATGAGATAAAGGAAAAAGCTACCCAAAGCATGCAACCATCACTAGTACTTGAAATAGCTAATAAATCATATTGGAACGAGGACATTGTGAATATATGCGGGAGAAGTTGTAACACTCCAAACATAGTCTTACATCAAGTACTTAAAAGTGTAAAAGTGAGCTATAATTGATGGGACTACTACTTGACTACTTGAGCTTCAATATTTTGGATGGTTGTCAACAAGTCCATTTAGATAGAACTCAGTAAATTGACATGACCAATTTTCCTTAAAAATGATTGGAACTAAACCCGAGATATTGCAATAAGGCATATTTTGATGCAATAGTCACAACAATAATAAAGCATTTTTCCATGCTAAGTAGGATCGACTACATGGATTCTTTGCCTCCATTCTATTAGGTCATTTTCGGACTCTAAGTAATTAAGATCCCTTTGAGTAGTCTCCTTCCAACACTTCTAGAACCTTCATTACTCTCTCTTAGCAGGTTCAACATCCTACATTTTGCATCTTCTAACTGATGCATCGTCAGATCTTCTTTGCAAATGGTTAAATCAACTTAAGCGATTCTCTCTCATCTTATCCTCAACCACAACTACACCAATTTTACTCTTGATCATATCATTCCATATCCAGTCTTTTCATGTATAATCACATATCCACTATAGCGTTTTCATTTCTGACACTGTCATTCTCTACACATGTTTATGGTTCACAGGCCAACTTTTAAATCCATAGAGCATAACAAGTTTTTCATCTGCTTTTAAATACTTTCCTTTAACTTTCGAATGAATTTTCTATTACATACAACAATTGAGGTCTCCTATCCACTTTAATCAATTTATTCAATGAGTAACATTTCCATCGATCTCCCCACCATATTGCAAAATAGATCCCAAGTATCTAAAAGACTCCTTCATCTGAATGTTATTGTTTCTAATCTTTACCTTGATTTTTGTACCACTTCATCCATCAAATGTATACTCCATATATTCAATCTAAGCATTACTTATACGAATTCCTTTAGTCTCTAAGGCATGTCTCCAAACCTCAAGCTTCACACTTACTTCATCTCTGGTCTCATCAACCAACACGGTATTATCGGCAAACAACATACACTAAGATATCTCATCCTGAATGTAACTAGTCAACTCATCCATAATCAAAGTAGAAAGGAAATGGCTCAAAGCTGAACCTTGACACAGGCTGATGCTAATGTCAAAATAGTAGGTCTTCTCAAACTTGATCATAACACAAAATGAAGCATCGCCTTACATATCCTTTTTGAGGTTAATGTACATGACATGTACTTGTCTCTTCTCTAAAATTCTTTACAAGATCTCTTGTGGAACTGAATCATAAGCCTTCTCCAAATCAATAAAAATCATGGAGGTTCTTCATTTTCACTCTATAAATCATCATTATTTTTCTCAACATGTGGATAGTTACAATTGTTGAGCGACCCGCCATGAATCCAAATTGATTTTCCGTTACTTTGGAAACTTGTTGTGAGTACGACATAAGGGGGGAGGGGGGTGAATTATGCAATATACAATTATCTAAATACAATATCCAAATAAAAATAATTTAAAAACCACACCGATAGAAGAATATCAAACCACATAGATACAGAGAATTTTATATGGAAATATAGTAAGCTAGATCACGATATATCGGTGATATATCGGCATCAAAAGGTGATCGATATAACGCCAATATGGTCAATTTTGCCCTTCTAATGCCATTTTCTTCATAAAATCAGTCAGATTCGGGCAATATGGTTTATCCAAACATGTGAAAACCACGACCCAGAACCCTGTTCTAGGATTCGCTTTCGCTCTCTCGCGAAGTCTATTTCCACTATTCTAATACTACTTTAACTTGAGGATAACACAATCTCTCATACAATATGTATCCTTCCTTGGATAATTCCCAAAAAAAGATTTTATCTCTCTCTCTCGGAAAAAGGAATCCACAACTCAGATACCTATACAAAAATGCTAAACATAATATAGTTAAATAATGAAACTTGAATTCACAAGCTTACAGACTTCAAGCATGGAATATGCTCAAGAATGATGAAGATGATCACAATATAGCACAAAGAGCACAAACAACTTCAGAGCAAGAAGCTTTGGGTTGAAGAGAGCTTGAGTGTGCAGAAATACTATAAGAACACGAATATCGCATAAGAGATCACTCTTTCTTTTCTTTTGAGAGTAGAAGATATTTATCTTGGTTGTGTGTCTCAAACAATGAGCCATAGGGTCCCTTATATAGGTTTGAACTCAAAAGATTTTTGGTGGCCAAAAATGAAAAGTTCAACATTCTGATTTTCAAAAACAATGAAATGATCGATCATAAAAACAAGTCGATCGATCATGGATAATCAATCAGATCACAAAAGTGATAGATCATATTTGACCTTTGGTCTAAAATTCGAAAGGTGATCAACCATGGTGAAAAGGGTAGTCGGTCAGGGTTGATCGATCATGACGAACATGATGGTCGACCATGGGTGATCGATCAAAGGTGATCAATTATATGTCTGGAAATCGATATTATGGAATTGATGATTCTGTCTTAAGTTTACTTGTCGATCAAGGATATGCAAAAACTATGACTGTTTCTGGCATAAAATAAAAACTATGTAATATGTCACATCAACATCTGAAGTTTTTAGAACTTGAGTTTTTGGAATTGAGTCTTTCTTTGATATTTTCATAAATTTGATTATGAATGTTGAACCTTCAAGCAGAATCTTTCAGAGATACTTTTTTAGCTTTTAGCTTTTCTACACTTTTCATCAAAGAGCTTATATGAACTTCTACATGTAAAGTAAATAAGCTATAAAACAAATATGCCACTAAATCATTAGCAAAATTTAAATCACTAACAATCTCTCCCATTGTTAATGACAAAACTTTATACTTGTTTTTCAAACCTTTTAGTTACAAATAGTTTTTATATGATTCCAAGTATTAAATCCCCTTTAGTTTTTAATTTTATTTTTTTCAAATAGTGTATACTTCTCTTGTTAAACTTCTCCCCCTTTATTTTGATACAACAATAACATTTCTTCTCTCGTTTGTTATTATCAAAAAGATATTATCAGTAAACTTCTTCCCCTATTTTAAAGAGTTCTTGCTCCTCCTTTTTCTCTCTCCTTTATTTGAAATTGAATGATTACTTAACTCCCTTTTTTGTAAGATTTGGTATTACAGATAAGTCATTGGGTTGGCATAAATCTAAGTATTTTCTGAGATATTCATATATATCAAGATTTAAGTGTTCACAAAATATAAGGTAATTTCTCCTTTTAGAACACAGTTTATTAGGGAGTGATGTATAATGTTAATGTATTTAGTTATATAATGTAATTCAAGATTTTTTTAGAAAGATTTATAGCACTTGTATTATCACAAAAGATTTTCACTTTTTCAAACTTTAAACTAAAGTCATTTAAGATATGCTTCATCCACAATACTTGGAACATGCAAGAGAGGAATATTTGTATTCAACTTTTATTGTTGATAGGGCTACACAGTTTTGCTTCTTAGATAACTAAGAGACAAGTGCATTTCCAAGGAAATGACATGTCCCACTAGTACTCTTCATATCAGTTTTACTTCCAACATAGTCAGTATCATTATAGAATTTTAATTCAAGGAATGATGATATAAGATAAAACAAGATGTAACTATAAGTATCTTTCAAATATTTTAAGATAATTTTTACAACTTTTAAGTAACTTTCTTTAGGGGTCAATTGGAACCTAGTGAACAACATGTAAAATTCCTTTATTAATTTGTCGAAATTAAAGTTTGAATTGTTCGTTGTAGTCGGGCAGTTAAGGGTTAATAAAAACCACTTCTTAATTATTGTGTCAATTAAAGCGAATGGTCAACTTTTTTTACTTGGGAAGTTCAAGGTCGAACACAAGGAGGCAACTGTCTCCTTAGGTTAGTTTTTAGTCGACCTCGAAGTTAGATTTTCAAAGAGGCTTTTTTATTTTTAAATGTAATAAATGAGGAAAATACAATTTTAGCAAATTTCAGGGGTTAAAATGAAATTTTCAATAAAAGAATGGCCCAAAATTATGAAACTTCATCGAAATGTAAATAATGATGGAATGAACACACTATAGTTTTTTTGAAATTTTTGGATGCAAGATGAATAAACAATGATTAAATGATTGCAGACAATGAGATTTTCAATAATTAATTGTAATAAATATTAAATCTACTTATTTTCAGGAAATAAAATTATCTAACATATATGACTTGGTGATCTATTTCAGAAAAAAAACATAAATCCTGAAAACGTTGAGTTTAATACCTATTGAAAATTAATTAATGAAATACACAAAATGATTTTTATAGAGAACAATAGAGAACAATATGCATGCAAATGAAATTCTTTTTGGGCATAATGTAAATATCAATTATTCTACTATCCTTGAATTTTTTGGCAATTTTTTGAGATATGGTTAATTAATTATGAATTTCTAAGCACAGATTGGGTAAAATGTGCAAAATTTTGCTAGAATAATAATTATTAATTAATCACAGATAATAAAAATATGATGAACATGCCACAATGTAGAGAATTAATTGAAAAACAAATATTTTTCTAATAATTAAATAATGCAAAAATTATGCTCAAATAATATAGGAAAGAGAGGGTCTATTTGTAATTACAATAAGTAGAAAAAATGTAGAGCAAGGACTTAAAAGAAATTACCAATCCCTAGAGGGGGTCTTCTGCAATTGTCTGGAACTGAAAGGCACATGTGCAAGATTTCTGCTGGCGCACATGCCACTCACATGCTGGTGACGTCACCCCCAACTGGTGGGGTTGTGGATGTAATATGATGGAAGATCGGGGGCACATCTGCAAATTACCACTCACTCACGTGCTAGCCACATGAGGGGGACCTTCAGTAGCGGACGACTATTATTTGGATTAAAGGGGACCTGACGGTTGCTTCGAGGCGTGGACGAAGGCACTCGATGGCGGAGCTCTGCTAGTAGAGGGCTGATGGCAAGGCAAGTGACCGAGGGAGGAGCTCCTTCACGCGGTAGGCGACGGAGTAGGGCAGCAACCCTGTTGCGCACAGGTGGCATTAAGGGCAGTTCTCCAGGGGTGTCCTCAACTGTTGAAGACGAAGGCGTTGTGATGGGTGGTAGGCGGAGCAGCCCGGAGGCAGTGCAGAACTGTGGCTGAAGGCGCTCATCGGTGGCTAGTAGGGCCCAACCATGTAGGGGTGGCAATGCCGTCGACATGCTCGCGGTGCTGGAGAGAGGATGAATCCGACAGGTGGAAGTGTTGCGTACAAGCGTTGCTTGTGCGGTGGCAGAGTGATGGGATCACGACGAAGGTGGAGGTGCAATGGGATGATGATGATCTATTGGTGGTGGTGCTGAGTCGAATGGAGATGAAGATGGTGGCGTGGGAATGGTTTGCGGAAGAAGAGAAAATGAAGAATAGAGGATTTGTTTAAGAACAGAGGAAGAAGAAAGAGGGGTAGAGGTTGACGCCTGAGATGGAGTGCTAGAGGCACCGCTCTCATGGTTCTCGCCTCAGCCACGAGTGATGCGCGATGAAGCTTGGAGGATATCGCTCGGAGGATCGCTGGAAAGAGGAGCCCATGTCACAGGCTCCTCCTTCAACTCTTTCTCTCTCTATGGATATGGCGGATACCCCATTCTATTGCAGTCGAGAGCCTTCTATAGAAGAGATGGCAACCGGTGGGAGCAGGTGGTTATGCGACGGACGTTGCGTGAGTGGTTGTTAGGCCGGTGGCTGGTAGAAGAGATAAGGGGAAGGGTGGTGTAGCGGCTTGGAAGTTGGGAGATGGTGGAGGAGATGGGGGGCAGGGGTTGACTGGGGAAGAAAATGGGATTTTATTATTGTTATTTTTTTTATTTTTATTAATAATTTGTTTTATTTTTATTTTTATTAATTTCTAATAAACGAATATAAATAAATAAATACCAAAATGGGTGACACGTGGCGGCTCCTAGAGCTGCCACGTGTCATTCCCAAAAAAATTCATAAAATAAAATTAGAAAATAAATAGGAAAGAAATATCAAACAACCTCGGATCGAAAAATTTTCTTTATGAAAATTGCTCATCCCAATGAGATCTGCAACTTTTGTGAAGGGATCAAGAGCAAAAGAGGTCATCTGTGCAAAATGATAATTTTGGGATACTCTATGTACATAAAATACCTTGATTTTTGGGTTTTGTAATTTTTTTGATTTTTAATTTAGAGAAAAATCCAGAAAAATATGATAAAATAAAATATAAATATTTACACATTATTTTATTTTTTAGATTTTAATAATTAAGAAAATAGAATAATAAATAAATAGAAATGGAAGATATTTGTACAGACTCACAAAGGACATTCGGACTTGGTTAGTTTCTTTGATTTCAGTCTCATTTTCGATTTGGATTTTTGTATATTTTAATAAAACTTTAATCAGAGATTATAAATGAAAAATAAATTAAATGAAAATTAAATGAAAAACAAATAAAATAAAAATGGTTAATTATGTACATAAAATATCAGGTCAAAAACGGCTAAAACACAAAATGCGTAAAAGATGCCCAAAGCCCAACTTTCACATATGAGCTCCGATTTTTATGAACTTGATCTTATTTAGAAGATCTTTGAATATATAATACTTTAAAAGTGAGTAGACTTAAATCAGACATCATATGAGGAAGATATGTGTATTTTAGTCCGTCTATTCTGAAACTGGAGTTTTGTCTCAGGGGCCAATTATTTGAGTTAGCAATTTTTTGTATTTTTTTTCTTTAATCTTGTTAATATGTAAATAATAAAGTTGGTTTTAGGTCAATTGGATTAGCATGATTTAGTTAAAAATGCGTGAAGTTATGTGGAAATGTAAAGATGATTATGAGTGCAATTATGAGCGCTAAAATACAGATAATAATTATAAGTGCATGAATGCTAAAAATGCAGAATAAATGATGAAATATAGTTAATTACTCGAAAACAAAGCTCTATTTTCATCTTTTAGTATGATGAATTATAGATTCATCAACCCCTATGCTTAAACATTGCTTGTCCCCGAGCAACTAAAATGAAATGCAAAAGTGAAATGATTTTGGGTTTCATACCAAAGTCGTGAATAAAAGGTGAAAATGGTGCTAGACCCGACCTTTGGATTAATAGTGTGGCAGAACTTCTGTGAGACTTAGGATTTTAAAATCAACAACCCTCGAGTTCTACATATCATTGTAACAGTTCCGGCTCAGAAGTCATCTTAGATCAATTCTTCTCCCAAAGCATATCCCATGAACATTGAACAACTATCTCATGTGTGTGAAAGGTTTTAGCTCTTCCCATCAGGAATGTCGGACTACCTTGCAAACCTCCCTCCCAATAACTCATCCTCGAGGAGTCAAGTATTTCCTTCTAAGGTCTATCACCTTGTGTTCACAATTGAAAGGGAGAGAAATGAGAAGAAGGGGAAAAGAACTGCAGGGTGACCAGTGTAGTCACCTCTCCTTGTGAAGCCGGCCAGTTTAGCCAAGTCTCTATCAAGATTTGCAGGTTTTCTTGAAGCTTGGACCTTTTTGGTTAAGTATTTATTTGGTAGTTTAGCTTCTTTTTGGTATGGATTTTTGGTAACTCTGCATGGATCTTTTGTGCCCCTATGGATGTGGAATATTTTTCCCGTATATGTTTTGGGATCTTAGAAAAAATTGTGCCCAATCATCCATCCCTTTTTCGAAGCTTTATTTCAACCCATACTCCGGTCTTTAGATGTCCATTCTATCAGAAAAGAGACCCACACAGTCTTCCAACACCCTATCTGAGTTGAGCTAAGTGCATAGTGCGAGAGAATAGATTAATTCCCTATTCAAAAGCTATACCCATAATCAGGTGACCAGGTTAGACACTAAGAGTCAAAGGCTGCACATTGTCATGCAGAACTCGAAGAATTAAGTCAAAATATCTTAAGCTTCTAAAATCCTCTTTCTCGGTGAAGTTCCTTCGAAAATTAGGTAGATTAATGCCAGTCATGACCCTTCTCTACTTCTACTCATAACTCAGTTCAACCCAATAATTTTTTGCTTTGCATATGCTAGATATGCAAATGAGATGCAGATGCATATGAGGTGCAAGATGATTTTTTTTATGAATGCAAGAATGACATGCAAGAGGAAAGAGAGATTTTTTTGGTGTATTTATTTATTTATTAGTTTTTGTTTTTGACTTTTACCCATCTCGTAACTATTGCATAATATATATACGAAAATACATGAAAGTACGATCTATGGGTAAAGTATATATGTAATATATACAAGTCCCCTGTACTTAGCATGTACTATGTCCTCAGAGCACGAGAAGCGATGAAAAGACATAGCTCGCGCTAAGCGTAGGAGAGTGAAATGAATAAAAAAGGAGTGTAGAAGTCTACCGCTTCCTATACTTAGGCTATGGACATCCTAAGTATAGAAGAAGATCAAAAAGTGGAACAGTCGAGGTCAAGAGGAGAAATGGATAAATATATACAGGATGAGCATCGGTCCCCTCTATACTTAGGCTCTGATCAGCCTACGTATAGGACATCAGTGAGTATGAGAACCAGTGAGATCTGGAGAATATACATATCGAGTGGGGAGTGGGGAATAGAAAATACAGATGGCATATGTCCCCCTCCCCTATACTTAGGCCTTGGCCTATGTATCGAAAGAAAATATACAAGGGAACCGATGGGGTCAGGGGAAAAAGGGTGGCCGATGATCAAGGAGGTCTTACGGCCAATCATTTTTAAAGCATGTGGTGGCAGGGAATATTGCTTGAAAGAAGACGAATCAGACGATTTCCAGCCATCGTCGGAGTTGTCATCAGAATAATAATTAAAGGTCATGTTACTCTAACTATTTCTATTCTTTAGCTGCTTTCTCAGAGTTCACTCAGTTTTTGGTCAATTTGTTCTTCCTCTGAATATTCATATGAACATTTGTCAGTCTGGTCATAAAGAATTATTCTGATGTATTGAATGGGACCAGGGGAGTTGGCCTTAGAAGAATAATAGTGAGGGGCAGGGAAAGTCCAACGTGGGTCAACGTAGAACTGCTTGTTCAGATCAGGCTCCAGATTCTCCGAACTGAGCTCTCTCATACTGCTCACATCCTCCGAACCTGATGAGGAATCCTTAGAAGATTCCTTTTTCGAAATCTAATTCAGCCTGGGTGGCATGGAGCAGCTGTTCCTTATCAGATAAATCTCCATATAAATCGTAATATTCTTATAAGGTCGGCACACATCCTAATTATTTTCTCTCTGTTGGCTTTGCGTGTGTTGACTCAAGGAGATCTGAAATAACCATGTCCAGGTGTGGTGAATCGGATGTATCTCGATTAATTTTATTCATCTTTGTAGCCTCATCAGTCGTTTCATAAGATGTCACTCCTTTGTTTGTGTTTGTGATAAGTGGAGAGGTTTGGGCATATGAGGATTCTTCTATGTCACGACTGCTAGTTTCTTGTTTGGTTGTATCAGGTTTTGGTATGTCCTCAAGAATTTGATCGATTGGGTTTGAGTTTGAAAATATAATGTCTTGAGTCTCGCAGTTAATAGTCGCTCTACCGTAAGCTAGAAACGGCTTTCCCAAAATAATGGGAGACTCATATACATCTCCTCGATGTTCAATTTCTAGGACAATAAAGAGTACTCTATCTGTGACACCTTGGAAAGTAACGACGATAGAAAAAATTCCTCTTGGTTTTTTTTGGATCGGTCGGGAAATTGAATGATCACTCGGGTCTTTCTGAGCAGTCCAAGTTCGAGTCTGTCAAACACGGACGTCGGGAGGATATTCAGGGTAGAATCATCGTCAATCCGAACATTATTGAACTCAGTATTTCTCAATTTCACAGGTCACCTTGGTCAACCGTTTGACTTTTCGGACCTTGCTTGTTTGGGTCAGCACCATTGAACTGATTATAGTAATTAAATGATATTCTGTTCGATATCTTTTCTTTCCCGTCATCTTAGGTGATAATCGATTCTTGATAAATATTTGAAGATCATGTAAATACTCTATGACCTTGATTAATGGAAGCTCTAAGATCAGACTTTTACAAATTTCTTCCATATTGATGTTGTCCCATTTTTTTGCATTTTTTGGTTTTATTTTTTTATTTTTTTAATTTTCGGTAGAGTTATTAGGATGGTCAGTGGTATGTGGTGTCTATATGTGGGAGTCAGGCACAATATGTGTTTCAGGTTTGCTCTGTGATCGTCTTGATTCCTCTTGGTTGATTATCATGTCCTTTAATATTTGGATGACATTATCAAATTGTTTTGTTAAAACTTCTCTTATTGATATGAGCTGTGTCATCCACTATTGTCTCATGACTCGGAAATGAGTGACAATGCTCGGTATGTCGTGACATTGGCATTTTCTCCTGAACCAAGATATAGTCAGTTTCTGTGATTAGGGTTTGGTCATGAGTCCTATTTCCTTGACTTTGGGTGTCATCTGTGTGGTCAAAGGAAAAGTGATCATACTCGAGTTGTGAATCACCCCGATTAGAGGATGGTTCGAACAATGAATTATCATATGTAATCGAGAATCGTGTTCCTCTATCAAAGTCGGTTATGCCTATATTCATCCTCGAATCCTATCGCTCCATTGTGTCTTCATAGAACATGTTCGGTTCTGTCAGCGGTTCGTATCTTAAAGTTTCAACCAAGGGTGGGTGGGTGGGTGAAGAGAATGATGGCTGGGGAGAAACTACCTCAAAGAGAGGGTTCCTCTGAAAAGAAAGTGGAAAAGAGGATTGGGAATTTGCCATGTGAGCGCGACCCATGGAGTCTGGGTATGAATACCAATATTTCGTCATCTTTGAATGGAATGGAAAAAATAGATTTGTGAAACCACGATTTGTGTATGCACGTGCATTTTCACACAATTCAATACACAAATGCAAACCCTGATTTCACCAACTCAACTCAGTGAAGGCTGCAAAGGTTCGTTCAAATTATCTTGTCTATTTTAATTGACGATAATTGCAAAATTCTGAAAGAGTTAACGAGCTGTTACGTATATGGATTTTCCTAGAGACTGACCTGATTCTTACGACTAGTTGCACCCACTTTCACCCAGTATGGGAGTAAGTACAGACTGTATGAATACGATTACACGTTACTTGAGGATGGAACCTTTCACGGTGTCCTCTAAACCTCCCACTCTGCTAAGGAAATCCAAACTGTTTACCGGCTACCTGTAGATCTTCACTAAGAAGTGACTAATCGTTTTTCTATAATCAGTAGTTAATCTGAAAATTCTGGCTTGGCTCTATCCTAGTATTTGTCCCTATCTCAATTGCAGTAAAATCAAACAATGATAGGGTTGCTCTCCCGAAAATAATGATATTCAATTTTATCTGATTTTAGTTAATCAATAATGCTAGCAATCCCCTTGTTTTAGTTTGGTTATCACTTTGAATTTGAGTGGGGATCAATGCATGTCTATACGAGGATTCCAATTTCCTTTATTCCTCTGTGAATGAAAACTAAGGGAGAATTGAAAAGCCATGCAGAGGGAAACACAATGATGAATGCTGATTCAGAGATACTTACAATGCTTTCTCGCAATCTTCGTGTAATATGCTAAACAGAATTGAAAATTCCCAAGAAAAAAATGAATCTAATGCATGCGCGAGAAATCGTACCTAGAATAGGAATTTCTATTAGTGAATGATATAACAATTTAATTTGGCTAAATGAAAATCGATCTAGTGCGTATAGTTAAGTGAAGTGTGGTCCTAGTCCTACGAGCACAAAAAATCCTAATAGCTCTAATAGTTGTGGTGCAATCCTAGGACTACGAACCACTCAAGTCGGGCCCCACCCTCACCGGAGAGTGAAACAGGTCTAACACACCATAAAGAGTCTAGTCTCTTTTACACACGTGAGAAGCCAATCAGGAACCACTGGAAATTAGCAATTAAGTACAAATTAGGTAAAAACACTCTCTCTCTCTCTCAAAAATTAAATTCTTCATTTGTCCGGTCTCTTCGAGTTATGTCGGCTTCCAAGAGAGCCGCTCCAAGTTCACCGAGTACCTCGCACAAAAATAAAAGATCGAATATTAGAGAGGGGTTCATAGAAAAATATACAAAAATAAAATAAAATAAATGTTTGAGAAATAAAGAAAGAAAGAAAAATATAGAGATAATTACAATAAAAATTGGGGGTCAGACTACCTGGAGATGGAAAACCTAAAAACTTGATTTTCTAAGCCGTGCCTCCCCGGCAATGGTGCCATTTGAAGAACCATGAAAAATGCCCTTGTTAATTTATCGAAATTAACGTTTGAATTGTTCGTTGCAATCAGGCAATTAAGGGTTAATAAAAAAACCACTTCTTAATTAATGTTAATTAAAGTGAGCGGTCAAATTTTTTTACTTGAGAAGTCCAAGGTTGAACTTAAGGAGGCAACTGTCTCCTTAGGTGGTTTTTAGTCGATCTCAAAGTTAGGTTTTCAAAGAAGATTTTTTTATATTTTTAATGCAATAAATGAGGCAAATGAAATTTTGGCAGAGTTCATGGGTTAAAATACATTTTTCAATAAAACAATGTCCCAAAATAATGAAACTTGCTCGAAATGTAAATAACAGTGAAATGAACACAATGCAATTTTTTGAAATTTTTGGATGCAAGATGAATAAATAATGATTAAATGATGCTGACAATGGGATTTTCAATAATTAGTTATAATAAATATTAAATCTAATTATTTTCAAGATATAAACTTATCTAAGATATATGATTAGGTGTTCTATTTCAGAAAAATCATAAACCCTGAAAACGTTGAATTTAATACCTATTGAAAATTAATTAATGAAATACATAAAATGATTTTTATAGAGAACAATATGCATGTAAATATAATTCTTTTTTAGCGTAATGTAAATATCAGTAAATTCTACGATCTATGAATTTTTGACAATTTTTGGATATATGGTTCATTAATTATGAATTTCTAACCACAGATTGAGTAAAATATGCAAATTTTCGCAAAAATAATAATTATTAATTAACCACAGATAATAAAAATATGATGAGCATGCGACAATGTAGAGGATTAGTTGAAGAACAAAATGCTATTTTTCTAATAATTAAATAATATTCAAATAATAAAGGAAATACAAGGGTTTGTTTGTAATTATTAAAATAAATAGAAAAAATTGCAGAGTAGGGGCTTAAAAGTAATTATCGATCCCTAGAGGTGCTATTCTCCAATTTTCTAGAACTGAAGGCCACATGTGCAAGTTTTTCGTTGGCACACATGCCACTCACGTGCTGGTGACGTCACCCCAACTGGCAGGGTTGCGGATGTAATATGCTGGAAGATCGGGGGCACGCCTGTATATTACCACTCACTCACGTGCTAGCCACATGAGGGGGGCCTTCGGTAGCGGGCGAATATTACTCTGGATCAACAGGGACCTAGCGGTTTCTTCGAGGCATAGATGAAGGCGCTCAATGGCGGAGCTCTACTGTGGAGGGTCGATGGCAAGGCAAGTGACCGAGGGAGGAGCTCCTTCGCACGATAGGTGACGGAGCAGGGAGCAGCCCAGCTGCGCACAGGTGGCGTCGAGGGCAGTTCTCCAGGGGTGTCCTCGACTGTTGAAGATGGAGGCATTGTGATAGGTGGTTGGCGGAGTGGCCCGGAGGTGGTGCAGAACTGCAGCTGAAGGCGCTCAGCGGTGGCTGGTAGGGTGCAACCACATAGGGGTGGCGATATCATTGGCAGGCACGCGGTGTTGGAGAGAGGATGAAGTCAAGAGGTGGAAGTGTTGCATACAAGCAATGCTTGTGCAGTGGCAGAGTGATGGGAGTGCGACAAAGGTGGAGGTGCGATCGGATGATGATGATCAGTTGATGGTAGTGTCTAGTCGGATGGAGACGAAGATGGTGGCACGAGAATGGTTTGCAAAAGAAGAGAAAATGAAGAACAGAGGATTTGTTCAAGAACAGAGGGAGAAGAGAAAGGGGTAGAGGCTGACACATGAGATGGAGGGCTAGAGGCGTCGCTCTCCTGGTTCTCGCCTCAGCCGCTGGCAGCACGCGGTGAAGCTGGGAGGATCTCGCCCAGAGGATCGCCGGAGAGAGGAGCCCCTATCACAGGCTCCTCCTTCAACTCTTTCTCTCTCTATGGATATGGTGGATACCCCCATTCTGTTGCAGCCGAGAGCCTTTTATAGAAGAGATGGCGGCCAGTTGGAGCGGGTGGTCGTGCAACGGACGTTACACGAGTGGTTGTTAGGCCGGTGGCTGGTAGAAGAGATAAGGGGAAAGGTGGTGTGGCGGCTTGGAAGTTGGGAGATGGTGGAGGAGATGGAGGGCAGGGGTTGACTGGGGAAGAAAATGGGTTTTTTATTATTTTTTTATTTTTAGTTTTATTATTAATTTGTTTTATTTTTATTTTTATTAATTTTTAATAAATGATTATAAATAACTAAATACCAAAAATGGGTGACACGTGGTGGCTCCTAGAGCTGCAACGTGTCACCTCAAAAAATTTATAAAATAAAATTAGAAGATATAATAGGAAAGAAATATCAAACAACCTCGAATCAAAAAAATTCTTCATGAAAGTTGCTCATCTCGATGAGACTTCAACTTTTGTGAAGAGACTAAGAGAAAACGAGGTCATCTGTGCAAAATGATATTTTTGGGGTACTCTATGTACATAAAATACTTTGATTTTTTGGTTTTGTATTTTTTTTATGAATTTTAATTAAGAGAAAATTCGAGAAAAACTATGATAAAATAAAAGATAAATATTTAAAGATTATTCTATTTTTTGTAATTTTAATAAATAAGAAAAAATGAGAATAAAATATAGTAGAAAATGGAAGATATTTGTATAGACTCACAAAGGACATTCGGACTTGGTCAGTTTCTTTGATTTTAGTCTCATTTTGGATTTGGTTTTTTTGTATATTTTAATAAAACTTTAATCAAATAGTATAAATAAAAAATAAATAAAATAAAAAGGGTCAGTTATGTACATAAAATATCAGGCCAAAAACGTTAAAACACAAAATGCACAAAAGAGGCTCAAAACTCAACTTTCACATATGAGCTTCGATTTTTATGAACCTGGTCTTGTTTTGAAGGTCTTTGAATATATATTACTTTAAAAGTGAGTAGACCTAAATCTGACACTGTATGAGGAAGATATATACCTTTTAGTCTGTCTATTCTGAAATTGGAGTTTTGTCTCATGGGCCAATATTTCAGTTACTAATTTTTTTGTATTTTCCCTTACTCTTATTAGTAATATGTACACAATGAAGTTAGTTTTAGGTCAATTGGATTTAGCATGAATTAGTTAAAATACATGAAGTTAGGTGGAAATATGAAGATGATTATGAGTGCAATTATGAGTGCTAAAGTGCGGATATTAATTCTAAGTCCATGAATGGTAAAAACGCAGAATAAATGATGAAATGCAGTTAATTACTCGGGAACAAAACTCTATTTTCATCTTTTAGTGATGAATCACGGATTCATCAACCTAGCATGCGGGCAAGTACTAAAAATATGTATGCTCTACTAGCAATAAGATACAAGAATGAACTAATCATATTTCGGTATTGAGTTGCATCGACATCCTTATCCTTTTCATCTTCATCAAGACAAGCTTATGTTCACATTAGTGTCGTCTTTCCTTTTGTACTTTCCATACCGAATCTTTTGAGAAGATTCTGAGTGTACATCATTTGACTTATGAAAATCCCTTATGGTAGTTGTTGAATCTACAAACCTAGAAAGAAATTGAGTTCTCCCATGAGACTCATTTCAAACTTATCCTTCATCAACTTAGCAACATCTCTGCACAAATCTTCACTAGTAGCTCCAAAATAATATCATCAACATAGATTTGAACAATTAAAAGATTATTTGAATTTCTAGTAAATAAAGTTGAGTCTACTTTTCTAATTTCAAAGTTAGCAGATAACATAAAAGATTTTAATCTATCATACCATGCTCTTGGTTCTTTTTTAAGTCAAAGCTTTGTTTAATTTATAAACAAACTTAGGTTTATCTGTATCAATAAAATCAAACGGTAGTTTAACAAAAAAACTTCATCTTTCATATAACTATTTAGAAAAGTACTTTTTACATCATTTGATAAAGTTTTGTATCTAAGTGTGTAGCACAAGCAAGTAGTATCCTAATTGATTCTAGTATGGTTATAGGTACATAGGTTTCATCAAAATCTATACCTTCTTGCTGATTGTAACCTTGTGCAACTAGTTTGGTTTTGTTCGTAGTAACTTGACCTTCTCATTTAATTTATTTTTGTAAACCCATTTAGTTCTAATTATTGAGGTGCTTTCTGGTTTAGCTACAAGTTCTCAAACTTCAATTCCTGAGAATTTGATTAAGTTCTTCTTGTATTTCTATTATCCAAGATTCATCTTTTAGTGCATCTCCTATCTTATTAGGTTTAGTTTATGATACATAAGTATCAAGTACAAAGTTGATGTTAAGTTGAGATCTTGTATTGATTTTATTTGAGATTTTTTCAATTACTTGAGTTTTGGGGTGTTCCTTATTGAAGATTCATTCTTTAGGAAGATTATGTGGATTAGTATGTTTTATCTTAGTTATATCAATGAATGTTTACTCTGCATATTCAATAATATTTTATATGAATTTTCATTGAATTTATATGCATTGATTCTTCCATAACTAGTGTGTTTTTATTAAAATCTTTGTAAGCTTCATTATGATTTGAGTAACTAATGAATTTACATTCATCACTTTTGGATCAAATTTATCTAAGTTATTTTTTGTATTTAAAGTAAAACATTTACTTTCAAAAACTTTAAAGTGGCCTATCTTGGTAATTTTACCTTTACAAAATTCATAACTTGTCTTTTTAAGGATTGATCGAATTGATACTCTTTTTAGTACATAGCAGGTGGTATTAAAAGGTTCTGTTCATGAACTATTTAGATAGACCAGATCCTATAATAAAAGTTCTAGCACATTCTTGTAAATTCTATTCTTTCTTTCCATAACTTTATTTTGTTAAGGTGTTCTTGGAAAGAATACTCATGTTTTATTCCATGTTTTTCACAAAACCTGATGAGTTGTTCATTTTCAAACTCTCCTCCATGATCTATATGAATTTTAAGGATTTCTTCATTATTTTCTTTTTGAACTAATTTGAAAACTTATAAAAGACTCTATTGTTTGATCTTTTGTTTTTAAGAAAATGGTCCAAGTGAACCTAGAGTAGTCATCTATTATTACAAGAAAATATCTAAAACTACTAAGGTTTTCTACTCTTGTTGGACAAATAGAAGTGAAGTAGTTCTAAGGTTCTAGAAGTCGAAACTAAGTTCTTACTCTTGAATGAATTTTTATGAAGTTTTTCTAGTAAGCAAGCTTCACATGGTTTTTTGGCATTTATCCTATTTATAGGCGGTCTGCTTACTAAGTTATTCTTAATCAACTTATTTAAGTACTTAAGGTGCAAGTGACATAGTCTTCTGTGTCAAAGATTAATCTCATTATTATTAGCAACTAAGCATTCATAAGCATTATTTTTGTTAAACTCAACAACATGGATGTATTTAAACCTTTTCCAATTAGCAAGGGTTCATTGCTAGATTCATCAAGAATTTTAAGCAGATTGATGAAAACAAAACATTAAAACCTTTATCACAAATTAACTTATACTAAGTAAGTTATGCTTTAAACCATTAGCCGAAGATAGATTATCAAAAGTAGCTTTACCTTTACCAACTTGACCAATACCTATGATATGAACCTTGTGGTTGTTCCCAAATGTGATCGAACATCCTTCTTTACGTTCCGAGATGGTAAACAACTTCTTGTCTCATGTCATACGCTTTGAATGCCTTGAATCAATGATCCATCAACTTCCCCCATCTTATTCCTATAATAGTTAATGCTGGTATCATTCTTGATCCAATAGACTTTGTGAATTTTAATCCAGTTTGAGATAATATGCACATCCACTTCTTGTTATCTACTTTCTCTCCACCTACAAAATAAGTTTTGAGAAGATCTTTCGGTACCCATCTTTTGGGGTTCAACTTTCTCTCTCCAATTTGACCAAGCAATTTGTTATGAGATGATGAACTACTAGTAAATCCTATACCATTTTTATCTTCAGAATTTCTTTTAGAACCAAGCGGTTTATCTAAATTCTTCTTTCTCATATTAAACCTAGCAAGATCATTTACAAGCTTATCACAATTTATTTTAAGGCTATTAATTTCTATTTAAAGAAAGGTAATATTCTCTTTTAAGCAAATTGATTCATCACTAAAGGTTTCGTTTTCAAGAACTAATTTATTTATCTTATTTACGAACTTCTGATTTTCTAATTTAGACTTTTCTAATTCTACAAAGACTTCATGAAAAGCCTCTAAAAGTTCAGCATAGGTTTTTTAAGTTAACTCATCTTCCAGAGCCATCAATCAGAGGCATGCTAATTCCTCTTCGCATTAGTTTGAGTCGGAGTCACTTGAGTCCAAGTTACTCCACATGCCTTGAAGTGCCTTCTTCTTGTGAATCTTTTTGAACTTCTTGTTGGATCATTCCATATTGCTTTCATTCTCTTGCTTCAATAGTGGACAATCTTTTCATAGATGTCCCTTTTTCTTGCACTCATAGCACGCGGGTTCATCTTCATTGTCTTCTCTCTTTGACTTGAAGCTCTTCTTATTTCCATAAATTTCTTGAACTTTCTAATAAGTAGGACAAGATCTTTATTATTCATATCTTCATCATATGAGTCTTGTGAGCTAACCTTGAAAGATAGAGACTTCTTCTTTGCCTCCTCTATTAGCCTTTTGATTTTCTTCTTGACTTCATAGGCCATCGGGTTTCCTATGAGGTCATCCATCTCGATGTCTTCTAATGCGTTTGCTTCTTCTATATATGTCACCTTTTGTTCCCATTCAATTCAGAGTAAATCGATGACTTTCCTTTCCAGTTCTCCCTCGATGAAGTTCTTCCCTAAAGCTTTGAGGTTATTCATAATGGCTGTGAACCTTGTATACATCTTCTTTATTGTTTCTCCTTCCTTCATCTCAAAGTTCTTATACTTCCTGGTTAATATAGTAACTTTAGAGCTCTTGGCTCTCCGCATACCTTCATATGTAACATGGAGAGTCTTACAGATCTCATGAGCTATCTTGGACTGAGAGACACGTCTGTCCTCGTCTGCAGAAAGAGCAACACAACACATTCATGGCTTTAGCATTCCTCTCCAAATCCTTGATCTAAGCATCTATGAAATCCTCTACTCCTTCCTTCAATGTCGTCTCATGAGGGTTTTCATCGTGCATGTCCGCATTATGAAATCAATGGGTTGCATATATATCTATGCGATTAGCCCAGTTGGAGTAATCGGTGCCATCAAAATAGGGTGTTTTGTAATGGAGTAACCTGTCCCGCTTGAGGTTGTGGATACATTTCCTTATTCCATCTAGGACCTGCAAGTATGTTGTTATACATGCAAAACTTGAACCCACTCTGATACCAATGTGTGCCGGCACAAAAGGGGGGTGAGTTGTGCACTATACAAATATCCTAATAACAATATCCAAATAAAAATAATTCACAAACTAAGGAGATAGAAGAATATCAAGCGATAAAGATACAATGATTTTTACGTGGAAACCCAAGCGGATGAAACCCATGATCCAGAACACTGATCTAGGATTTCTCCTTCACTTTCTCGACAAAGCATATTTCCACTATTCCAACGCTACTTTAACTTAAGCGTAGCACAACCTTTCGTACAACATATACCATTCCTTTGACCTAAAGGAAGATTCTCTCTCTCTTTGAGAAAGGAATCCCCAAGTCATATATGTATACAAAAATGCTAAACAAAATATAGTTAAACGATGAAACTTGAATTCACGAGCTTAATGACTTTAAGCGCGGAATATGCTCGAGAAAGATGAAGATGATCACAATAGAGCACAAACAACTTCAGTAGCAAGAATCTTTGGATTGAAGAGAGCTCCAACACATAGAAATAATGTAAGAACTTGAATACCGCATAAAAAGATCGCTCTTTCTTTTTTGAGAGTAGAAGATGTTTCTCTTGATTGTGTGTCTCAAACAATGAGCCATATGGTTCCTTATATAGGTTTTGCCTCAAAAGAACAATTGGTGTCCATAAATAAAAAGTCAAACATTCTGATATCTAAAAACCATGAAATAATCGATCATAGAAACACGTTGATCGATCATAGGTGATCGATCAGACCACAAAAGTGATTGATCATATTTGACGATTGAACTGAAATTCAAAAGGTGATTTATCATGGTGAAAAGGATGGTCGATCAGGACGGATCGATCATGAAGAACATGATCGTTGATCATGAGTGATCGATCGAGGTGTGATGAATCTTCATTTCATCACCTTTATTCTTTCATTTTGGCCTTAATTCCCTACTTAAATGCATGTATATAGCATTAATTTTTACAAAATAACACTGATTATTTATACTATAAATAGTGTATAAAATACTATATTTAATGCTAAAATTAAAGAATAAAGAAAAGAAAAGAAAAAGAAATGAAATTCCAAAGGTATAGAATGTCCCTAAATCCCGATACTAAGTCAAGATTTGACTTGGTCGACAAGGAATAAAGTAGGGGAGATAAGGGCCAAAAAATAAATAAAAATCCTAATTTTAATTCTTTAATAAATAGGTTTTAGGGCATATTGTATTCTTTATTATTTATACCCCAAATCAATAAAATTTAAAAATGAAACTTGTAGATAAAAATACAAAAAAATAAAAAATTTATTTCATTCAAAAATAATGCACAATGTTCCCTAGACACTCAAAATAAAAATTCGTAAAGAAAACTTTCCAGACTCATATCTTCTCCATACAAGCTCAAAATTCATAAAACTCACCTTTATGTTCATACAATTAAATTAGCTATTCCATGAAGGTGGTTTCATGCAATTTGGAGTTAAGATGCAAAAGTTAGGTTTTGGGCCCTCATTGTGCATGATACCTGAAAAAATATTCAATTTATTTATTCTTTACATTTTCTACTAACTTATATTTTTGTAATTTGTAAATATTATTTAAAATTCATGTACATAATTAAAATAAAATTAAACAATTAAAATGTATTAAAATAAATAAGTAGACTATAGTACACAGATGAATTATACATGTATATAACTATATAATAAATATGCATATTTATTTAAGCTAACAAATAACTTTAGAAATATATAATATATATACATATAACTATACATGTAAAAAGTAATACATAATAAATTAACTTGTATAAATAAATAAAAATCACCATAAAATACTACTTAAAATAATAAATATTTTTCATGTTTTGAAAAAATAATAAAATCGTTTAATATTTTAAATTGATTTAATAAAGGAATTTCCTTATTTATTTCCTTGTTCTAATTTGACGTGGACCAATGAGGAGCGAGTCAGAGTTGACCTTGGTTTACTCCCTGTCCCTCACAAGTTTATGTCTGTCAAATCCCATACCCTTGTTTTCCTCGATTTTTCCACTTGATTTATTCATCCTTTCGATTCAATTCACTCATAGCTTTTGACCCTCAATATTCAATCTTTCATGCCACCTTGATTCCTTAGTCGTTGGATCACTGCTGCGAGTGGAATCCGTAGTCGAAGTCACCCATGTATATAAGCACCTCCTCAACTCCCATTTTGAATTTGATCCCTTCTTTCTCACTAAAACCCTCGAATTGACCCAAATCCGAGTCGACCAAGGTGATAGCAGCTCCTCGAACGGCTTGCAGCGTGCGTGCGGAGGAAATGAGCATGATCCTGGCATTCTCGATTACTGCTTGGCGGAGCTCCAACTGGCTTCTTGCTTTGCAGGTTGAGCCATAGTGTAATTGCAGTTTTAGGTAGCATATAGATTTAGCTTTCCCGCTTTTAGTTTATTTTTTAATCAATTGTACTAGCTTATATTATAAATTCGTAGTTCATCGGAGATCCTGCTTCGACCATTGGTCCCGCCGTACCATGCCATGTTCCACCGGCCCTTTCACCTCCATCTCCTTTCCCTTTCGCTTCTCCAGGCCCCGAGCCATTACATTCACTCTGATCATCCCTCGATCAGAAGATCCGCTCTCCACCTCCGTCGCTCGCTGGAGAGCGCCACCTCAACTCCACCTCGATCCATTTCCACCCAAATAGACCCCTTGTACCTCCTTTTTTGTGCGTTTGAGCTGACCATGCATTTTCTGGAGGTTAAAAGCCTCAGCTGAGGTGGTTTCGATGAAGACCAGGTTCCGGGTACTCCAATACTTCTACGACCTCCAGGGCTCCATCACTGATCTCTGGACCTCTCTTAAGTACCTTAGCAGCATCGGAGCGACTCCATGCTTCTTTTGCACCCTTTAACAACATCAGAGATAGATGGAGGAGGGGGATCTTACTAGAGGAAGCTCACCAAAGCGGAACTTCTTCCATGTTCTTCCAGCCTCCTTCTCCGATGTTGGATCAAAAGCCTCGTCCAGATCATCCAACTATTGTCCGATCTTCAACGGTTTCGAACATTGGATCCTCTATGGGATCTAATCTCCACAGTTGATTGGTGATGCATCATCCGTCGTCAGGAGCGTGCCACGTATATAAGTGAAGTGATCAGAGCCATCGCCCACGGGCCTTAGGGGATAATATTGTAACATATACCCCTGATTTTTGTAATTTCTTCTCAGTACAAAGACATTCATCTACAGTTCAATTATTTTTGTAAAATTTATATTTTAAACCCTATCTTTTTATTATTTGCATTTAGGTCCCTCGCCAAGTCACCTCACATGCGCATACACGTGAGGCAGCATGCATTTTGCAAGAGACCACTTCGGGGTTTTAGATTTCAATTTCATCCATTAATTTTAAATTCTCATGTAATATTTTATAGATAAATTGCATCGAGGACCTTCGACTCTTTGGTAATTGCAATTATACCCATGTTAGTACGTTTTATATTAGAATATTGTGAGCATTTTGAATGATTGGCCCTGAACTTCTTTAGGGCCTTCGAAAAATACGAAATATTTTTTATTAAATTAGAGAAAGGTCCCTGCTAGTATTGTATTTTATTTTTGTTGATTTTTATTTTTTATTAAATTTCATTTATTCTCTAAAAATCCTGGAAAAATTAGGTTATATGCCTTTAATTTTGTTCTACCAAACATATTTTTATTGAGGCATTTTGATTTATTTTATTATTTATCAAAAAATAAAAATAGAACATTTATTCCAATTTGCATTTAGAAATGTAAAAAAATATAAAATCATTTCTAAAAATTCCAAAATAGACATTGTATATTACTCTATTTAGCGTATGTAGACCAAAATCATTAAAAAATACAAAAAAGAAATACTAAAAATTAAAAAGCCCCATAATCCTTATAAAAATTAGTAAAAAATATAAAAATTCAAAAAAAATTATTTCTACTTCTGAATTTTCTCTATATTATATTTGGAATATTTTGAGATTTTCATCTATTTTTAAACTCCAAAACTATTCAGTCTATTATTATAAGTCATTGCTTTTGATATTTTTATTTAACTAAAAATAAAAAAATAGTAAAAAATATTAGAAAATTATCAAAAATGGAGAAAAAATATAAAAAAAACAAAAATATTTTCTTTTCTCAATTTTGAGATATCTATAAATATAAAAGTCTATCTTATAAATAGATATATATTTACTTATATTCTTATTATTATAAAAAATTAAACCTTTAAAAAAATAAAAAGAACTGTATCTTAGGGTATTTTCCTGATTTTCTATATTTAATATATATATTATATATAGTGTCTTTATTATCCATATTATTACATCTACATATATATAGTACCTTATGAAAAGGAAAAGTAAATTAAAAATATGAAAAGGAAAAAATTTTAAAATTAAAAACAAAAAAGATATATATATTAAAAATTCAAAAAAGTAAATAATTAAAAACCCATAAAAATAAAATAAAAATACAAGAGAAGAAGCATTTTGGAACTAATTGCCCAATCTATCTTTTTTGCTCCCTGAGTTCGACACTCTACATATTTAGACCTATACACACACTTTGTACAAAAATAATAAATTTTAACTCCACATACATATTGCGTTGTTTTATTTTTCATTGTTGATTGATTCTACGGTTCTTATCCGGTCGCCTCAAGGACACTGTTCTTGCCATGTGTAGAACACCAGACCAGCAGAATTCCTGACTCAACAAATGGTGTTGTTGCCGAGCAGCTATGCCACATAGATTGCTTGTCTTCCTTCTTGATTATTTTATGAGATTTATTTCTCCATTTTAATTTTATCTTGTATTGTTCTGACCTTATTTTTATTTGACCTTGTTTTGAGGGATCGCCAATCGATGGAGGAGGTCTTAGGAGTCTTGTGCACCCATGTGGAGAGGAGTCGGCTTTTCAACATAAGCCGACAGGAGAGAGCAGTAGGAGAAGACTTGGAGATTTTTAAGAATCGTGCCATTTTGTAATTTTTATTTTATTTTGTAATTTAAGTGAGAGAGAGACTTTAATTTATAATAATTTAAACTCTCCGAACACTGCAACACTCCGAGGTCCATTGCCCAAATGATTGTTCATTTGGGGGCCTCATCGGTTTTTTGTGGTTTCCCGCCTTTTTCTTTTATTTCCTTCATTTTGATTTTTTTCCTTTTATTTTTTGTGTGATTAAGCCATAGTCTAGGACTTCCTTGCTCGATAGTCTATGGTTCACATCCTTAAATTACTGCATGTACCTATAGATTCTACGCTTGGACTTAGACAAATTAATGGTTAATTACTTAGATTCGGAATCGAGCACCGAGAGAGACGCTATACATCGCTAGCATGATTCATTGTGGCAGACATCGAAGAGTCTCAAAGATCGAACATTTGGTTGCCATTTTTGAGCAAGTTAACATATGTTCTTCATGCTAATAACAACTCTTTACTAGGGCGATTTCATCGGCATGCATTTGCATATAGCATAGGTTTCAATTCTGTCTAGCATCATGCATGAAAAGAGATGGGAAGCAAGGTGAGCATCTTCTGACTAAGCATACATCATTGATTTTCGCTTACATTGATTTTCCAAACCTCTTTCTCTGATTTTCATCACCATAGGATTCTAAAGGAATTGGAACCTCGTTAGGCATCGTGCATGAAAAATATCCAAAAAAAGTGATAACCAACATAAAATTGGGACTGCTAATTTCATTTGACCTTGAAATCAAACGTAATTGGATTCATTGTCTTGTGAAGATAAACTCTCTCATCGTACACAGGTTGTATTCGGACTGAGCGAGGCATGTACACTTAAGGACTAGAGCCCCCATCCCTGGACTTGTGCCCTAAGCGCTTGGGTCGGCTATTGTGCATTGTTACTTGCTGCAAACACTTGCCTCTGATTGTAGATGAAGTGGTACCAGTGACCTAGTGGGTGTACTACGTCGACTGGAATACAACTACTCTAGGAGACTACACCTGTGAATTTGTACAACTGCTTGAAATTCACCTAACTCTAAAATTGAAAAGATAATTGATTGACCTATTACAGTCTTCACTGTGTCTAATTGGTGAATTGGACTTTGCTTTGTGTTTGATTGTCAACTTTGGATCCAAGTGCATTCATCTTCATTTCAAGTTATCAATTATCGAGTTTTTATTATTTTCATTTTTTGAGTCATCTTTCTTGTTCATCATCATATGCATGGTGATCACGGGTTACCCTTATCTCCAGTCAGATCTTGCAACTTCTTTTCACCCATATCACGTCATGTCTGCATTCATGGTCCAACCCAATATGACTCTCTTTTTGAGCCACAATTTTGCCTCGTTCGGTTCGACCTCAATCCTTGTACGGCTAGAGTACTATCCAGAATTTTATCTCTTATGTCTCACCCGACCTCTTTGTTCCCTCTCGTGTCACCTTCTTCTACCCTTAAGAATGTTGTGTTGTATGACGATGCACATATTGAGGACATTGTTGATATTATTGAGCCGAGCAGATTCGAGGCTAGAATGAGTGTGCTTACATTGGCGGATTTTAGATCTGAATTGTGTGATGCTATTATTAAGGTTTCTTCTATAGAACACCAGGTTGAGGATGTAATCTCTGAGGCAATACATATTAAGGATGATGATAATGATGTTGTTTGTTTCCATTTTCCAATATCAACCATTGAGTAGATTCTGCACGCCTTGTTTCAGGAGCCTGTTGTATCCCCTTTGCTGGTACCGCAGGATATGGAGTCGGAACCTACATTATACGACCCATTCTATCAGCCAAATCTATCTTTCTCTTCCTGACTCTCCTCTCCCGTTATAGCACATAGCTAATTTTGATCAATATCCTGAGCCATTCCGGTGGATGTTGTTTAGTTAGGACGTTCATTTTCACATACTACATCTTGTTAGCCCCTCCCATCAATCCTACATCCTCCCGATCGATGAGTGTGATAATTTTTTTGAAGTTGAGCGTTTAGATGCCAGCATGACCTTGCTTTGCATTGATTAGATTGAATTACACCCCTGAGATTTTTCTAATGGTGAATGCAACACTTTCTGGGTACTCGCTCTCACTCACTATTTGTACAGTCGGTCTGTCAATTATAGAGACTGAATCGTCTGATTTCTGCGACTCCTTTGAATCTATTCTCCTCAACGACCCTCGCGAGGATAAGCCTTTTTTGAGGCATTCAACTATTACTCGGATCTTTCGACTATATGTCCATCGGATGCCCAGTTGCTTAGAGAGTCTCCTGTAAAGAGTCTCCTGATCTTTACTCTTCGTATCTTTATGAGACTGTGATTAATGTGGAGGATTCCATCACTGCTCCATACTTCTTCACATTTGATTTTGCCGACTTTGATCACATACTCCATTCTTTCAAGCTGATGATTTCTTCTGAACCCCTAGCCCCTAGCTTAGTTTTTACTCCTTTTCTCCCGGTGGTATACACCCACTTAACCGCATATGTAGGTGTTGTTTTTTAATTCTTCATTGTTCTCACTGCGAGATGATGGCAAGAGTACAACATTCATCTGACAGATGACGTCTTGAACCTTGATACAACATTATTCTAACCTTTGCATCCGTCTAGTGGCATAAAACCTAACGCTCATTGAGAGGCACCTCAACAATCCACACCTCTTGTATATATGGGTTTCGTCTTCCATTCCTTCTTTCTTCCGTTTGTCCTACACCCCAGATCTAGCGTCTAATATTTGTATCTATACTTAGAACATACTTTATCCTAAGTATAGAGGATCTAGATCAAGTTGTCCTTTCTTCATTCTATTTCATCACTCATGTTGTTGCTGATACTTAGGGATCTTTTACCCTAAGTATAGGGGGAGTGATGCGTATATTCTCGCAATGTATTTTTCTTTTTATAGGTGTTCTGGTCCCATCACTTGTCTCCTCTCATGTTGATATTCCTATATATACCTAGGGATCCTTACCCTAAGTATAGGAGGAGATAGACCGAGTTATTGGTATGTTCATTCCCACCCTCGACCCTCCCTCCATGTTGTATACAGTATGTTATACTTAGGATTAATTGATCCTAAGTATGGGGGGACGGTCGACTTCTCATTCTTTCATTCTTTAGTCATTGTAGTATAGGCTCTTTTATGCTCAGTACCAGTTATGCCATCTTCTTTTCTCTCTGATCTATGAGGACATAGCTGAAGCTAAGCATAGGGGGTCATATATACGTTGTATATACATAAGCCATAACTCGTACTTTCGTATTTTGAATAATATGGCTAAAATACAATTAATTAATTGTAAAAAATAAACCAATCATATACATATAATTCTTTAAATATCATGATTAATAAATTAGGTTAAAAATTTTTAGCAAAATGATTTGAAGAACGATTGGAAAATATTTGGAAAATCTTTTGAATTCATTTTGAAAACTTTTTGTAAAATATTTTCAAACATTTATAAAATGATTTTGTTTGTAATAATTTCTTTTATTGGTTTAAATAAAAATTTTAAAAATTGGTTTGTAAATACTTTGGAAAATGATTGTAAAAATGTTTTGAAAAATATAACCATTTGAAAAATCCTTGCAAAATGATTTTCAAATTTTGTAAATGTTTGCATTTTTTATTAAAACTATTTTCAAAATAAAGATTTCAAAATATTTGTAAAAATATTTTCATATTTTTATTTTGAGGACCATGTATACAATCATAGCAAATAAAACTTCTTTACAAACCTTGTATATACAAGCCTGTAAAAAAAACTGACTTGAACTTGTATAAATTCCTAGTGTAAACTCATCACCTAATTCTTATAAATATAGATGCACTCCCATGTAAATATCTGCATATAATTATTTTACTAACTCTTTTTATTTTTCAAAAATCCCTAAAAATTTGCAAAATGTTTTCAAAAACCGCATAAGAATTTGTAGAACTTTTCAAAAAACCATAAAATTTCAAAATAGAAATAGTTTAACCAAAATATTTTTCTTGCATTGTACATAGTATTTGCGTTTTTCGGATTGATAATGATAATTGAACTAAGTCTAAATAAAATCTAAATATTGGATCTTAGTTGGACCTTTATCCACTTAATCACAAGAACCTTATAAGAACTGGAATCGAGGCGCTTCACGTCTACTAGACTTAATTCTTTGAGACACAAGACTAGGTTCAGTGTCGTCTTGACTGCCTAAGTAGACTATTTCAGAACACATGCATGACTCTTGTCGACAATGACCTAGCTTGCACATCTGCACCATATACTTTGCTCAACTCAGTTGAAGTGGTAGAGGTTTGGATTTGCCAGCATGAGACACAAGCGAATGGAAACATATGAAGTCATAATATCTTTGACCATCGTGCCCCAACTCGATCCAGTAGTGATGAGGTTTAAAGACAGATACCGTGGGTTGCAATAATGCTTCAAAAGAGGGATAGACTACTAGCTCAAGAAGAAAAAGTCATTATGTAAATGTTGTTTTATATAGTATTCAAAAAAATACAAAATAAAAAACTCAAAAAAAAATAGACGGGAAAATCACAGAAAAATCTATTCTCATCGGAGTATGTATATATGTATTAAATTAGCAAGCCTGAGCTTCAAAGTCAAAATATCTATGTGAGCCTGCAACTGGATAACTCAGCTACATTAGTCAAGCATCCTAGGATAGATAGCTACAGTGGCTATCATCCATTCTCTTCTCCACCTCCTTTTCTTGAGACAGTTGCACTTGAACGTAGAAGGGAACACCCCGCTTCTCGAGGAAAGAGTTGCTGGATTGGAGAATTAGGTTCACCATGTTGGAGAAGAATGTCTTTTACAGCTTCAGTCGAGAGGAGCTACATATCACTGATACTATACAAGATACACTCAGTCATAAGGGACTGCGTATGACATCAACTTGTTCTGACCTAGCTTTTGAGAAGACTTGGAAGAGTTTTGTGGTTCTTAGAAGGTGTTGAGTTTCAAAACTGCTTCCCAATAAGGTTCCGACCAAACCTAAATTTCAAAGGTTCGACTGAGCTTCAAAATTTGATTTTATGAGATAGGTTTAAAAGTTAAAATCATTTCAGTTTATTTTCTTTTTCTTTTCTTCATTTTTATTCTTTTTTACACTTATAATAATAAGTGTTTGTTAGGGACTAGCAAAGGAAAGTATAGAGGGGCGATGGATCTCCATTTTATCACCTTTATTCTTTCATTTTGACCTTAAATCATCCGTTAAATGCATGTATATAACATTAATTTGTACAAAATAACACTTATTATTTTATAAATAGTGTATAAATTATTTATTTAATGCCAAAATCAAATAATAAAGAAATAAAAGAAAATAAAATGAAATATCAAAGGTATTGAATGACCCTAAATCCTGAGACTATTCAAGAATTGACTTGGCCGACAAGGAATAAAGTAGGAGGATATAAGGGCCAAAAAACAAATAAAAAAACCTAATTTTAATTCTTCAATAAATAGGTTTTGAGACTCATTTTATTCTTTATTATTTATACCTCAAATCAATTAACTTTGAACATAAAACTTATAGATAAAAATATAAAGAAAAATACAAAATTTAGTTCATTCATAAATAATGCAAAATGTGCCTTAGACACTCAGAATAAAAGGCCGAAAAGAAAAATTTCCAGACCCGTTTCTTCTCCATACAATCTCAAAATTCATCAAACTTACATTTATTATTCATAAAATTAAATTATTATTTAATGAAGGTTGTTTCATGCAATTTGGAGTTAAGATGCAAAAGATAGGTTTTGGGCCCTCATTGTGCACGATACATGAACAAAATAATCAATTTATTTATTCTTTGTATTTTCCACTTCTATATATTTTTATAATTTTGTAAATATAATTCAAAATACATGTACATAATTAAAATAAAATAAAATAATAAAAAATACACTAAAATAAATAAGTATACTATGATACATATATGAATTATACATGTAAATACTATATAATAAATATACATATTTATTTAAGCAAACAAATAACTTTAGAAAATGAAATATGTGTGTGTTTAAATAATTATAAATAAATATATATATTTATATATAAAGTGTATAAAATAATAAAATCTAAAATACAAAATAAAATACACTATATAGAGGTAAATATACCTATAATTATACTTGTAAAAGTAACATATAATAAATTAACTTGTATAAATAAGTAAAAATCATCATAAATACTATTTAAAATAATAAATATCTTTCATGTTTTGACAAAAAATAATAAAATCATTTAATATTTTAAATTGATTTAATAAGGGAATGTTCCCTATTTTTGTCTTTTTCTGATCTGACGTCAACCAATAAGGAGCGGGTCAAAGTTGACCTCAGTCAACTCCCCGCCCCTCATAGGTTTGCGTTTGTCAGAGCATATACCCCTATTTTTCTCGATTTTTTCCACTCGATTATTTCATCCTTTCGATTCGATTCCTTCACTACTTTTGACCCTCAATCTTCGATCTTTCACGCTACCTTGATTCCTTGATCGATGGATCATTGTTACAAGTGGAATCCGTAGTTGAACTCACACCTGTATATAAGCACCTCCTCAACCTCCATTTAGAATTTGATCCCTTCTTTCTCACTGAACCCCTCAGATCGACCCAAATCCGAGTCGAGCAAGGTGATAGCAGCTCCTCGGACGGTTTGTAGCGTGCGTGTAGAGCAGAGGAGCATGATCCGGGCATCTTCGGTGACCGGATGGCGGAGCCCCACCCAGCTCCTTAATTCGTAGGTTGAGATATAGTGTAAATGCATTGTTAGATAGCATTTAGACTTAGCTTTCATTTCATGCTTTTAGTTTAATTTTTAATCAATCGCAATAGCTTAGATTTTAAATTCGTAATTTGCTGGAGCTCCTGCTTTGGTCATTGTTCCCGTCGTACCGAGCAGTGTTTCACCACCCCTTTCATCTCCATATCCTTATCCTCTCGCTTCTCTATGATCCTAGCCACTCCGTTTGTTGTTATCATCCCTCGAACAGAAGATCCGCTCTCCATCTCTGCCGCTCGCCAGAGAGCGCCGCCTCGACTCCACCCCGATCCATTTCCACCCAAATAGACCCCCCGGACCTCCCTTTTTGTGTGTTTGAGCTGACCATGCAGGTTCTAGAGTTAAAAGCCTCAGCTGAGGCAATTTTGACGAATACTAAGTTCCAGGTGCTCCAATCCTTCTCCGACCTCCATGGCTCCATCACTGAGCTCTAGACCTCTCTTGAGTACCTCAACAGTTGCGGTACGACTCCATGCTTCTTCTGCATCCTTTAATAGCGTCAGAGACCGCTGGAGATGGGAGATCTTGCCGGAGGAAGGTCGCCCAAGCGGAGCTTCTTCCTTGTTCTTCGAGCCTCCTTCTCCGCCGTCGAATCATGAGCCTCGTCCATATCATCTAGCTACCATCCGATCTTCAGCATCTTCGACCATTGGATCCTCCGCAGGATCTAATCTCCATCGTTGATCGATGAAGCATCATCTGTTGTCAAGAGCGCGGCACATATATAAGTGAAGTTATCAAAGTCGTCCTCCCATGCACCTTAGGGGATAATTTTGCAACATATACCCAGTTTTTTGTAATTTCTTCTCAGTCCAAAAACATCCATCTACAGTTCAATTATTTTTTTGTCAAATTTGTATTTTGAACCCTATATTTTTATTATTTGCACCTAGGTCCCTTGCCATGTCACCTCACGTATGCATATACGTGTGGCGACAGAAATTTTGCAAGGGATCCTTTAGGGTTTTTATATTTCAATTTAGCCCATTAATTTTAAATTTATTGTGTAATATTTTGTTGATAAATTGCATCGAGGATCTTTGACTTTTTGATAATTACAATTATACCCCTGCTAGTACATTTTATATTAAATATTATGGGTATTTTGCATGATTGTCCGTGGACTTCTTTAGGGTATTTGAAAAACCAGAAATATTTTTTTAGGAAATTACACAACGGTCCCCGCCAACATTGTATTTTCTTTTTGTTGATCTTTATTTTTATTTAATGTCATTTATTCTCTAAAAAATTCTGGAAAAATTAGGCTAGATGCCTTAAATTTTATTCTACCTCACATATTTTTATTGATAAATTTTATTTATTTTTCTATTTATGAAAAATAAACGACATAGCATTTATTTCATGTTTACATAATACAAAAAATAAAATTGTTTCTGAAAAATCCAAAAAAATAGATATTACATATTACTTATTTTGCAACTGAATACCAAAAATCACTAAAAATACAAAAGAAAAACACTAAAATTAAAAAACTCCAAAATCCTTATAAAAATCAATAAAAATATATAACAATCAAAAAAATTATTTCTGCTTCTGAATTTTATCTATATTATATATTAGATATTAAGAATAGTTTTGGAAAATTTTAAGACTTTTATATATTTTAAACTCCAAAACAATTCAACTTATAATATAAGTCACTGTTTTGATATTTTTATTCAATTAAAAATATAAAAAAATTAGCATAATTATAAGAAAATTACCAAAATAGAGAAAAATATAAAAAAAATATTTTATTTCCTCAGTTTTGAGTATTTATAGCTATATCTATTAATACAAAAGCATATCTTCTATATGTAGATATGTACTTATATTATTACTAAAAATACTTAAAAATATATTTTAAACCTTTAATATATAAAAGGATTGTACCTTAGTATTTTTCCTGGTTTTCTATATTTAGTATATATATACATTGGGTAAAATGGGGCTGCCCCATAGGAGTAGCCAACTTGGCTACTCCTACGCCTATTTTCCCTCATTTTTTATTTTTTTGGAAAATAAAATTTTGTATATTCATCACTATATCCCTCTAACATTCTATTAAAATTTCATCAGAAACAGAGACTCCTAGGCCCTCCATCCAGACGTCATTTTTTTATCGGTCGCAGGTTTTTTTACATCGACCCTGTTTGGATGGAGGCCGTGGGAGTCTCTGTTTCTGACGAAATTTTAATAGAATGTTAGAGGGATATAATGATGAATTTACAAATTTTTATTTTCCAAAGAAATAAAAAAAATGAGGGAAAAATAGTGGTGGGAGTAGCCAAGTTGGCTACTCCCTGGGGGCAGCCCCATTTAACCCATATACATTATATATATAGTATATTTACTATGCATATTATTACATCTATATATTTTATCTTATTAAGAAGAAAAAGAGATTGAAAATCAAGAAATATAAAAAGAAAATAAAATTATAAAATTAAAAACAAAAAAGATATAAATTAAAAATCCAAAAAATCAAATAATTAAAAACCCACAAAAAATAAAATAAAAAGACAAGAAAAAGAAGCATTTTGGAACTAATTACCTAGTCTATCATGTTTGCTCCCTGAGTTCGACATTCTACATACTTACACCTATGCACACACTTTGTAGAGTTATACTAAATTTTAACTCCATACACATATTGCATTGCTTTATTTTCACTGTGGGTTAAGTATTGCTTGATTCATCGATTCTTGTTCAGTCGCCACAGACAGTGTTCTCGCCTTGTGTAGAACACCAGAGCGACATAATTCCTGACTCATCAAGGTGTTAAGGTCATCGATCATATGTTCAAAAATCGATTTTGTGAAATCGATGATTCTGGTTTAAGTTTGCTTGTTGATCATGATATGTAAAAATTATAAGACTGTTTTTGGCATAAAACAAAAACTATGTAATATGTCACATCAGCATCCAAAATCTTCAAACTTGAGCTTTTGGAATTGAGTCTTTCTTTGATTCTTTCATCAATTAGATCCTGAACATTGAACCTTTAAGCAAAGTATTTCAAAGTCACTTTTTGGCCTCTAGCTTTTCTACACTTTTCATCAAAGAGGATCTGCGAGCTTCTACTTGAAAAGTTAATCAAGCTACAAAATAAATATGCAACCGAGTCATTAGCAAAATTAAAATCACTAACTTGTCTCAACTTCTTTCAATCACACACTCCGAAATTTTCACAATATGACTCATCAATTTGATGTCTATGTAATTCAAACAACTTTGAATGTCTCCTTTAATCTTGGAAAGAGACATCCCGATGATTTTCCTCCATTCTTCAAGCATTTTTTTGCATCAACAAATAACATTGAATAAATTTGTGAGCCAATTCAAGCCTCATTCCCATAAAACCCCTAAACTTCTATAGGAGTGTCATCCCATTCTACACCTTTTTTGGGTTTCACAACCTTCAAATCCTCCTCTACCTCCTTCCTTTTTATTCATTCGTAGCTTGCATGATTCAGGTAACTTTCTCTATTAGTTAGATCTCTGAATTAATCTCTTTATTCACTTGCCCAATGAAAAGCTTACAGAAATATTGCTTCCATCTAGTATCTATTTCCTTTTAATCTTCTAAATAACAAGCACAAGCATGTGTCCTTCCTCATCCTTATTGCATCTGCTTGAGTAAGATCGTTAGTCTTTGATGCAATTGTTAAATTTGTAATATTTGCAAATTTTGAGGTCATGCATACAAAGTAGTGGTATATCCATTATTATAAAATTGTGGTTATTTATTGAGTTTAAAACGTCTACTGCAACCCACTCGTCAAAAAGTTGAGGATGATTAGACTATTATGTTTAAAAATAATATAATTATATTTACAAGGGATTTTTACACCACAAACTCCATAATCATTGTAAATTACCTGTTCGACCATGTAAACATTGTTATTATCCCCTCGACAATGCAAACTTGCTAACTCTTGCACCATAGACCATGTGGTTAACACTCATCTATTTAATCGCTAAATTTAACCAGAGTCCATCTTAAAAAGATGCATATTATCCTTTTTGTTTACCAAATTTAAAAAAGATGTCATCCTTCCTTCTTCCCCAAGCACAATGGTGAAGACGAAACTCGATTGCTGAGTTGCATGTGGGCTTGTGTTGCACGTTGATTCTGATGTGGTTTTATGGGTTCTGTCCGAGTTCAAGCGGAGAAAGCAAGGTTTAATCAAGTGACACTTGAATTGAAAGGGGCGGAGTGGTGTCGAGGCCCCGTACTCCTCCAATGAGGACGAGAAGCATGTGGACGAGTCTCTGGTTATTTGCAGCTCTGCTTCTTTGAAACTTTGATTGGGGTTTCTCGAGCACCTGACATGTTGTTGCTGTGAACTTTAAAGCTTCTCCGCTACTGCTGCTCTGTACGAGCGATGGAGCTGAGGACACCGTGGGTTCTGATGAAAGTGCACTCAAGATCGTCCAAGTTGTGAGGCTCCTCGAAGGGATGGTGTGGGCTCGAGCTGGAGCTGAATTGAAGGGAAAGTAGGGGCAAACTCCAGTGGAAGAAGGTGAAGCAGTGTCTGGTAGAGACCCGATCTCATTGGGTTGCTGTTTGTGCGAATCCAAGGTGCTTTTGTTGCAAATGGTTGCCCTACCTAGATGTGAGGATACCTGCAAAGGTTCTGAAAATAGGTTTAAGAACCAAGCTCGACCTAAATGAAGAAGGGCGAGGTGGTGTGTTCCTTACATACAGTGATGGATTGGAGCTGTAGCTCTGACTATGTCACGACACCCCCCTTCTCATACATTGCCCAGAGTTTTGCCCCCATCTCTGCTGCCCCTCCTCCCCGCATTGCTCGATTGTCGCCCCTAGATCAAAGTAGTAGGCGGGTTGCATGGAAGGGAAAGGAAGTGGAAGAAGGGAGAGAGAAATAAGGAAAGAGTGTGAAAGAAAACCTACTGTCGAATATGTTGTGTTTGATTACCTCAATTTTAACCCAATCAAATTACCCCAAGAAATGTCAAATTAATAACAAGATTTTCAGTGTTAAATGGAGCAAATTTATGAGGTTGAGGAGATAATAACAATGTCTACTAAGTCGAGCAGGTTAATTACAATGATTCTAGTGTTCATGGTGTTAAAATCCCTATTTGCAAATGGATACTATTAACAAGAGCTGTATAATTCCCTTGAAAATAACCACATGAACACCGACATCACATCAGTTGCAATGAGGGTTGTAGCAGTTTGGAAAAGTTGCTTCACAACGTGGCACCATAGGATAGCGTCGGATCAAGTTATAAAATCCCCCTTTCCTTTTACATAGTACGTTAAATGTGTCTACATCTCTTTCCTTTCATTAAACAAATTTGATCTCCCTTGTCAAGTGTAACACTAAGATTATCGACATGCATTGAACCCTGTCTTGTCTGTTCAACCCGATACCTAATAGAGCCCGTTTTGTGATCTCCTCACATCACTGGCAAGCAGATTCCATCATCCCAAAATAGGGATTCGAATGCCCAGTCTGCAAGCTTGAGAAGGGTTCTATGGGAGAGCAAGTGCAACCACCGTATTAGACAAAGATCCACCGCTGCCGCTACCAAAGAGGTAGCCCAATTTAAGGTGAGCTTCATATCTAGTAGTTATTTCTACTTAATCTACATGCAAAGAAGATATATATTATAAATACATCAACCCGCCCGACTATTTAAACATCCAATAGACCACAAAAAATGCCTCTGATTAGCCCCAACGAGAGGGATGTCTATGGAAGTAGAGGTCAGGATCCAACCGATACATGACAAATTGTGCAAGTATCAATTGCTTTGGGAGACTAAAAACTTACAACATGTGCCAGCAGCCTTGTTATCCTCCATGGTGGATCATTAATAATGAGCCCATCCTAAGATTATGGTGGGTAAGCTTAATGTGCCATAACATCCAAAATGGAAAAATGGTCCAGCCCATTTCAGGACCCCAAATAATACAAAAGAGGAAAAAGTCATTCATAAGCGACATTAGGCCACAGATCATGACAATGAAAAGGAGAAGTAAGACCAGCGTGGCTTCTCTAAGTAAAGAAGAATTATCAAAAGCTGAATAAGCACGATTACAAACCCATAATATTAATTAGGACAAACTTAACATCAAGGTCATTCAATTTAATAGTTCAAAGAATCTTAAGACTGGAAACTACTTGATCATGATATGAAGAAGCCTGTCACCTTCTCCGTGCACTAGGCTACATGTCAAGATTTTAAGAAGACTTGACCACATGAAGTGAAAATACAGAGGCAAATCTTACATCTGGATAGCTGATGGTTCCTTTGTCTACTCTACACGTGTCGGCAAGCTTAGTACACTTAGCCTGATAAAAACTTTCAGCATATTGGAAGTGTCTCAGAAAACATAAATTCCATATCAAAAAACATAAACTGACAGATAAATACTGTAAACCTAAAATGCATCAGGTGCCAGTTGGGATATACAACCAGAAGGCGCACGGTAGAAATCAATTACAAATTCTTCTACTTTGTTGCTAATTTAGGAAGACCGAAGAAGACCAGTTTAGTTGAAAGATCAAGCATATGAAGAAGCAAATAGTTTGACTCTTATCAATATAGTGAGAAACTAAACTTCTTTAGTTGTAATAATCATGAACCAAAAGCATATTGGAAAGGGCAATATTTAAGTTCGCTAACTCCTCCAGCACTCCAGAGAAAGTTTGTCCATTGAATGCATCTCTATACATGTAGAATAACTGTATGAATGCTGCCAAACCAACCCCTCTCAAAAGATCATCCCTTCACAATGCCTCACTTGCTAAACCGACAAGTAACACGATTGGTATAAGTGCTGATTGATAGAAGAGACCACCGGCTTGTTCTCTATATAAGCACCATTTAATCAACATGAAGACAGACGACCCTCACCGAAACAATAATGAAATGAAAATACCAATAAATTTAGAAAAAATCAAACCATGGTTTGCATTCTTCATACTGCTGTTGGTGTTTGTTTGAAGCAGTCAATATTGCACAATCCCACAGATCTAATCATCCCTCCGAATCTGAAATTTAATCAACCGTAAGCGTGATAAAACTAGACAATAGGAATGGCAAGACATGAAGTTATAGAGGAGAGTTCGGATAAATAATTAACCGGTCTATGCTGTTCCTTGGTTTCTCTGGTTGGTCGGTGCTATTCCTTGACTTCTCGGGTATATCAATACTCTTCCTGGATTTCTCTTTCCTCTCTGTGCTGTTTCTTGCCTTCTCCTTCTGATCGGTACTCTTTCTTGGTTTACCGTCGACCTCTGTACTTGGTTGGGAGGTCTCCCGGTTATCTGTACTTTTCCTTGAAGGTGCTGTTCTGTCCAAACTCCCCCGAGCCTCTGAAGCATCACTAATTTCCACAGGTTCGACCTTATCTGGAGGTGATTTTTCCATTGCTGTAATGAACTTCTTCAAATGTCTAGTATAATCGGGATAGAGTTCTAAATCACAATGGTTCGCCCCTTCAAGCCATAAAGGATCATACTTCTTTTTGCATAGCTCGTATAGCTGCTTTCCATGAGAGCAATCCACAGTTTCATCTGCAGTTCCCTACATTCTCAACACATCATAATAGGCTCAAGTTTTACTAATAAAATACAAGTAAATTGACTTGCAATACAAGAATTTTCAAAATCAAAAGTCAAAATCAAGCATTTCCCGTATTAAATGGGGCGGGCTACATAATTCGTGCCCCCTAAAAATCCTATTCTAGAGAATATCTGGATGAAATAAAAAAATAGTTGCAGAGTTCGAGACACCTACTGGCAAACCGGGGTTTCATACCAATTTCAACAAGTGAGTTAAAACCTCGAGGAACATGGTTGAAAATTTCGGTATTAGGGATTCAATCAGTGACACCAAATAAAGGTAGACAGTATCCTAGATTAGTTGGAGAATGATCTATTCTAATTATAGAAATAAATTATAAATATAGGTTCTATAATGAACAGCAAACCACTTAGACATATCCAGGGCAAAGACAGCACATATAAAATGTTCAGTATTCCTTTTCGTTTAAAGAACATAATTGCAGTAAAGTCAGAAATCTGAGACGGTACATAAATCCATGTATCATGCCCTAGAGCACTAAGACATCATAATCGGCAAATAATGGCCAATCAAAAGTAAAACCTCACCAACTCAAGGATCCAAACAATATGCAAACATTGGTTTGGGAATGCTAACAAGTCCATTTCGCTATCTTTTGTTTCTTTTGCAATATTTTCCTCTGCAACTTTCTTCCCACAGATCTAATACCAGTAAGTCTCAGTAGTCATTTCAAAATTCCAAAACACTGATAGCCTAGCATTAGGATGCAATATGTATATGTTTTCCTCTGACATTTTATACAATTAATTTCACTGAAGTTTTTTTTGAAAGAAGTACATGCAATGTTTATCGGCTCAGTACTCCCAACTTTTCAACCACAACCAAACGGGGAAAACATCCCGGCCTCGGAGCCATTTTCCAACGAATGAGGACAGATACTGATTCTTATTGCAAAAGAACTAGGATATCTCCATGTTGAAATAACTCACACCTTTAAATCCATGTCATGGACCCTGCTTACCATAGTGGCCAGAGGTCACAAGTCTTGCAATGCACTCCCAGCATGAAGCTCTCAATGCAAACGTATACTTCCTCTCTAACACTAAAAGTAAATATTTGGTCCACTCTTCGAAATCTTCCTGTCAGTTCGGTATACGCTTTCCCTGCAACTCTGTGATTTCTCCCATGGACCAAAAAGATATATTTGCCTAGCCCAGTCACTTCACCTGCAATCACCATCACCCTTACAAGTATCTAAACCACCCATCTGATAAATCCTTTCTCCCTTCAATTCATCACTCTTTTCTTTCTGAGAAAGAGTCCATGTCTCTAAAAACATGCGCACCTTTATTCCCTTCAGAGCAAAGACCCTCAGTTGTATATGTACCAATGTTGTCCTCTAATAATTATGAGCCTCCTCAGTCCAGTTCATAGTTTTTTAGTATTTCTTTTGAGGTTCATATCGTATTCTATTTTTTTAAGGAATTACATCTCTAAGTTATACACGAATGATGGCACAGCCACCAATAACAAAATATTCTCTTTGCATTGCATGCATTTTCCCATCCACGCGTCAACCAAATACTGTTGCAGAGCATTGGTCAAGAAAGAAACATTTAAAAATCTATTGCCAAGTATAGATAACAGTATGAATGATTATGAATCCAATTTCTATGAATTATTCACCAAATGCAGGTTATTTTGGTATTCTTTCTTTAAAATGTTTCCATAGATATTTAGCATTCAAAATATTATATCATTTTTGTTTTATTTTGGCACTTTCTCCTCATTCTTTCCGCGTAATGAAAAAGACTTGACGTTGGAGTTCTTATCTCTTGTCTTCAAAACAAGTGCCGCATATTCGCGTAGTTATCTCTTCATAGAATCGCTTCAGCAATGTCAGAGCTGATTACGACCATTACCGTATAAGTGCTACAAATATTCATTAATTGCTTCAGCAATAAAACAGACTATCATTGCCACGTAATAGGGACAGGTGTACTACCATTCCCCACTTGTACTGAATTTGAAACATAATTTCTTTCCCCGGGCCATCTCCAGATAAGAATGTTATTTTCACCACGTATATGAGAAAAAAATATCCAGGTGAAAAGTACTTTTTCCATTGGTTCATTCAAATTAACCACATCTATCACTCGAGGAAATGATACCTTATGTCAATCTTCTGCAATATGTTTTCAATATAGCTAATCTAATTAAGAACCAAGCTTACAAGGTTCTATCGGCCTCATCTCCATTCAGGATATTTATTAAAAACGTTTGAGCCCAAAAGACAGCTAGGCATCTAATGTGCAATGTAAAATGAACTCTAATAGCAATGCTTTAGGGAAAAAAGGAAATTATTTTAAAAAAAACAACTTTCTCGAGAAACAAAGCTTAAAGTAAGATATATAATTGTTCGATAATATAAAGAACGACAATGCATCCAATTCTGATACAGAAGCCAATCTGTCCAAGGTAAATTTTCTTAAATGAAACTCATTAAGATCTTATACTGAAAGCAAGCACTCACATGGAGAATTAGAACAGGGCAGTTGACCTTTGAGATTTTGTCAATGTTCTGCATAAAAAGGAAAATAATTATATGTTTCCGGTAGCCGCATCAAAACAAAATAATAAAATTGGCCAACCTTATATATGTCAAACCAGTATGTATGCTTCACAGGATACATAACCCTTAGACCAGATAAGATAGGGCTGTGTAGAATTACTGCTCTTAATGTGGGCCGACGAGCTGCTAAATCCAAAGTGGGGCCACTGCCAACTGATTGGCCATATAAAATTATATCTTCTTCCTTTGTCCCATAGGTCTCTTCAAGACATTTATAAGCAGCCTCTATGTCGGCATACGTATTCTGTTCACTTGGCTGAGCACAGTAAACGGGAGAGTCAATTTTCTGTTCAGCAAGCTAATATATTAAAAATAAAGACACCTGAACTCGGACCTTTCCAGAAGATTGTCCATATCTAGAATAATCATAACTGCAAACAGAATGAAATATCTGAGGTTAACATGAGTCAATTTTAGTACAAAGTAATCATACCGGGAAATTCTTGATTGTTCTTACTATCATTCAAAGCTTTTGGAAATTAAGGGCATCAGTATCATCCTGGTAACTTAGAATACAAAAACTGCAGAAAATTCCCAAATTTCTAGTTATGTGCGTACATCAGATGCACATTGCAGCTATGATACAAGTAGGAAATTGATAGGGGTAGCAAGCAATTTCATAAAGTCATAATAATGACTAGGGTTGTCATCTCTGATTTGATTTACACCCAAAAAAATAGAAAAGTGGGCTATTTAGTGGAAACAATACATTCAATGCTTCTATGGCAGCGTGTCTTTTTTATTAAGGTACGGTTCGGCACACGGGTTAAACTCCTCTTTGGGGAGTTTACCCTCCCTAACCCACTCCCTCTCTCTCCATGTGGACCCCACTTTATTTCTTTTTTAAAAATTAAATAAATCAATTCTTTATCATCAATTCCATCAAAAAATAATATATTATACCATCATATCATATAAAAATTATAAACTACTCCACTTCTACTCACTTTTTCCAAAATTCAATACAATCACATCATAATAACTACTCACTTTTTCACATTCAATACAATCATCATAACAAACCCACTTCTAACCACCCCCCAGTTTAACCTTTTATCCAAACACCAAAACACAAAAACGGGTTACCCTCTACCAGTTTAACCTGCCCTAACCCACGTACCAAACGCACCCTAAGGTGCCGTTCGGCAACAAGGTTAAACCACCCTTGGGGTGGTTTAACTCCCCTACCCCATATTTTCTCCCTCCACGTGGGTCCCACTTTTTATCTTTTTAAAAAAATTAAATAAATCAATTCTCCATCATCAATTCCATCAAAAAATAATATACTATACCATCATATCATATAAAAATTATAAACTACTCCACTTCCTACTCACTTTTTCAAACTTCAATACAATCACATCACAATAACTAATCACTTTTTCAAACTCCAATACACTCATATCACCCCAAACCCACTTCTAACCTACCCCCAGTTTAACCCTCTATCCAAACACCAAAACCCAAAAATGGGTTACCTGCAACCAGTTTAACCCGCCTAAACCCACTATCCAAACACACCCTAAGGGTGCGTTTGGTTGGCGTGTTAAACTGGTAGAGGGTAACCTGTTTTTGTGTTTTGGTGTTTGGATAGAGGGTTAAACTGGGGGTGGGTTAGAAGTGGTTTGGGGTGATATGATTGTATTGAAGTTTGAAAAAGTGAGTAGTTATTGTGATGTGATTGTATTGAAGTTTGGAAAAGTGAGTAGAAGTGGAGTAGTTTATAATTTTTATATGATATGATGGTATAATATATTATTTTTTTGATAGGATTGATGATGTAAAATTGATTTATTTAATTTTTTTAAAAAAGGAATAAAGTGGGGCCTACGGGGAGAGAGGGGATGTGGGTTAAGGGGGGTAAACCCCCCTAACCGCGGGTAAACTGCTACCCAAACGGGGCCTAAGGGCTTCAATTTTACCGCAAAAAGATCCGACAATACCTGGCAGCATGCCCAGAGACTTCTACATATACAATTAATACTTTGCAAAAACACAAATTTTATATTATTTGAACAAGGAAATCTTCGGCCTCAATTTTATGGGAGAAAATTGAAATTTGTTTGTTTGTACTACACATAACTCGACCATGGTATGTCCGTAGGTAATATCGATATCGATATCGATATCATGTCGATACGATATATCGACGCCATATCGTCGATTTCGACCTGATTTTGTGAAGGAAATGACCTTAGAAGGGCATATATCGGTCATATTGGTGATACATCGGTCACATGTCGATACCGATATAACGCCGCCATATCGCAATATAGCTTACCATGGGCCGGTCCCAAGCTCGGTGAATTGAGGAAGGTTGCATGTTAGGTAGCCAATAACCAGCGCAAGAGAGACAAATTCCTAAATAGTGTTAACACTATTTAGGAATTTGTCTCAAAATAATTCAGATCTTTTCAACATGGATTTAAGCAATTCCGTTGGGGCATTCCCTACTAGCGATGCGTTGCATCGCCCAAATGCAATGAGAAGTTGGTAATGTCAGCTACATCACTGCCCGGATGTAGTTCACAATTTGCAAGGATTCTTGCATGAGGAACACATACGAGTAAATAAGCTGGTTCCACTGCACCGCCACCCAGATGCAGTCTAAAATTTGCAAGTGTTCTCGCATAATGGACGCATGCGAGTAAAGAAATTAGTCCAAAAGAGGTTGCAAAGGAAGTTGTGGATATGTAGTTAGAATTTTGGCACTTTGACTAGCAAATCGATGGAGATAGTGGATACGATGGAAAGAAGGAAGATTCAGATACTATGTCTCTAAGAGACAAAATGGGTTGGAGAGAAAGCATGGGAGATCGAGAAGACATGCTTTAAACTTTGGTATTCAAATAAAGATAAGGGAAAATGGTATTGGAGTGGTTGTTCATAAGGATTTGAAGGATTGTGTGGTTGAGGTGTAAAGATTCAGGGATCGGGTTATTTTGTTAAAAGTGGTGCTCGAAAAAGAAATTTTAAATATCACCTCGGTTTATGTATCGCAAATTGGTTTAGATGAAAGGATTAAACAAGCTTTTTGGGAGGATTTGGATAAGGTTATGCAAGAAATCCCATAAAGAGATTATTTGTCTAGGTGAAGATCTTTATAAACATGTGGGAAAAGATGCTGAGTGTATACTATTGTTCATGGAGACATGGCTAAGGGGATAGAAATGAAAAGGGGAAAGTCATTCTGGATTTTGCAACGGCTTATGGTCTTTTCATAGCAAACACTCTCTTCAAGAAAAAGGAGGATCATTTAATTACTTATAAGAGTGGCCCGACTAGAACACAAATAGATTACTTTGCGTTGAGGAGAAGAGATCGGTTGTGTTGCAAAGACTGCAAAATAATTCCATGAGAGAATTTAACCACCCAACATTGCTTGTTACTCATGGTCGTGCAAATTAGAGGCCTGGTAAAGAAAAATAAGGGTTTTCAAGATCACTAGAACTAGATGGTGGAATCTTCAGTTGAAGCAATCAAGCTTCCGGGTGAAGGTTTTAGAAGACTTGTCTTGGGATTGCAACGGAAGTGCAAACGAGATGTGGGAGGCGGTAGCATCTTGTATCCGAAGGGTAGCAAAAAAAATGCTAGACGAGTCAAAGGATGAACTCCAAGCCAAAAGGAGGTTTGGTGGTGGGGTGGAGGGGTGCAAGAGAAGCTCGAAAATAAAAGATCATGCTTTAAAGCTATGTCTAAGGATAGAACATGAGAAATTATCACAAACTAGAAAATAGCGAAAAAGGGAGCAAAGAAGGTTGTAAGCAAAGCTAAGTCAAAAGCTTATGAAGTTTTGTACAAAAATCTCAACTCTAAGGAGGGCCAGAAGGATATATTCAGGTTGGCCAAAGCATGAGAAAAAAAGACCAAAGATCATTCTCAAGTGAGATGCACTAAGGACGAGGAAGATCGCATGCTTGTTACTCAGAAGGATATTGAGACTAGATGGAAGCAGTATTTCCATAAGCTTTTCATTGGAGAAGGAAATAAAGAGACCACTTTGGGAGATCTAGCTAGTAATAAAAGTCATGGACTGAAATTTCACGAAATTTCGCCGAAATTTCACGAAATTTCGGTTTCGACGGGTCCCGGGTCTCGAAAGTACTCTATATATCGATTTCCAGGGTTTCGGTCGAAATATCGCGAGATATCGACGATATCTCGGCCGACATATGGAATCTTTGAATAAAAAATTCACGGAAATGTCGAGATATGCCGAAATTTCGGTCGATACATCCCCATTTCGCCCGACTTCGTGCAGAGGCAGCTTCTTCCTCTTCCAAGGTCTTCTTCCTTCGAGGTAAGCCAAATTAGGATAAATCTTCTTCAAATTCATTAATTTTTTTAGGGATTTCACAGTTAGGATGTTGATATAGCTTGCCATGGTGTTTAATTTGAGAGATTTCCCCAAAAATATGTATAAATTTGGAGAAGAAAATTGGGGCTTTTGTGTTTTTTTTGCAATAGTGCTAGCTATGATCATTGTATCGCAGATCTGAAGCTAACATGAAGTAAGACATAGTTGGAGAACATTTTGTTGAATCTATGTTAGAGGAAATTGGGGATTTTGTGTTTTTGTTCATATTTTGTGTCACTTAGGTACTCTTTCTTGAAAATGGTCCCCTAATTTGTAGGTGTAAGATCCTAATGTATAGATTTAAGGTCATTTTTCTGTAAATCAGAAAAGTAGGTGTTAGAAAAATTAAATATATAATAATTCCGAAATTAAAAACATAAAATAATTTGCATATCCATAAGCAGTTGCATTGTATGCCAACTTAATGTTTGTTCTTGATTTTCCTCGCAGATTTCGACGTTCATATTCACCATGGCACATTCCGGCACATTCTGGTTCCGGTTCCGGTTCTTAATTTGCATATTCATCATGGCACATTCTGGTTCCAGTTCTGGATCTGACAGCTCTGATGATCAGAGGGGCGAATTCAATGGGGACATTGGCTGGAGGTATGCGTCCGCTCCTGATGGAAATAAGACGAAGTCGCAATGCAATTTCTGTGGGAAGAAGTTGGGAGGAGGTGGGATCACAAGGATGAAGCAACATCTTGTTGGCAACAACAAGAATGTTGCCAAGTGCACGCGTTGTCCCAAAGATGTGAGGGACAAGGTCAAGGCGAGCTTGGACGGAAAGAAGGAAAAGGAGACGGAGAGAGTAAGAAGGGAAGAAGAAATGAAGGAGTTCATGTTCGAGAAAAAATTCAACGTCATTTCTGATTCAGACGACGATGATTTTGTGTACCCCGCCGACATTCAGACTGCAGCAGAGAGGAGGGCATACAGAAGGGCTACACAAGAATCATTGAGGAGCGAATTCGAGAGGAGAGAACTCTGTGGTGCACGGGGCGGCTTCTATGGTGCAGGTGGGAGTGGGAGTGGTTCTGGAGACGCACAAGTACCACCACCCACCAAGGAACACAAGGGGAAGGGAATTGAGCCCTTCTTGACGATGAGCGGATCCATGCACTACAAGGCAAGCAAGGATCCGAGGCAGAAAACGGTGAAGGGAATGTTCACCAATGCATGAGAAAGGGTGGGAAAAGCCATCAGCAAGCTCTTCTTTGGGGAGAGCATTCCTGCTAACATTGCAGGCGGGCCATTCTTGCAGCATGCCATTGATGAGATCGCTGCAGCGGAAACGGGAGTGAAGGCTCCTGCATCCTACGAGATCATGAACAAATATCTAGGGATGGAGAAAGAGGAGATGAATGAGTACATCGCCGAGTTGAACAGGAGATGGCCAAAGTACGGGGTGACATTGATGTGCGATGGGTGGACGAGCTACACAAGGAAGGAGATCATCAACTTCCTTGTCTACTGCGATGGGAAGACAATCTTCTTGAAATATGTTGATGCATCTGAGCATGTGAAGGACCACAGGTACCTTCTGAAGTTGATGAAGGACGTTATAAAGGAGGTTGGGAAAGAGCACATTGTGCAATTTGTGACAGATAACGGCAGCAACTTCAAGAAGGCTGGTGAAACAATTATGAAGTCCAGCATCTACGGAATTTTTTGGATACCGTGTGCTACGCATTGCATTGGTTTGATCCTTAAGTATTTCAACAAGAGGAAGCTCGTCTCAAGGGTGGTGGAGAAAGCACGAATGATCACCACATTCATCTACAACCACAGCAAAGTGTTGGCACTGATGAGGTGGATGTGCAATGGGAAGTTGGTGAGGCCTGGCATCACACGTTTTGCAACCAATTTTATAGCGTTGCAAAGCCTCAAGCAACATAAGACGGGTTTGAAAACCATGTGTTGCCAGGGTGAGTGGTTCGAGATACCTGAAGCTCGGACTGAAGGAGGACGGAAGGTGGAAATATTGATTAATGATATCTCCTTTTGGGATGACGTGACTCGGGTCACGAGGATCATGGATCCAGTTGTTTCTGCATTGCGGATCGTGGATGGCGACAAGAAGCCCACCATGGGAGTCATCTACGAGGCAATGCGTTGCATGAGAGAGAAGGTCAAAGAAGCGGTTGGGAAGGGATCGAAAGCATGGTTGGACATTATAGACGAGCGATGGTCCAAAATGCTCTCACATCCTCTTCACAAAGCCGGTATGTATTATGTACAAATGATTTTTTTTCAATTATTTAAATTTCTATAGTTGGACATCATAAATGAGCTTGTTCGTGACTTCCTGTGCAGCTTATTACTTCAATCCTAAGTACCAGTACAAGAATGGACTTGGTACAAATGGTGACCTTCTAGCAGCTGTACAGATTGTGGTGGAGAAGCTCGTCAAGGACGAGAAGTTACAGATCATGTGCATGTACGAGGTAATATCCTCAATTTCTACCTAAATTTGGAGTCACAAGTACTCTCAAAAAAAAAATTTGGAGTCACAAGAAATTTCGTAAAGATGTAGTACGACTCTACGACTTAAACCTATTTGTGCACTGTGTAGGTTAAGTATTTCCGAGATGCGTTGGGTTCCTTCGGTCGGATTACTGCGGTCAATGGACATGGCAATACTCTTCCTGGTAGGGACGAAGGCAAATAAAATCATTACTTGTGTGTTCATTTATTCCTATTTTTGATTTCTCTCTTTTTCTTTTTTTTTACAGCCGAATGGTGGTTGTTATACGAGATGGAAGCTCCCAACCTTCGAAGTGTGGCAGTGAAAGTGTTGTCTCAAACCGCATCTGCTGGCAGTTGTGAGAGGAACTGGAACACGTTCAATTTAATCCATTCCAAGAGACGGAACAGGTTGGGAGAAAAGAAGCTCAATGACCTTGTCTTCGTGCATTACAACTTGAGGCTGAAATTGAAGCATGCAAGGAGGGGCATGACAAAGATGACTACACGGACCCTATTGATCTTGCATACATTTTCAAGATGCACGATGACGATGCTGATGAAGACGTTCTCCAGAGGTGGATGGATTCCAATGGTGCCCCAGTTCTCGATCAACCAGGTGGAAGACCAAATGAGAACATAAGCCAGCAATTGGGAGCAGACGTTGGTGACTTTTTGGCAAGATCCGGGACGGATTATAGACCCTGTTGGAGGGTTGGAGAGCGAGATTGATGCGGCTGTTGATGAAATTCTCTCGAGTAGCTCCAAATCCAAGTCAAAGTCAAAGGATGACAGTGGAGATGATGATGATGACGATGTTGGTCGTGGTGGACCTCGTGGTGGTGGGGAGTCAAACTCAGGTGGGTCTGGAGGGAGTGGTCGTGGACCACAACATACCAGACTTGAGGAAGGCCTAAAAGCAGGACGTGAATATATGAAGAGACAACGGAACACACACGGACAATTTGTTCCAAGTCCGAGTCCAGGGCCTACGGATTACGAGTACGGTCGAGGCCATCGTCCAACTGACAGCTACATGGAAGATTTGACATCTCTGTAGGTTCTTTGAGCTTCATGGACATTGACAGCCCATATCGCGAAGGAGCACAAAGTCCTTTAGGCGGATATGGATCGTCGCACGATGAGAGATCTTTTGGCGTCTTCCCGGAATACTTTCAAGCTCCTCCTCCAGGACCTCCTCCTCCTCCTCAGTACGCACCTCTATCATATTCATATGGTTACAGTGGGTATGGGAGATACAGTAGCATAGACAACTACCAAAGTAGCCAACCTGAGCAGAGCCAGGGCAGTTTCTTTGGAGGTGACACCTACGGTTTCTTCCCTAAGTACACGCCAGTTCCTCCTCATCCTCCGCAGAAATCTTCTCCTATTCCGTCGTCGTCGTCCCGAGGATCTCAGGGCAGTAGTTCGCAGCCTCGTCGTGCCACTCGTGATACCGGATCTAGTGCTGCTTATCCTCGACTCGGGATGCTCATAGGCATCGATGACCACCAATACAGGCAGTATGTCATGGATTACAAGGCCATATACTCGTACATGACATGGGAGAACTACTGCGAGTTCATTAAATCTGCGATGCGTTATGAGAGACAACAAGGAAGGGGGGGCATTCAGATCCACCACGGAACTCTTGATTCTGAACAAAACATGTCACCAGGTACTATATTTTAATCTTTAATCTTTTATTGTATGGATCAAAAATATGCATGTTCTTAATAATTTTCACTTGTTGTAACTTGTATTGTATTTGTAAGACTAGACTATTACTCTTTTTTATTATGTATTAACAATGTTACAACCATGGTTTTAACTTTTAAATATCGTGATATTATCGATCTGTTCACGGTATCGAAAGATTCGAAAGAATCGAAACTCATATATAAACTGTCTTATGAGATATCGGTCGAGATAGGTTGATATATAGAGGGGTGGAGATCCTCAATTGCAATGATATGGATAAAATATGGGCCATTTCGACCCCATATCGATGGAGACATGTTGCTTGGGTTCCAACAATATCACCACCGATATGACCGATATGGCCGATATGACCGATATGACCGATATGTCTATATAAAGGGTATAGATAACCAATATGTGTGAAATAATTGTGTATTTGTATGTTATTTATTGTTCTAATAACTTGAAATATCGAAATTTTCAATAAAATTGGGAAAAAATCGAATTTTTGAGCCTTTTCCGACTTTCCACCGAAATCGTCGAAATTTCCCGAAATTTCAGCGAAATTTCGGTATTACATGTGACCGAAACGAGATCGAAATCGAGATTTCGAACCTTGGTAAAAGTTACTTGAATAATACAAGCTATAGAAGAATATAAAAGAAGGAAGTAGAGGAGGCTTTGAAGACTATGAGATATGGGAAAGGTGTAGGACCTGATGACATTTCTATAGAAGTATGGAGAGTTTTAAGTGGGTGTGGTTTGACTTGGCTTACAAATTTATTCAATTTTATTTGACAAAGTAAGGAAATGCCTGAAGATTGGAGGAGAAGCATCGTGGTGCCTCTTTATAAGAACAAAGAAGACATTCAAAATTGTTTAAATTACAGAGGTGTCAAGTTGATGAGTCATATTATGAAAATTTAGGAACGTGTGATCGAAAGAAATTTCAGGCAGGTTTCCAAAGTAAAAGAAAAACAATTTGGGTTCATACCAAGTCACTCAACTATTAAAGCCATCTACTTGCTGAGGAGAACAATGGAGATTTATAGAGCTAAAAAAACCTCCATATGATTTTTATTGATTTGGAGAAGGCTTATGACTTTGTCCCATGGGAGATATGGTGGAGCGCTTTGGAGAATGAGACAAGTATTTGTCTTATACATTAACCTAATAAAGGATATGTATGATAAGGTTTCATCTTATGTAAGAATATAGTCTGAGAAGACTTACTATTTTGACATCAACATTGGTTTGCATCAAAGTTCTGCTTTGAAACTTTTCCTTTTTACTTTGCGTATAGGCGAGTTGACAAGTCACATTCATGACGAGATACCTTGGTGTATGTTATTCGTTGA